>JALUTQ010000022.1:0-105942 GCA_032718865.1 Tilletia caries | reverse complement strand
AAGGAAGACCTCGCCTTCGTCTTCGTCGACAAGGCCGCGCGGAAAGGCCTCGCCAGTGCCGAGTTTGCCTTGGGATACTACTACGAAGTCGGCGTCGGCACCGAGAAGAGCGTCGAGAATGCGAAGAAGTGGTACCGCAAGGCGGCCAGCCACAGAAACGCCGACGCACAGGAGCGGATCGACGACCTCTCCAAGCCACAGCCGCATGAGCTTAGTCGGACGGACCACCAGGCCCACATGGATGCCAAGCTCGTCCGCAATCGCACCCAGGCCCAGATCAAGTCGGATCATCAAAAAGCGGGCTCGAGCAGCGGCGGCGGCGGCGGACATGGGCCTGCTGGACACCCGGCTGCCGGTGCGCAGCACAAGCAGGCAGTCGACGTCTCCCGTCGTCAGACCATGAAGATGGTCGATGCGTATACGTCCGTCTCTGGCCGGCCTGGGCCAGGCATGGCTGCGCCCTGGTCGGAATCCAGTGCGTCTGTGGTTACCAATAACGCAGCAGGGGGGAATCGGAGGCAGGGTCAACAGGAAGCTTCGATGCCCAATATGCCCGCGCATCACGTCCTCACCCAGCCTGTATCCTCCTCCGCGTCCTCGACGGTGTCTTCCTCGGTCTCCGTTAGTCAGGGTCAGCATGGGGCGGGCTATAGTCTGAGCGAGTCGTACCACCACAACCACCAGCCCGTCCCTACTCCGGCTTCGGCAGGGGCAGGCGTAGGCGTAGGGGGGATGGTAGGGACGAGTCCTGGTCGGAAGGTGCTTGCGAAGGTGTCGCCTTCGATTCCGGTTCATGCTACCTCGGCCGCAGGTGCCCGGCCTGGGTTCCCACTGTCGGCATCCGGTGCGCTTCCGGCACTGCCGCAGCCGCAAGGGCAGCAGGGAACAAGACCGAACCACCACCACCACCAGCAGCAGCAGCCTGAGAGGAACAAGGTACCACAGCCACAGCAGCAGCAGCAGCAGCAGCAGGGCGGTCCTCCCCGTCCGGGTGAGCCTGCGTATAGCACGTTTGCTGAGATGGGCTTTGCGCCTAAACCGAGCGGGGCCGAGAAGGACTGTGTGATTATGTGAAGTGGAGGAAGCTGGAGGTGGGGTGGGGTGGATTTCTCTCGAGGCTTCGCGCCTCGCTCGGACGTTTCTTTTGTTTGTTTGTTTGTTACATATGTAGATCTTTGGAAATCATTCCCTTCCATTGGATTCTGATTGTTCGCAATCCTCCTGACTATGTACTTCGGCCTCATCACCTGATACTCACGAGGTGCTCTACGAGCTCACTCTTGCACCGGTAGCAGACTGAGCTTCACCTGAGGTCCATCATGATTAGGCGGCTCAAACGCTGAAGCTGGTGCGATTGTAAGAAGAATGTCCCTCGGTCCGAACAGCGATCACCTGCGTTCGACTGCACCGCTGCAGGTGGAGGCGAGTTCCAATCATCAGTATCCGGCTTACAGGCCGTCCGGAGGCGTGTTTGGAAGATGTCTCGACGGCCCCATTCGTCAACGAGGAAGGCTAGCTTCATCATCTGGTCCTTGCCAGCGCTCGTGCCGCCACAGGTCGGGTTCGTCGTCGTCCAGCTCGCCGAACGTTTTCGGCCGTGGGTACGAGGGAACAATCAGGCGCGGTGTTGTAAGCAGGAGGCCCAGAGGCTATACGGTGCTGAGTGGTTTCCCTTGAGGCTCTGAAGAAGGAGAACCGAAAAACTAAAGACATCCCCACGGCGCCTCGTGCTTCGGATCGAGTCAGTGATCCTTTGCCCCCCCCCAGGTAAATGTAAATGTAATGCCATGACCGTGATCCCCCCCTTCCGAAGCTCACCCCTCACAGCGTGGTGTTGCCGTTGGGTGGGATGTCGGAGAACTCGTTTCATACCGACGGAGGTTGGTATTATCGTATACGTGCGCCGATAGTTCAGGTTATTCCGACAAGGATACGGCATGTCGAAAGGAGAGCGGGAGGTCCAGACTCCAGACGGAGGGACAGCCTTGCTGACGTTCAGGTAAGGCCGGGGTCCCGGCCTGCGAAATGCGTTGGGGCCCAACGGGACCCGATGATCCCGTACCCGTCGATGTCGCATCATTTCTCGTTGGAAAGTAGCAAGGCCTGCAGAACGAAGGAACGAGTAATGCGAAAGTCAGAGAGAATGGCCTTCGAAAGAGATTTTCTGACATAAAGTGTGAGAACGGTCAACAAAGAGGCTTGAAGGAGAAGACCCTGCGCACAGAAGAGAACGTTTACCTGGCGCTTGTTGATGATTTCGATGTGTGCAAGCGACACCAGTAACCAGTAGGATCGAAGTAGCGGGGCTCGAAACCTTTCCTGTTCTGTTCTTGATGCTGAGAGGGTTTCGTTGTGGTTCTTGTTGGTGTTGTTGGGGTTCGAGAGTAGAAAATTTATGGACTGTGAGCGTAGATGTTCAGAACGTGTGACTGAGGAAGCAGGAGTATGGGATGGAAGAGGTGCGATGTGTGATGACCGAGGAGCTTTGGACGACCAAGCAAATTATGCAGGAAGGAGAGCGGTGAGCGGTGAGCAAAGAAGGAAATGTCCAGAGCAATTCGGAAGCCGGCGGAATGACAATCGATCTGGTAAAGGGACGACCGAACGTTGGACAGTTTCGTGTTGGGTCACATCTTTTGACTATAATCCTTCCCTCAAAGCTGCCATGCGCCTTACAGCATCCGATCCGTTCCTGATCGAGCACGCATCGTACTTCACATCACGTTTTGCATTGAGACATCTCTTCGCCAGGTGACACCGTCGAGCCTTGGAGATTTGATTGAGGGGGGCGGAAGAGCTCGCCCACACTCTACAAGGACAAATCCCAAAGGTGTTTGGTACAACATTGCGCCGGCTTCGCTGAGAATTCCGGTCGGGCTTGACGAAGAACGTAGTGAGCGCGCCCGCACTGAGACCGAGATGCAATTCCGCCAGGACGGCAATCGCGGTGAGGACCTTAGGCCTCAGGGCTCATCGCTCCCGTCGCCAATGCTCTGGCGTTCTTCTCGGGCTCTTTGCTCACTACCTGATGATACTCGACGTTGAGCGCGATCGGCTTCGCAGAGTTGATGGAATCGGCTGCCTCGTGTCGTACGGGATCTCGATGCGTTTCCGCCGCCGGAGTGGTAGTCACAACCGCACGACGACCGTTCGTCGGTGAAGTACCGGAATCACGATGCTCAAAAATGTTTAACCAAACGATACCCGCCGTACCCCAACCCCCCAACGCCGCAAAGGGCGCCGCAATCACCGCCAAGGGCACCACCAAGGGCGCCGCAATCGCCGCCGCGCCGGCTGCCCCCGCTATCAGGAGGGCTTTTTTTTTCTTGAATCTTGGTACTAGTGTGTGCGAGGGGGGACGGGAGATGCACCCCTTCCGGGGAGACTGTTAGCGATACAGCGTGTCACGTTTGTCAGTACCGATCCCATACCATTCCACATCACATTCCGATCCAATGGACTCACTGCGAGCAGCGGCTCGTTCAACTGGCGGGGAGTGCGGAGACTCCGGTATTGGTACTCCTATTGGCGGTGCAGCATGTTCCGATAGTCAGTGCCAATCGCATGACCATTTAACATCGTATGCTGACCCAGTGGACTCACCTTGAACGGAGCGCACCGATACGAGCGCCAGCAGGACCAAAGCAGCGGAATTGAAGATCTTCATTCTTCTTGATTCGGATGGGCTGGGACCTTATGATGGTAGATTGTCGAGGCGGGAGAGGCGATGTGCGCTGCGCAGGTGAAGGTGAAGGGTCGAGGGTTGTGCACTGGAGTGGTGTGGAAGGATGAACGCGAACTCGGAAGGACCTGCCTGCGTAGCGCTGATGTTGATAGATGAGTGAAGGAGGGCTTGCAGTGACTTGAGCGAAGCGGAGAAGCGAAGAAGTGAAAAAGTGAAGAGAAGAGTTTGAGCTCGAAGGACCTGCCTGGAGCGAAGAAAGGGAGGACGGAGTGGACAGAGGGTTTGATGGAAAAGGGAAGATACACTCTCGGGTCCTCTTGGCCTTCTTATATGGACTTCCATCTCCAAAGGAACGCGGAGGAAGGAGGTGTACAGCTGGCATGTTTCGATTCGCTGTAAAATTGAGATGAGGAAAGCTGGGAGGAGATGAAGAGAAGAAGGGCGTCAGCCGACAAGCAAGAAGAGCGTCGGGTCTGGGCCTAGATAATGTACATACATATGTATGACAGGCGATAGCCGGTGTACAGAGGGTGGACGGTGTGTGGGTCGGAAACCAGCGGTTTTTTGACACAACACCACGCAAAACACCACATTCAATAGAGAAAGATACAGCAACACAAAGGAAGACATTGTAGCTATCGTAGAGCCTGAGCACCTCCCACTTCCGCAAGGGTGTTTGATTATTGTGTTGCGAAGTTCGGTGATGCTGAGGTGGTGTACAATTCAGAGGGCCTTTCTCGCTCGCTGTGGTATCGTCTGGCTGTGTGTAATGGAATGTCATTGTCAGCGTAAGCGTGTATTCCTTACGCCACTAACGAGACGCGTATGTGGGTTTTGAGCGGAGTTGATCCGCTCGAACGCTGCGACCGAGCCCGTGCGGCTGCGGGAGCGCATGCGCTAAGGGGAGGACCCTTCGGGGAGGTGGGTGGGGTCAAAAATTGTCGGCTCGCGAGTCAGAAGGGGAGGAGAGTGAGGAAAGGTGGTGGTTGTCCACCTTGCGATGCAAATTTTCTTCCTTCTTACCTCCACTTCTCGCAAGGCCGCTCGTTACGCTCGTTCCAATTCCCCAGACTCTTTAGAGTATGGGTTTCTGGAGGCGGTCAGCCTTACGGCCGTACCACTAAAACATACATCACTAGAAAAAACTTTTTACTTTCGTCCTCAAACCACCTGACTTTTTCACACCAGGATGATATCCAAAACCTTTGTTACGTCGCCCAGGAATGGCCCTTAGAGCCTGTTCAACCGGAGCGTCTGACGCGATCCTCCTAAGTGGCAAAATAAGCGCCTCGGCCTTGCTCCGTGCGGTGCGACGTTCTGAGTAGACTCATTGATAGAGAAGGAAAACGTGGATCCAAAGATACACGTGCATAGTAAGAGACCTAAATAGGTCTGGCCAGCTGAGACCCGAGAATGATCCGCCGGGAAGGGGACGGTTGGGTGGGACAGCAGCTGGCTGAAATACATGATGCTGAAAGATGAGGCGCAATCCAAACGCCGACCCAAACGTTGCTTACGCAACAAACAAAACATCCTCAATCCCAAGCCTGAAACAGGGTGGGCGGGAAATAAATGGGCGAAAGAAAGGGATTGAGTCAATGATTCTACTCGACTGCGCACCTGTGAGAGGATAGCAGTGAGGATGTGAGTGAGGACGACTGATGATGTGGTCGTCCGTCAGAGGCACCGACGCGCGTCGGGCCGACTTATGAGAAGATTCTTCCACTCCCGATCCCGACGCGACGCGGTGCCATGTCTCTTGGCATTACGCGTCACGTCCTCACTGCAGCCGAGGCCAAGCGACAGCGATTTCATCTCATCTGACGCGACACCCTCGGCCTTGCTCCGTGCGGTGCGACGTTCTGAGTAGACTCATTGATAGAGAAGGAAAACGTGGATCCAAAGATACACGTGCATAGTAAGAGACCTAAATAGGTCTGGCCAGCTGAGACCCGAGAATGATCCGCCGGGCCCGCCGTCCCTCAGATCCCGAAGGCAGGGATGCTGAGCGCAGTGAGGCAGACCGCGGCGGCCAGGTGAAGAATGATTGGGTCGCTGACGTCCTTATATGCACGCAGGGATCAAGCTGGAAAGCATCACTGAAATCACTGATTCTGAACGTGATGGCTTCAACGATGAGGAAGAATGAGTCAAAGAGCGCAGAGAAACGCGCGTATGATTGAGGTGATTGATGTTGTAGCGGAATGGATCATCGCCTGAAAGGGGTCATGAGAATGTAGAACTGAGAGGTCATGAGGCAGGAGGAAACCGCCAAGAGTGGTGTGAAAGAGAGACCAAGGTTAGGATCACAAGGGATTCCCAATGAATGATGCCGTGAGCGCATGCGCACTGGCCAATCCAAGATCCAGGCTACGGAGGTACTGAAGAACGGAGTCGGACTTCCACCCCCCCATGAGCTTGATGGTGTCTAGGGGGACCCCAGCACGCCAGTGGATGGTCGCGCCCCCAATCCGGAACGAATGACCGACATGCGAACCGCGACCGGCAGCTGAAAGAGCCGAGTTGAAGGTCTCGAGAAATGATTTCTTTGTAAGGGGAAGGAGGGGCTTGTCAGCCCGCTCCCTGAACGCGAAGAGTGAAGTGATGCCGGCGAGCTCCGGAACGTGAGGCGAGAGTCGAAAATGATGGCGGAGGGCAAAAACCGGGTTGAGAGCCCCACCGCAGTCGGCCACGAACTTGTCCAGTCCTTGGACCTTCGTTGTCTTCGTCCATGGTAGCCAGAAGGCCGCCATCCTGTGGCCCGAATCTCCCGTCGAGAAACCTCGAAAGTGGGACCGCATCACGATACGATCGGCCTGAGGAGAGAGAGGTTGGCCGTGGTTGTTTCCCCCAACCGACACATGGACCACCATGAGACCAGCGCACAAGCCCATACCGCTGCGTGATGAGCATTCCCGGCAACGTCTAGAACGCGGAATACGGCCATGAGCTCCTCAGGAGTGACCGGCGGGCGAGGAGGCAGCTTGGGAGGCCCTGATTTTGATAGAGCCCTGAGGGCAAGGCCGACGGCCTCGCCCCTCTCGAATGGTTGATTCCAGGTCCGGTGCCAGGTGGCGATGCCGGTGATGTAGTTGCTGAGTGTGGAAGCCCGTACCTTGTCGCTCATGTGAGCCACAAAGGCCAGGAGCAAGCCCTGGGAGACAGGATATCGATGACGATGAGCGATGCCGCTCTCGTTGCAGAAGTCGACGAAATGGTCGATGCCGGCGCCATAATTGGCACGCGTTGATGCCTCGAGCGAGGACGCGAGGATTTGGTGAACGGCATGCCAGTGGCAGCCTTGAGGGTCAAAGTCGAACCCAGATGATGTCTTGAGTCCAGGATTGTCCCCACTGATGGGGGCGATGGTCATGATGCGATCACGAGCCAGGGGCTTCTTGCCGATAGAAGAGGGCTTTGATGTCTTGATGGTCTTGGGTGGCTGAGGGCGCCCAACGAGAGCCAGGCTCGTCAGGGCAGATGGAGAGAGTGATTTTGAGATGGAAGATCGATGCAGAACTGCCTGTGAAGAGGAGGATGATGATGCTGATGATGATGAGCCCCTTCGCAGGGCTCGATGGGTGGGAGTTGGATGCCGGCCAGATTTGTTACCTGCCAAGGACGCAGCCCCCTGCCGCCTTGTGCGAGGATATCGAGCCTTGTCCTCCTCCCGAAGTTGTTTCTGGTACCACTTAATGTCTCCGTGTGGCATGAAGGAAGGGTCGAAGGGGGGCTGGGGTGTCAAAACCGGAAAGATGGGGGCCAGGCAGAGCCTGACCACGAGACGGCGCGTCGGCCGGGTTGACGTCGGTAGCCACGTAGGTGACCCGAACGTCTAGATGATGCTGCATCGCGAATGCGATGAGCGAGCGCATGATTGAGTTGGCCGATCGACCACGACTCCGACCTTTCCTGAAGGCCCCGATAACACCTTTGTTATCGCTGAAGATCCGAAGGACACAGTCCGATGCGCCCATCGCGACCGCCTGTCGGACGCCAAGCTCCAGGGCAGCCGCTTCAGCCCATCCAATCCCCCTTCCATCTGCATCCCATCCGGAGAGCAACATCCAAGCCGCCCATCGATCGTCACACGTCACCCCGACGCCCCAGGTCGTAGACGCGTCGACGTACAAGACGTGAGGGAACTCCTTCGAGGGCATGGCAATCGATCTGACCATTTCATGCCTGAGGGCACGCACCCAAACCTTGGCTTCGTCTTGAACCTGAGCCGGGACGTGAAGTCGATGATAAGGCTCCTTAGACTCCCAAGCCTTCATAAAGGCGAAGAACTCCGCGAGGAAAGGAGCCAGGTCCCGGGCCATGGAGGCCACATGCTGGAGAGCACCGCACGTCTCCCGCACTTCCTTGAGGGACCGAGGAGATGACGACAGGAAAGCCGAGGCCCGAAGGCTGAACGCTTCCCGCTTCGAATCCGGAAGCTTGACCGTCATCGCGTGAAGGTCCCAGATGAATCCAAGGTAAGTAACCTTCGAGTCGAAGTCCGACTGCTTCACCGGGTGCCAGGGGAAACCCAGCACCTCGGTCGCTTGATGGATGTCCTTGAGAGTGATCGTCGAGTCCGGGGGTTTGATGAAAACAAAGTCATCAACCCATTTGATGACCCGGAGTGCGGGCATCGTGCTGGTGATGAGCATCTTGACGAGGTCCGCCACCGACCCCCAGACCCTCGTGGCCGAAGCCAGACCAAAGGGCAGACGGGTATCGATGCCAAATCCTCCTTTTGGCAACGCAATGAACAGCCCCGGAAGCTGAGAGGGGTGTGCCTTGATCGCCCGGAACGCCTCCTGCGCGTCCGACATCGCCGCAAAGGATCCCTTCGGAGAATCCCGAATCTGATGAAAGAGAGAAAGGAGAGAGAGCAGTTCAGCCCACCATTCCAAATGCATTTGATCCAATGATTCAAGAGTCCAACGAGATGATGATGATGAAAGAAGAGAAAACATCGAGTTGGCAAAGCCAGAGCTCGGAAATTGATTGATCGTGAAGCAGAGGGATTACACCATGCTACTGATTGATGAGAGTGATGGGGTGGAGAGAGAGGGCAGAGGTCTCAAAGGACCACGCAAAGTTGGGGAAGGAACTGAACACTAACCTGATCGACCATTGCCGTAAAACCGTCCCAGCCACACACGAACTCGTCAGAGTCGATGTAGGCGTTGATGGAGGCAGCAGCCTCGGGACCGGCCTTCCTCGGGAAGGAGAAGTCTTGAATCATCCTGAACTTCCCGCCAGGCTTGGGAACCAAGCCCAGCGGAGAAGTCTGAAAGCAACCCAACCTCTCCTCCACCTCCTCCAAGGACAAAGGAGCCAGGACTCTACCCACGTCCACCTCCCTGTCCACAATCTCCTGAAGGATATCCAAATCCTCCTCAGCCTCAGCGTGATTTGGGTTCACCGTAGTGACCCTGATCGGGGGGATTCCGAATGAGAACCCCTCCTCCAGATCTCGCACCATGGTTGGAAACGCATGGGCGAGATTGAGTGATTTGATAGCCAACTCAAAGCACTGAGGCTTGAGAGGGCTTGGTGACGGTTGGGCAACCTTGGCACCCATGTTCCGTCTTGCCACAGATGGAACACTCGTGCTTTCCGGCCGAGCAGCTTGGAGCGGTCGACATGCATCCGTTGGAGAGATTGAAGCGATGGCAGATGATGGTTGTGCCATCTGAGGCCCGGATAAGCTTGCGGCTGGCGTCACGCTTGGCGTGCGCGGTCTCTCGACCTTCTGGGACTCGGTTGCAGTCGTTGATGTTGTGCAGAACCCGGGACCCGCAGACGAAGCAGGCGCCAAGACCATCGGGACTAGTCGAGGCGCCCGACGAAAAGGGCTGCTTGCTTCCTTGGGCCTTGCTCTTCTTCTGCGAGGTCTTGCCCGATGAGGAGGAGACCTGCTGATTGCCGCCGTGTCCAGCTTGATGACCACCCGAGGAAGAAGATGACGCCTCGATGATGGTGTTGAAGTCCAAGAACATCTTGACCCGCGCCATGATGTCCGACTGCCAAGTGGCAGGGTCGAGTCGATAGCCGTAAGGGGCATCGTAGTAGTCGTGTCGGAGCAGGTCGACGTAGCGAGCAAGGATAGCCCATCCTCCGCTCTTCCCTATCAGAGGGTGATCGCGAACGGACGACCACATGTCCACCCAGGCGTCCTTCTCGATCTGGAGCCATTCCTTGACCTCTCCTTTGGCCTCAGCGACGACCTTCTCCATGGACTTGTCGAAGGCCTTGAATGCCGACAACATCTCGGCGTATGACATCGCCAGGTCTTGCTTCTTGTGCTGACCAAGCTGAGCGTTTGGACCGGACGAGTCCAGGAGTTGAGCGTGTTGAAATCGTAGCTAGTTGCCGGTCCCACGTACCCCTGTGCTGCTGCTGCTGCTGGTGCTGCTGATGAGTCCCACGGACGGACTTGATGCAGCCAAGCACAAGGCACTGGCGCGCGCGCGAGGGCGATGCCGGACTACTCCTGCGGTAGTTGTTGGCGGTGATGTCGGAATGCCAGGCACAAGGCGCTGATATGTGCTGGTTCCGTAAAGCTGTCCCTGCGGACGAGCTTGTGTCGATGTCGATGGCGACGCGGTCGGTGGTGGTGAGCGCGATGGAAGAGACTGGGCACAAGGCGCCAATCGGTTCGGTGATGTGTGATGCGGTCTGCGGACGATGATGATATGCCAGTGATGTGATGCTCAATTGCTTGTGGGTGCGGACGATGGTGGTAGTGAGCATACAGGATGGTGGTGGAAGGACAGGAGGGGAGCTGGCTATTTATAGGGGTGATGTGGAGAAGTTCGCCCAATGGGTGAAGATTCTCTGCGGGCAGTGATCATCGGACAGTGATCGCTCACGTGATGGTAAGAGTGTGGGAAACGGAAGTGAGAAGTGGAGCGGAGAGAATAGAGAAAGTATCGGCCGAGATAACAAATGAGTGTAGAAGTGGAGGTCACGTGACCTGCCATAGTGTGTGCGGACAAAGGGAAAGTCACAGCATATGCTGGAGCACCATTGCTGGTCGCTCGCAGCTGGAGAAAATCAACAGAGCGATGGTTGGTGTCGTCGTGTGTATGACGTGCGCATCGCGCGCTCGTCCCTCCACGATCCCTTCCTGGGTGAAGTGCCACAGCGGAACGTACATGGAGTTCCGCAGCTTGTTGATGACGACAAGGGAGGGGAGGTCAACCGTGGCCGTGCTCTTCGCCTTGGGCTGGAAGGGTCGGCCCCTGATGAGAGAAGGCTCGCTGTCTGAGCGGACGAGCAGAGGAGCTTGATGTCGCATCTTCTTGAAGGAAGGAAGGCCTTGCGGCGACAGCTTGTGCTTGCTTGATGATGGAGTTGATGTCGGAAGAGGAGCCTTGGCCACAGGACGTCAATAGGGGTTGTCCTGGGTGGTCTCGCTGTCCGATCCAGCATGATTGGGCCCCTTTGCGACAGGCAACAGCCGACCGAGGGCGGTCTTGCGTGATGTCGGGGTGAGCTGCTCGAAGAGGGAGAACAGGTCCTCTATCTTGGTGGGCTCCGGAGTTATCGGACGCCCTTCATCCAAGTTCTTCTCGACGATACGACGAACCTCCTCATCCGAATCGGCCGAGTGAGATGACGACCGAGCCTTCTTGGCCTTGCCCTTGACCGAATAAACCTTCGGAAGGTTGAGGGAGGGTGGGTACCGGTGGATGGACTGATCACCGGCGTTGGAGGGCAGGTAAGGGTCCGTGAGGGAGTCCATAATGCCTTGCTCGATGTCGCGCTGAACATCACGAGCGGGTCGCTCGCCACCACGGATGTATGAGTCGAGTGGCTGCTGATCTTGATGGACGGTCGCCGAAGCAGCTTGGTCGGCGTCGTCCTTGTCGTCCCCGGGGTGATCGTCGTCTCCCGCAGCCATGAGGGCATCTCCGCCCAGATCCTCGCCTGCACCGGCAGCATCCGACTGGATGAGCCGTGCCTCGTCTTGAAGTGCCGCCATCTGACGACCTGTAGAGCTGGAGATGGAGGGAGCAGAGCGCTGCGACATTGCGCTTGCGATGCTTGAAAGTGAGGAGATTGAAGAATGTGATGTGATGGTGGGCGAGTGCGAAGGATGAGGTGCGAGTGAAGGAAGGAAAGAAAGGGATTGAGTCAATGATTCTACTCGACTGCGCACCTATGAGAGGATAGCAGTGAGGACGTGAGTGAGGACGACTGATGATGTGGTCGTCCGTCAGAGGCACCGACGCGCGTCGGGCCGACTTATAAGAAGATTCTTCCACTCCCGATCCCGACGCGACGCGGTGCCATGTCTCTTGGCATTACGCGTCACGTCCTCACTGCAGCCGAGGCCGAGCGACAGCGATTTCATCTCATCTGACGCGACACCAAATCATGATTCCTTGCGTCGCGTCATGCCTGTTCAGCTGGCCAGTCAGACTTTCGCGGAGACTTAAATTTTGAGTCATGATCCGCGTCACACATATGAAAAATGAGATGGGGGTCGAGACCTCCATCCCAAGACTCGACGCACCGCGCCACGCAAAATTCTGATGAGCACCTCTCTCACACATCATCAGCATAGGCCAGCTGAACACCCGGTGATTTGATTTAGACTCGAGAGCGTCAAAGACGCCCTTTTTTTTTGCGGAGACTTTCTCGTGACGGAGAAGTGCGTCAAAACACGCGTCCTGACGCTCCGGTTGAACAGGCTCTTATCCGATCATGGCGATGGATACCTCGTTCGAGTCAAAGTTGGTGAGGATGCGGAGATTGTTGTGGTTGCGCCTGGAGATACCATGGTGCGCACCTCGGAGCATTTCCGTGGAACATCATGGAACGCATGGAACAAATTCTAGCTGCGCACTCTTGACGCGCTCGACGCCCGACAAGGCTCCATCGCTTAACCCACCAGTAGTCACCACCGTCCTCGACATCTTATGTATCACCAATTTCAATCCCTTGGGTTCTGACCGCTCACTGCCCACTGCGTTGCTGATTGCTCACTGCTGTTCTGCTTTTCCTCGCTCACCTTGATCACAGTCTCCGCTTTGTTTCCAGCTTCACTCTGTCTCAGGCCTCAGTATCTCCTTTATCGTCACCCAAGGTGCTTCAACAAGGTGCGTTGGCGAGTCACTGCTTCTCACACGCTCGCAGTTTTGCTCACCTCACTTCTCTTTCTTTATGATCTCGACACGACAGGGTTAGCTGCTGGCCTTTGTGATGGTCTGGTGCTCTCCTCGCCAGCCTCGGCTCCAACATTATGGGTGAGAGCAGTCTAGTCGTTGAGCTTCCAACGCATAAGTGTACGAGGCACAATTGACAGACCTCCTCCACTCTCGGACCCTTCTGCACGTTCCTGTTCCAGGTTATTTCCTCCAGGGCGGTCTCAAGCTCGGTGGCTTCTCAAATCGCGGCCTTCTGGACGCGCGTTCTTCATCGTATGGGCCCTGTTTGGTACGTTTGTTGAGGCTCTTGTGATGTATCACTAATCGTTGACATCTCATCCTGACTGACAGACATCTCATCACCCCCTAAGAACTGGGCAGACTCGCCCCTCCCTCCCCTCGCCCTCACCAAGGTCCAAGACTCCCATCGGCCCCGTCGCCCAACAAACAGCAAACGACGCCGCCGACGCCCGCACCAAAACCACCTTCGACCCAGCCGAGATCGAGAAGGTCATCCGCAATGGGCGGATCGACAACGAGACTCGGCACGAGGTGATTGACGGCATGCGTAACGATCCCGTTGTTTCGAACTTGACGAAACGGCTTGCTCGTATGAACTGGGAGCAGATTCAGCAGGCTGCGCATTTCGCTTGTCGGCGGATTTTGAATCTGGCGAAGGAGCATGGGTGGAGCACGCTTGAGATAGTCGAGGCTATGCTCTCCCTCGACCCCCAGTCGCCTATCACTATACAGTGAGTGTTTCCTCTGACGCGTATGATCTTTCACTGGCTGTGTGTTAACAATTATGTCCTTGGTCACCAACAGCTGGATCGCCTTTGTCCCTGTCATCATGTCCCAGGGCACCCCAGACCAGATCGATCGTTGGGGCAGCAGCGCCATGCGCCACGAGATTATGGGAGGTACGCACTCTTCCCCTACCTTTCCGCTTGTATGATTAGTAAAGCAGCTCTCAGATCTTCTCTGGCGTCTTCTCCCCTCCCTCGCCAATCAACAGCCTACCTCCAGACCGAGCTCGGACACGGAAGCAACGTCGCCGGTCTTGAGACTACCGCCACCTTCGACAAGGCCTCGGACTCTTTCATCATTCACTCGCCCACCTTGACCTCCACCAAGTGGTGGGCAGGCGGTCTCGGCACTCGGCACCACCGCAACGTGAGTTCTCTCTCTTCCACAACGATACTCGAAGACCCCGCGTCTGGTTTCTCACCACCGCCCACCTTTAACCCGTTTCTTTTCCCACCAGTGACGCCGTCGTCCAAGCACAGCTCATCCTTGACGGCAAAGACATTGGCCCGCACCTCTTCTTCGTCCCCCTCCGCTCCTTCGAGACCGGCCAGCTCTTCGAGGGCGTCCACGCCGGTGACATCGGTCCCAAAGCCTACGGCGCCTTTGGCGGGCTGGACAACGGATGGGCGCGTTTCGACAACTACCGGATCCCGCGCGAGAACATGTTCATGAAGCATTCGCAGGTTACGAAGGAGGGGCAGTATGTGAAGCCGCCGTCGTCGAAGATGTCGTACTTGGGCATGACGTTCATCCGCTCGCAGATGATCGACCGTTGCGGGTATGTTGTCATATGGGCATCACTTGGTTCTCTCTCTCTATGATGTACTCACGCGCCTCTCTCTCTCCCCTTGTAGATAGATGCTTTCTCGTGGCATCACCATCGCCATCCGGTACTCCTCCGTCCGTCGTCAATTCCGCGGCCCCGACTCAACGACCAAGTCCGACGAAGAACGGGCGGTGATCTCGTACCCGTACCTGGACTGGATGCTCATCCCGATGCTCGCCCAGTCCTACGCGTACATCCTGGCGGGCCGTTGGATGCAGGTGCTGTATGAGCAGCTGTCGGAGCAGTTGGAGTCGGGCGATACGACGCTGTTGGCGAATACGCATGTGGCTAGTTCTTCGTTGAAGGCGTACTGCACTGATCGGAGTCTGGAGGGGATCGAGGCTTGTCGGCAATCCCTTGGTGGGCACGGGTTCAGCGTGTACAGCGGGTACGTCTTTGGCTATGCTCCCAACCTTCCGATTACTCCTGCATCTCCAAAACTAACCTTCCTCCTTCTTCACCTGAAATTATCACTCACTCACAGCTCAACCACACCATCATGCATCTTTCTGTAATAGTAATCATGTTTTAGAAATGCAATCTTCCTTACTTAGTAGCCTCGGACAGCTCCAATCCCTTCCTCCGCCCGACCACGACCATGATGTCCGACACAGGGGGAACCTATGTCATTTTTTTATTTAGATTGATAGAAATGATAGATACAGTCTTCCTGAACACGACTGTGAAGGTTTGAGAGAGATTGAGGAAGAATTGAGCGAGATTGATTAGTGCAAACTCGGCGGCCACTTAGTACCCCTGCGCGCGAGCCACATATCGAGCCAGAACTCGCCAGCGCCGCTTCTCGCAAGCATCAAGCATCACACGATATTCAATGACACTCTCAAGCATCTTTCTGTAATAGCTATCATCTGTGAGAAATGCATTCTACCTTACTTAGTAGCCTCGGACAGGTCCGATCATTTCCTTTGCCCGACCACGACCATGATGTCCGACACAGGGGGAACCTATGTCATTTTTTATTTAGGATCAACGGAAATGATAGATACAGTCTTCCTGAACACGCGTGTGAAGGTTTGAAAGAGATTGAGCAAGAATTGAGCGAGATCGATAAGGGCAAACTCGGCGGGTAAGAAGTACCCCTGCGCGCGACGCACATATTCGGTCAGAACTCGAAAACGACGCTGTTCTCGAGCTTCAAACTGCACACCCTAGTCTATCACACTGTCACACATCTTTCTCACAAGACCGGAGAGAGATTGAGTCAGAGTTGAGGGAGATCCAACTGTGTGAAGGATGCTGTGTAGGAATACGTGAGGTTTGGATTTGGAAACCTTTTCTCGGCCGAAAGAAATCGCCCAAGCTTTGTTCCAATTTCTAACAACATACACAAATGAATTTGGGAGATGGCCACAACCTTGAGTCTGGGGAATACCTCTGGACTCTAAAAGGCCAGGCCGGTCCCGATCGCTAAACTAATAGCCTTTCTCGCTCGCTGTGGTATCGTCTGCCTGTGTGTAATGGAATGTAATTGTCAGTAAGGTTGTCCCAGGCCTCGGCAACTTTGTTCACTTCCTATACTTTGTAACTTGGAAGTGAGAACTAGTAGTGAAACTTTCACTATACTTTGGCTTCTGAGCCGTCGAAAAAAAGATAGTGAACTTTCACTTTGGCCGGGCCGGGAAAGTGAAGAAAGTATGGAGATAGTGAGGTTTGTCTTCATGTTAAACTTGGAGTCACTTTCTATCACTAGTAGTGCTGCCAAGTTAACGTAGTCACTTGTAAGTAACTATCCAGTCAAGTTAACGTAGTCACTTGTAAGTAACTATCCAGTCAAGAAAGTCACTAATAGTTTACTACCCAGTTACTATCAAGACTTTGTAGTCTTGATATTGGATTATGAGTCACTGGTATTTTCTGGTTAGCTTTTGTAAATGTCATGCCTTTTGAAGCCCTATACGTTTACTTACCTACGATTTGCGACCAAATCTGTCTGAGACTCCTCATTTCAGATCACTTTATGAAAATTTTGCAACTATCTTCACTACCTAGTGACTTGGCAGAGCTCTGATGAAAAAAAAATAGGGACACCCGCGGTCTACTATGCGGCCGGCACGGTCGCAAAAATCGCTCAAACTAGTAGTCACTATCTCAACTTTTCATAACTAAACTATACTTTGTCGGCCGGCTGAGACCTTCACTTTCACTTTCACTATACTTTGTCCGAAAAATTGATCACTATCTTCACTTGCCGAGCTCTGGGTTGTCCCCGGAGTTGACGCGGAGCTGGGGTTTTGCGGACTTGACAGAGTCGGCGCGAAACGGGTCGACAGACGGCCGGCCGAGACTCGGCGCCGCTCTCCATATTTTTCTCATCTTTCATTGAGAACTGAGTACTGAGAAGTGAAATGATATGAGGTTAGGCAGGCACAGGCCGCAGGCCGCAAGGCGGTGGTGCCTGCGCAGTCTGAAGGAAAATTTTCTTCCTGAGCTCTCCTCTCTCTCTCCACGACTTTCCCCCTCGCTCTCGCCAGGCTCAGACCTCAGTCGAACGATCTCGTGTTCCTTTGCTGTCTCCTTTGCTGCTCAAATCACCACATGTCGGACAACAATGCGTCTTCTGCATCTTCCAACAACAACGCGGCGGCGGGAAACGCGGATTCAAACGGAGTTCCGGCTGGAGGTGCCGACATGGCGGCGCCACCCACAGCGGACTACAACTCTCTTGATTTCAATCCTGCCGATGCTGCTTCTGCTGGGGTTCCTCTGGTGTACCCCTTTGCAGACAGCCCGTACCCCATCCCTCAAGATCTCATCGACTTGTACCGAGCAGGTCACCCCGTCCCTTTGTCTCTCCTCACTGTCGTCTGCCTGGTCAACCATTCTCGTGGCGGCCGTCCCGATTTCAAGCTGCCTCTCGACCCGGCCTCAGCCCGTGTCCTCGACGAATGGGTCCACACGGACAGGTTCCTTCCGTTCCCCGAATGGATCCAAGCGAGTGCCGCCTATCTGCTCCTCCTCCAGCACGCTTCCCCTTCCGGCCACAAGGAAGCAGCAGTCTACGCTGGTCATCTCGTTCGGGTCGCTGGTGCTGTTCACGGAGGAAACTGGGACATCTTCCGGGAGTACGACCATAGAGTCCGGGCAGCACACGCAGCGGCCCGCAAAACCTCTTCCAAGATCGGTTTCGACATTCGCCTCATCAACCAGTCCCTTCTTGGTCTCGCTGCAGGCGCCGTCAGACGAGATGGCGGCGTGGGAGCCGCGATCGACGTTGCAGGGGCCTTCGCGAGCCCGTGGGCTCGACTGGCAGGCGCGGCGTACCCAGACCGGATGCGCATCAGTCAGTCGTGGTCGGTTCCAGCGGCGTCTTATCCTGCTCAAGCAGCACCTACCTCTGTCCCACCTTCTCCTAAGAGGAAAGCCCCTCGCACCGCTTCCTCTTCCGGCCCTCATTCGCTCTCTGGCTCGGCTCCCAGCGCTCCTCCAATCCCATCTTGGTGCCCGGTGTGCTGCTCTTTCACAACCACACATCGATGGAGGATGTGTCAACCACCATCATCTATGTAGCTGACCCCTAACTTTTGAGTGGATTGGTACACATAACTGCCTCCCCCGCCAAGTATCCTTTAACCTACCCTCATGCCTCCTAGAGCCCGCGGGAGCACCTCGCGTGCCCCCACGAACGCTTCGTCTTCGTCCACTGGTGCGCGACGGGCGGACAACGAGCCCGACGCCCCACAATCTCCACCTCATGCGGCTGCCACGTCAGCACCCTCAAATGACGACCCTCTCAACTCGTCCACTGCGTCCTCTATTATACAGGACGCCCTCGCTATCATCAGCTCGACGGCCAGTGACCCAGATACCGGTAAACGGTATCGACAGCCGAAGGACGCCGAGCTCCACAACGTCAAGCGAGCGCTCGAGAGACTCCAGGAGCATCTCTCTTCCTTAGCAGCTCCCGCTCCCGGCCCCTCCAGCACACCGAATGCCGCGGATGCCTCTCCGCCCATCTCCAGGTCGGATTTCGAGATACTTCTCGGCCGCTTCGGTGCGCTCGAGCGGACGGTGCTGGAAACAGCTGCTCCTTCCCCCCCGACAACCGACTCGACCCCCAACCGACGAAATCCTCCTCCCGGCACGATTGCCGCACGGTCTGCGGCAACGGTGTATGCGCACAGGCACACATCCACGCCGCGCGTGCGCTTTCGCGTCGTCCTCAATACGAGAGGGCTGCCTCCTGACCACCCCGCGCGCAACCTCGGCGCACCACAGATCTTCAACGCTCTCAAGGACCCAATTTTTCGATCAGAGATGGTCACACCACTCTCGGTCGAGAAGTTGAGGAGCGGCGACATCGGCATCAACTTTGCCAACCAACTGGAGGTCGAGCAAGTCCTCGCATCTGAAGGCGATCGATGGCTTGCGGAAGCCTTCCCCGACCAAGAAGCACTCCCCACTCTGCGCGAACCAACGTTCGGGCTCCTTCAAACAATCGTGGTTCACGGAATACCTTTCGCCGACAAGGATGGTGAGGGCATGGCAGCTGCTCTCACCTCCACCAACAACATCAACTTCATCAACACGCGGTTTCTCGCCTCTCCAGCGAAGCGGGAGGCCCACCCAAACGGTTTCGGGTCAGTCCTCGTCCTTTGTGAAGACCCCGGTGCCAAACGCATGGCTTTGGACCGGGGTCAACTTGGATACAACAACCAGCCCCGCATCGTCTCGGAATATCGGCCCAATCTTCGACTCCAGCAATGCGGGCACTGTCAACAGTTCGGCCACGTCGCGCGTCACTGTCGCCGATCTCCTGTCTGTCGGCTGTGCGCGGGAAAAACATCCGACAATCAACCATCCTCCCTGCGCAGCATGCAGCAGCACCGCCTCCTCATCATGCGCCACACACAGCCTCCGCTGCTCCAACTGCGGCGAGGCGCACAAGGCAGACGACGAGCAATGCGCACATCGACGCGCATGGCGAGACGCGCTCGCCAAAAATGACGAATTGACGTCCCCTGGCAACCTTCCCTCGGACTTGTAGCTGGTACGCCGGCTACGACACATCTCCCACAATGGCGCTCAAACATGCAGCATAGAGTACGTTTGGTATTCTCATATGATCCCGCTGTGCGCAGCATCCCCACTTCTTTCAGATCCCCCTCCCGCCTTTGGCTGCGACCTCTCCTCCAACATCGTCCTCACTCTTAACTCCTCCTCCTGTTGTATGATCTTCTCTCTTCCCTGCATAGGCCTCCACGGCCTGGGTCAGCGTATGAATCAAAAAAAAAAAATAATAAAATAAAATAAAATAAAATGGAGGATGTGTGTGTCGCCAGCCAGGCCCCTCCTCGTGCGCTCCGGAAACGGATGGATTTTCTCCGGAAAGGAGCGGCAGGTTTGTCTCAACTACAACTGCAACCCATATCACTGCCCGTACGGTCACTACTGTTCGCGTTGTGGTGGCGACCATCGCTCGTGTACAAACGTCTGCGCGGCGGCAATTGCGGGGTCTGCACAGCAGCCATTTCTTGGCTCTTCTGGCCCTGCCTCGGCCTTTCCATCTTTTTCGGTCCCCTCCACCTCCACGTCTCATTTTCCCGACCCTTCCAGCTCCTCCCTCCAGCAGTTCTTCTCCGCCCTCAACCTCTCTCCTCCCGGCCCCTCCCAGAACTGAGGTTGCGCGACACACGACCGTCAGGGAGGCGTATGCTGCGGTGGTGACGCCTCTCCGTCACCAGGAGTGGAGTTCGGCCATTGCGCAGCTTCCGGAAGATCTGCGGGTGGAGTACGCTGACATTCCCCTGCAGATCCAGTGTGGTTTCTGGCTCGGCCTCCCCCTCGCCCCGCCCACAACGTTCCTTCCCGACAATCGATACACGGAGGCAGAGGCACCCATCGTACGAGAATGGATTACGGCAGAGGTTGGCCTCGGCAGGGCGTTCGGCCCTTTCACGGACGATGAAATGGCCGCCGTTGGCCCC
This sequence comes from Tilletia caries, assembly GCA_032718865.1. Lineage (NCBI taxonomy): Eukaryota > Fungi > Basidiomycota > Exobasidiomycetes > Tilletiales > Tilletiaceae > Tilletia > Tilletia caries. The sequence continues at coordinate 85,530 of JALUTQ010000022.1, read as the reverse complement.
TGGAGATCGGCCCCTCTCAGCGTCATACACACGCCAGCAACTGCGGAGAAGCCAGCGAAGAATCGCATCGTCGAGGACCTCGGCCATCCTCGTTTCCAGCGTCAACGCCCACTCTCATCTCAGTCACTGCTGGCCCGCGAGAATCCTTCCGTCAATTCCTTGGTTCCGAGCAACACCTTCTTCTGCAGGTGGTTCACGGTCTCCGCTCAAATCGAACGAGTGAGTTGTATTGCCATCCCGTCCCGTTCTTCCCGTCCGCTTTATCCGGCGCCCCCTGCCCTCTCCTTCTTCCCGCTACCCTGAACCCTACTTTCCCCGCTCCACGCTCGAACCGCTTTCTCCCTCTCGTCCCCTCCCCTCGATCCCCGTTTTCCGTTTTCCCTCCTGTCCTCATCCATCAACCTGGGAACCTCGCAGCCAGGTGGCTAGAGTCGCCTTCTGCCTTCGACTCAACGAGGTTCTCTACTCCCACTTCACGAGTTCAGTAGTTCCGCGACTCCCACCCCCGTTCCGTTTCGCATCCCCTTTACGTTCTCTTCGTTTTCCCGCAATGGCCTTCGGCCACCGAGCCTCCGCGTCGCCCTTCGTTACACTCGACCACGTTGTGATCGTCCGTCCGTTGCGAATTGGCCCTCGTTCCCCTAACGCATTCCCCGTTCCCCGTGACTTCCACCCGTTGTTTCCCGCGTGGTTACGTTCGTCCGTACGTTCTTACGTTCACGTTGGCTTACACTCTCCTCGTTGCGTCCGTTTATCTCATGCTTGCAGTATCGTTCACTTCCACCCACTGCAGACGTCATGGGAATGGACATCAAAGACGCATTCTACAACATATGTCCTCACCCGTCTCAGAGGCCGTACCTCTGCGTGCGCTTGAGGCCGAATCAAAACTACGTGCGAGCATCAAGCCCCTTCGGCCACAAGGGCATTTGTGCAATTTTCGGGCGGACCGTCGACTGTTCGTGCGACGTCGTGGCGATGCGCCTGCCTGGAGTCATTTTCGGTTCTTGGGTGGACGACATTGGTGCCATTCGCCTTGCCGGCCCTGCGTCCGGCATTAGCGAAAGTCAGGTGCGGGCGGAGTTTGAACGTCTCGGATGGCCGCTCCACCCCTCGGATCGGAAAGGTTTTTCTTTCTCTCGTTGCTTCACGCTCACAGGCATTGAATGGAATCTGGACGATCAGACGATGACTCTACCGGAGGCAAAGCGGGTCAAGTACCTCAGTAAAGTTACAACCATCCTGGATAACCCGTCCCAACGTGTGGGCCGGTCGGCGATGGACAGCCTGGTCGGGTCCCTTCTGCGGGTCTGCCTGTTCGCCCCGGGTCAACGGTGTCACCTCCGCCAAACTCTCCTCTTCCGCCGTGCTCTGTTCGCCCCTTACGTGTTCCACCACACGACATCGGCTCTGCGGAGCGAGCTGCGGCACTTGGCGCATGTTCTCAGTACGGGGCCAATTTTCCGTTCATTCCGTCGCCCTGCTCGCGTTACCACCACGCTCTATGCATCCGATGCGTGCGATACCGGCCTCGGCATCATTTGCGGACCTTTCGCTCGGTTTTGGCCTCTCCCAGCCGGCTGGAAAGAACGGCAGGGCTTCGACATGGGAGTCGCCGAAGCATGGGCCATGGAGTCTTTAGTGCAGGCGGCGATCGCCCTAGGCGAGTCCGATTGCGTTCTGTCGATTATTGGGGACAACAAAGGGGTACTCCTGGGGTGGCTGAAGGGTCGGTCGGCCTCCGAGCAGGTAAACGAAACCTTCGTCTGACTGGTGACGTGCGCGGCGACAGTCGGCGTCGAGATTAGCGCCTCCTATGTCTCCACCAAGCTGAACCCCGCAGACGCAGTCTCCCGCGGAGATGTTTCCGGATATTTCCCTTTCCCCATCGAGCTGCAGGATCCGTGGCCCATTCTGGTCGGGATCCTGCCCAGCGCATGATCTCCGACGGGCGGTCTCTCCCCTCTGCTTCGCCGCTGGGGGACCTGACCGGCACTCCCGAGTTGTCAGCGGCGTCCACCTCACATGCCCTCCCTCCTCTCAACGTCTATCTGCCTTCTCCTCTCGTCCCCAAACCGCAACATTCGTCGTCCTCTCTGTGTTCTCCGGCATTGTCACCTTCCCAACCGTCATCAATTCCTGTTCTCTCTTCGTCTTTGGTCGCGCCCAGTGTTTTCCCTGCCGCGCCGTTGTTTCCAAAATCTCTGACATCTTCCTTTCTTCCCCTCACGGCAACTTCACGCTCTTCGCTCCCACCAGCCCCTTTTTCCTTCCTTCCGCCACTTCCCCCCTCTTCGTCCTCATCACAGTCCTTTCACGCTCCTGTCCCCGCCTTCTCTCCCTCGCTGGGGATGATGTCCACTTTGGCATCGTCCTCGCAGCCTGCGCCACCCCCTGCGGCAGATTTAGGAGCTCGCCCGCCCTCCAGTACCTTCCGGAGTCCCCCGGTCGCTGCCCGGCCCGCTGCATCACAACGAGGACGAAGTCGTTTCGGGGCGCGACCTCCTACCATTCCTTCTTTTCCTGCGCTTTCGGCTGCCCTGGCCTCGGCCGTTGCCCGCCAGGACGTTTTGCTTTGCGTCGGGCCCCTTCCCGAGCAGAGGAGCCTTCGTTTTGCGGATCTTACGACGGCCCAGCGGTGGAAAATTCAAGTCTCGATTGCGTGTTCGGTGGTGAACAAGACCCTTAAAAACTACGGAAGTGCGGTCCGCGTTTTCCTGCGGTGGTGCGAAGCAAACGGAATTCCCCCAGCTCAGCGTCTGCCCATTCCTGAAGCTGTCTTGCTGCGATATTTTGCGGACAACATGGAGGATGTTCGCTCGTCCACATACACCTCTTGCCGCGCCGGACTCTCCCTTTGGCATCACATTCACGGGTTTGATTTGAAGATCGACGAACAGATGTCGAGGCGACTCGGTCGAGCGGCACGTCTTTGTCAGCCCGAGGCCATGCCGTCGCGGCCTCCTGTGCGTATCGCAGACCTCGGCATCATTCGGAATGGGTTGCCCATTGAACGCGATCGTGCAATGGCAGCGGTCTGGGCCTGCGTCTCCTTCGCCTTCTTCGGTCTGGCGCGTCTTGGTGAGCTGACTGTGGAGACCCTGTCTGAGCCCCGTGACCGCCTTGCAAGGTGTCTGCGTCTGCACTGGACCGTCCGCCCCGCTGAAGGCTCGGCGGCTCCTACGGTCACCCTCCGTCTGCCCACGGACAAGACCCAAGGACCGAATGGATCGGATCTCATTGCGTCCCAGCAACTTACGTCCCCAGCTTTGTGTCCGGTGGCGGCCGTTCGGTGGCACCTTCATGTTAATCGAGATGTTCCACAGGACGCGGGTGCTTTCGCCTTTCTGGACTCAGGAGGTTGCGTACGGGAACTAACCACTGATCATTGCATCCGTGTGGCAAACAGTCTTCTCTCCGCGGCAGACAGGCCACCCATCCTGGGCCACTGTCTGCGGATCGGTGGGACGACCTTCTATCTGAACGCAGGAATACCCGAGCTCGACATCCGCAGACATGGTCGTTGGAAGTCGGACGCTATGCTGGTCTATCTGCGCCGCCTATACGTGTCAGCCGGTTGGGTCTTTGCGCATGTCGATACCACCAACGGCTAAACGCAATTAGCATTCCCATTTTCTCCATTTCACAGTCTTCGCATGGTTCGCCTCTCCCTTCTTCCCCGCCATGCCGATGACCTCCTGCTGCCCCGCTCTTCTCCCCGGTCTCCCGCAGAATTCAAACCTCGTTCTCCTCATTCGCGCCCCCCCGCAGCGCTTGACGCTTGTTGGCTCTTCGATTGCAGTCCGACCTCAGGCCTCACCCCTTCTCGCTCGATTTGGGGGACGCGTGTTCCGCTGCAGGCGTGCGTTGCTTCGCCTGCTTTGGGAGACCGCACGCAGCGGCGGAACACGGCGTTCGAGCTCGCGCTCAACCCCAAATCTCATCAGAGAAGTTGTGATTCTCTCTCTCTCAGACGCGAGTGTGAGGACGGCCCGTACTCCTCCGACGGAGGCGGAGCGCGGAGCTCACTTTTGAAAAATTTTTGATCTTAAAGAAGCACGGAGTCCGCCTGGAGGACTCCGCCGGAATTTACGCGGAGCGCGGAGCCCAATCCTGGGCCCACTAGCCAAAAGTGCGGAGCGCGGAGTCGTCAAAATTGTGTGACAATTCCGGCGGAATTTCCGCGGAATTCCGAGAAAATAGGCATCGTCGAGACACGCGCAGGGGATAAAACAGGCATCATCATCCGTTGAGAACTTCAAAATAGCACTGGAGTCAATACCGCAACAATGTCGGACAGTGAATGTATAGCTCTGATTATATTAGAGTGATTCTGAGAGCAACTTATACCACCACTGCGCTCCGACGGAATTCCGAGCTCCGCATACACGGAGCACGGAGGAGCATTATGAAAACGCATAGAAAAAACGCGGAGCGCGGAGCTGGGATTTCAACTTTTGTATAATTCCGTCGGAACGCGGAGCTGGTTTTTTTTCAGCTCTGTCATAGTCTGCGGAGGCGGAGCTCGCCTCAAAAAGTCAAAATTCCGGCGGAATTTGGAAGTGCGGATGCGGAGCCCTCCGCGTTACTCCGGGGACAATCTAATTGTCAGCGTAAGCGTGTCAGCACTTCCTTACGCTTCTAACGAGACGCGTATGTGGGTTTTGAGCGGAGTTGATCCGCTCGAACGCTGCGACCCAGCCGGTGCGGCTCCCATCTGGCATCTGCGGAACGCTACCGCTCCGGGAGGTCTGTCGCATTGCGCAAACCCACCAGCAGAGCCTCGAGAGTGGAGGCCTGCCGCCTGCCGCCTTCCCGCCCGATCCGCCTGCTCAAACCTGGTTGGGGCCAACATGGGAACAGAACAGGGAGCAAAAGACGCGACTAAACTGCTGACTGTCAAATGAAAATGGGGGAAGGCATTTAGCAGGCTGCATTGGAGGGCAGGAAACGTCAGCGACAGATCAATGGGAGAGGGGAAAGGGGTTCGAACGATCAGCGGGGTAACGTGTTCAGACGTGAGACAGCGCAGCTGGCGGCTGATGTTGAGTGGCCGAGAGTCGTTATCATCTGGAGGAAGTGAATGGTGGTGTGATTGTCCAGAGTCAAGATCCATGAGTATCGAAACTCTTCGGCAGAAAATGGTCCGTAGTCAGCAATTGATGCCGCACACATGTCAACCGTAAAACAGGTGTGTTGCGTCAACATCGCCAAACAGCTCCGCGTGTCGGACATAGCTGTCCCGAATGTACACCAGGTACGCGTCCGACTCCCAGCCCCCCCTAATTCGAATGTCATCCAGGGGCTTCTCCGCACTGAAGAAGAAGGTGGCAACCCCGATCCGGAAGCAATGGCCTGTCACACGCTCGCGACCTGCGGTGTCAGTAAGGATGAGCCCGGAGCGCCCCGGAGTGCTCCGTACTCCCGGGCCCATACTCCGGGGCGTAAGGATGTCGACGGAGATCTCCGCCGTCACGTCTCCGCGGCGTCTCCGTGCCACTTTCCCGGAGCTCCGTCCCCTCTGCGTGTTTGCTGCGGAGATTGCACGGAGCTCCGGCCTATCTCCGCCATTTTCTAGGGCTTCTGACGGCATCTCCGTCTCCGCGTTTGAAACTGTAGGGGCTGAGCGTCTCCCTCCGCGGCCGCCATAGACTGCCCTCTTCATACAGCATCTCCCTCCGCGATTTTTTTGGCGTCTCCGGCGTAACTCCGCGTCTCCGCTACTAAGTGACTCGTCTCCGCGAATCAAAATCAGTCGAAAATCATTTGCATTTGGAATTTTAAACAGTCACAAATCTCTTCAACGCATCTACTTCTCGTGTTCCGAAAACCTCCTCATCGGAATCCCCACTCGTTCATATTTCGGTCTCGTCAGCATCCGTCCGTATACGCTTTGAGGGTCCTGCCATAGCCGCCGATTCCTCAAAACTACTCGTCCCAGTTTAACCACCTTCAGTCGGTGACGAAGTGGTGTCATATGTGATATGGGCATATGGCATATGGTGCCCAGCCTTTGAGAAAAGCCGCTCGACATTCACCGAGGTTGCCGGTGCGAAAAAAAGTCCAGCGCCAGATCTCCTCCTCCGCTGCTAAGTGACTCATCTCCCTCAAGTTCGACGATCCAACGACTACTCTGATCATTTGCATCTTTCTTTTGAGCATCATAGATTTAATAGAAGCCTTCCTTGACCGTTCTGGAGGAGAAGCTGGTGAAGATTCGGCACCAGTGAGCGGTGAGGGTGCGTCGGAGATTAGCCCGGGGCCAGGATCGGCGACCTGTCCCAGACCTGAGACCCCCGCACGTGACATGAGACTTTTCTCCAATCGACGAGACTCGCAAAACTCCGCTGAAACTCCAGAGTCTCATGCGGTTTCATGGAGTTTTATGGGGTTTCCACGGAGACGAGTCACTTAGTAGCGGAGAGGCGGAGTTACGCCGGAGATGCCGCGAAGATGATATTTTTACCGAGCGTCTCCGCAACTCCGCGATTTTGGCAGCAAGCTGAAGCATCTCCCTCCGCTGTTTTCCAGGTAGCTTAGCCGAACAAACATCTCCCTCCGCGACGAATGACCGGCGGAAAGGAGGTCTCCGCGGAGATTGGCTCGTCTCCGCGAGCATCTCCGAGGCTGACGGCGGAGAAAAAGTCGCGGAGCTCCGCAAAAAACCGTGGAGATGGTCGACATCCTTACCGGGGCGCTCCGCTGATTTTCTGTGGTGCTCCGCGCTCCGTCTCTTTTCAGATTTACACCAGCATCTTACTTCGTACTCCGTCACGATAAGGAGCACCAGAGAAAACTTACTCCGTGCTCCGTCAAATTATGGAGTGTTTCAGAAAGTTTACTCCGTACTCCGTAGCTACGGAGCCCGGATAATCCGGGGGAGCTCCGTACTCCGGGAGATGATCTCACAAATCCCAAAATATGGTATGATTCCAGAAATGTGTATGCTCCTGATCAAGCTTGTAGCAGCTGTGGTTAAGAGAACAGGCTGAGAGCGCTTGAAGAGTTGTTTTGGTCAGATTTAGACTGCGAGATGAGATTTGTAAAAATAAATTTTGAGAATTGACCCCAAAATACCCTCAAAATACTCATGTTTATGGGAAAATACCTTCCTTATGAGAAAAATGTGGAGGTCCCGGAGCGCCCCGGACTCCGGGGGTAACTCCGTACTCCGTCACATTTCGCAGGTATCTACTCCGTACTCCGGGGAATTTCTGCAACGCCCAGAGGTCAGCTCCGTACTCCGGGGAATTTCCTACAATGCTCAAAAGTCAGCTCCGTACTCCGGCAACGGTGAGGTAAACTCCCGATTCTCACTCCGTACTCCCGGCTCCCCCGGATAACCGGGGCGCTCCTGCAAAGCCGCTCCGGGGCTTACTCCGTGCTCATCCTTAGCGGTGTGCAGCCAGCCGTTGACGGTCTTAATGAAGTAACTGTCGGTGAGCTCCCGACGTTGTTCTGTGGCGGTGATGTACGAAAAGGCGCCAGTCTTCGTGGCGTCTTCATTGGGTCGCGGTGCATTGGCAGCCTGGTGTTGGTGAAACGCGACCACCGGGCATAGCTCGGGCATTTTCCGCTGTTGGGCGACAATTCGATCAAAACCTGCTGAGCCATGAACCTTTTCCGATGGCAGCTTCAGAACCACCGACGCAATATTCCTTGCCCCCCGCGAGGCAACAAAACTGAAATCCGACCACCGTGCTCGGTCGGTCGTGTCTGCGTTCAGGGTCCGAACCGAGATCTCGCCTGGTCGGCACATAGCGAAGAAAGCAAACAGGGCCGCTGCCCAAATTGCACGATGGGCTGACGTCGAAAGATCCGCGTGCTCCCGCAGAGCCTGCAGATCAGGAAGTCGTACGGGGCGACGTTTCTCCAGAGCGGGAAGCGCTGTCAACTTGGCCGACCGCCGGAGAAGTCTTGTGGCGGAGGCATCGAGCGCCCATGGCATCTTCTGAACGCGATGCCAGTGCATGAGTGCGTATGTTCGCTGTTGGGACGTGCTGGCTCGTCTCTTGTCTTGGTCGTGTGTCAGAAAACAAGAAAGGATGTTCGTGCCAACGGGAAAGCGGTAATGATGTGGCAAGCCGATCTCTTCACACCAGCGCAAGTACTGAACGACCACCTGACCATAGGTGATTCGCGTCGATGTCTTTACCGATTGGGCGAGGGATGTCGAAAGACTGATCGCCAGCGCCAGGTCCGACGTCCCATGCGCAGTGGTGATGAGGTGGCAGGCCGGGGTCATTCTCAAGACCACGTCTTCTTTGGGTCGGATACTCATGGCGAATGTCGTGGCCATGTCACATGTGGGCTGATTTGCGGGAGACAGGGACTCCCACGTCCAAGCTGGCTCAATATTGCCAACCGGGCGCAGAGATCCTCTGGAAGTTGCATTGACAGACTCGCTCCCTCGCGTGCTTCTCTGCGCAGATCTGCTCGCCGACGATGAAACTGCTGAACCTGAAGCCAACGAAGTTCGTGGCTGCTCGCTAGCGCGAGAATAGCGGTGGTATCTTGGCCGGTTCGAGGTGGGATGGTTCCAAATGGCAAGGAACAACGTACCGAGGCGACGCGGTGCTTTGCTTTGGATCGAGCTGAGACGGGAATTAATGGAGGAGGGAGGCACATGTGTGGAGCGCTTTTCCGCCGCTGGAGAAGGACGAGATGGGGAGTGGGAAACTCCGAGACAACGCGGCGGGCGAGATGGAAGGAAGGCGGCGGCAGATGAGGTGTACTGAGAGGCGGGGGATGATGTTGATGGTCCGCGAATGACCTCGGAGACAGAGGCCGCAGATGATGTACGTTGCTCAACGGACTGTGAGTCCAATGAGCGTGTGATGGTGGAGTGAACAGGGGAAACCGGGGGGATTCGACTCGCTTCGTTCATAGGCTCTTGTCGCGCGGAGTCGACGGCGCGGCAAGAGGACCTGGTCTTCATTTGAAGGCGGCCGGCCTTGTGGTGACGTGTTCCCAAGGCTCGGCCAGATGAAGGAGAAGAGGAGCTAACGCCGTAGCGTCGCCCCGAGATGGCGCATTGGCGAGGTTGTCGGCCGATGCCACGTAAACAATGGACATGACGATGTTCGAATTCATTGCGCGTATATCCGCATCGTTCAAGAATGTGTTGGTAAGCTGGGATCGAGAGCGTCCCTTCCTCGCCGCGAAGACAACACCCAAGTTGTCGACGTGAAAGGTAACGACACTGTTCCGGACGCCGAGCTGTACCACAACCTGAAGAGCCAGATGCAACGCCCACATTTCCATGACCCCAATATCAACACCAACCGCTCGCGCGTGCTCCGAAAACGCCCAAAACCGGGCTCGCCCGTCCACGACCACTCCGCAACCTGCGCTCGACGCATCGGAGTAGATTGCCAGTGACGAGCTGTTTGCGGGCAGGTTGAAGGAAGCACTGAGGTTCGGCGTGCGAAGGAAGCGTTCCCAATCTTTGGGCTCGGCCAACACGTTGCGGGGCAGATGGAGACGTTGGCCTCTTCGCTCGGGATGGAAACGATTTCGATGGGCATAGAGGGCGTTGAGCCTCGACCTTCGCTCCGAGAAAATGACGCATGTATGGACGAGCGAACCAATGATGCTGGAGATGTCCTTGTAGCCGTAGGTGAAGGCGACTTCCTCGAGAGGGCCCTGACGCAAAAGATGATGAATCTTGGCCATATATTTGTCCCGCTTATGGGACGTGAGCTCGACGCGATGACTGTCTAGATCCCATAGGAACCCAAGTAGCTCAAACTGGCGCGACCAGCCAAAGCGCTTCGCCGGGTGTATGCTCCATCCGAAGAGCTTCGTCCCGCTCAGTCAGAGATCGATGCTGACCGGTGTCGGCCACGAGATGATCGTCCGCAAAGTGCCGAGCAAGAACTGATGGCCACGTATACTCCAGCCACGCGCACGTTACGTCGCAGAGCTGGCCAAATATCGCCGCTATCGTCGACACGCCAAACTAAGGATCTTCCCGGAATAGATCCCCGGAGCCCGGACTCCGGGGCGGCGCTCCGCTCAGCTCCGTCTGAGATCCGGCCAGCTCCGCGCTCCGCAAAGTTTCTGGTGATCATCTGGCGAGCACTCCGTGCTCCGTCGAAGTTGCGGTTGCGCGCAAGAATCTACTCCGTGCTCCGTATGTTTTTCACAGGCGGACTCCGTGCTCCGCAAAATAGCTCCGCGGACTCCGGGGTACTCCGGGGTGTCATGAATTGAGTCCAACATGGGCTCAGGAGAAGGTCAAATCTCATCGAAGCTGTTCAATCGCAGCTTTAGAAGTCTCTATCATTTCTTTCCAAGGGTTTACTGCCCCAAAAAAGCTGAAATACACAATATTTCGACCTGATTCGGCCGAGGAATCCCTCAAAAACCGGTCATGTGACTCAGTTTTGGCCATCACGTGACCCACTTTGCGAGCCCCGGAGTCCGACGGACTCCGGGGTCTGCTCCGTACTCCGGGGCTTTTTTGACAATGCAAGCAAACTCACTCCGTGCTCCGGGGCATTGCAGCCATACCTTCGCGGAGTAGCTCCGCAAATTTAAAGCCAGGAAGAAACGCTCAAATCTTGCTCCGTGCTCCGTATCCGTGCAGAGCGTCCCCCGGAGTCCGCGGAGCTCCGGGGAATGCTACTCCGGGAAGATCCTTATCCTGTAGGTCGAAACCCATCACACGGGCCCACGGCGGCAAGGAGGCCAAAAGTCTGGAAGGAACAAAGCCATAGACAGCACAGGGGTGAGGGGAACGACGACAAGCTGGATCAGCTTTTAGAGCACGAGACGACGACGGCACGACAGGGAGAGGCAGACAGGGAGAGACGACGGCGGGGAGAGACGACTGACGAACAGAATGGAATGCATGCTACTCACATTTTCACCTCGTTGACCAAGAACCATTCACACTCGACGTCTTCGTCCTTCGGCTCTTCATTCACAGATTCCGTGACGGAAGGCTCGACTCCTACTGGAAGGTGCTGATTGGGATCCCAGGTCGCATTGAAGCAGACCCGATTCTTTTCGGGCTTCGAGGAGGTCGCGGCCGTGTGAACTACCGTGAGCGGAATGGTCACGATGGATCCTCCAACGCGTTCGACATCTTCCAAGCAGAACGGCCCCACCGCAAACCCCTTCTCCACCGCATCCTCTCTTCAGCTGCGAATGATGTCCGCTTGGTCTGGACGGAAGTGATTGGGCGCAATGATGGAGATGGTGGTCTGGTGCGCATGGACAGGGGTCCCATGGAGAATACTTCGACGACGCTGGAAGGGATGTGGGAAAGGCGAATTTGATGGGACATTGGCAAGCATGCGAGAGCCTTCGCAAACGACTCTGCTCGCAACGCGACACGTGCTGGGTGTCGAAGGGCCGAAATGAGGGCCTCATCCTGACCGTGTTTCGGTGCGCGCTGTCGCACGGAAACCGTCCTTCCCACATCGAGAGCAGTAATGTCCAAATGAGCACTTGTCGCCGGGAGACATGCAGTCGATTCCGAGATTGAATCGATTGCAGAAGCACAACCCTTTGCTCTCCCAACGCCAGCCATGAGGAGGGATGCATTTGAGCCTGTCGGTATGAGCCTTTGGGCAGGTGCGGAAGTCATGGCCTGCGTTTGGGCGGAGACAGGCGGTGCAGAAGCGGTCCTGCGGACGCTCGGCTGAGCTCGCGGGGGCACTTGAGACGAAGGGCCTCTGAGCTGCTGCGCCATCGCCGCGAGGTGGTCCGGACGATGGCGCCGCTCGAAAGGGCTGCAGGAAGGTGGGTCCTTCGCGGTTCTTGCGCTTCATCGAGGGCGGTCCCAATGGCTCGCCGCCCAGTCGGGCCGCGGATAAGGAAAGGCGTCACCTCCGCGCTCTCGGCGGAGTTTCGCGTCCTCCGCGCCTCCGTACCGCAAAACTCCGCCGATTTTCCTCCGCCGGAGGACGTCCTCCGTACCGCGGAGGCTGACAGCGGAGGGGCGGACGGAGAAGTACCGCCAACGACTTGAACGCGGACGGAGGGCGGAGGAGTTTGAGGTTCCTGGACTTGAGCGCGGACGGAGGTGTCGACGGCCCCAACTTCGGCGGAGTTCCGGCGGAACTCCGCGCCTCCGCGCTTACTCCGCTCTGAGACTGAAAACCCAGGGGTTACACAGGGTCTCTCCTAGTGAAGGGGGTCTCAGAAGACAGAGTCTCGGGTTTCATGTCACGTGATGGCTAGTCACGCCGGAGTCTCAAGACTTGAGACCCCTCTTCAAATGATTTTTTTCGCCGGGTTAAGCAAGTAACTCCAAAGTCTGAGACCATGACTTGGGTCAGCAAGTTGGGATCGCGGAGGCGCGGAACTCCGCCGGAACTCCGCCGGAGGAAGGCGGACGGAGGTCCCCTCCTTGAAAAACTCCGGCTACCCACCGCGGACGGAGGAGGTGGCCTCGGTGAGGGCCACCCTGCTACGGCGGACGGAATGATACCGGCCTTGCTGACACCACTGTCTTGGGCGGACGGAATGTTCGGCCCAAAAATGAGCGCGGAGTTTTGGCGGAGGTAGGCGGGCGGAGTCGCGGAGGCGCGGAGTTCCTCCGCGCCTTTCCTTAGCCGCGGACTCCGAGATCAGGGCAGCTCTGGGGCCGAAAGCTCCGAACCGGAGGGTTTTGAGGCCCGCCTCGTACTGGTTCGCCGCAGCCTCCGCCTCTTCTCGCGATGCCGTAAGAATTAAGGATGGGCGCGGAGGGCCCCGGAGTGCTCCGTACTCCGGGGCCCCTACTCCGGCTGACTCCGGCTGATTTTGAGACTCTTTTTTACACTCCGTACTCCGCTCATTTCTAGGCAGTCGCCCTAACTCCACTCCGCGCTCCGCACAAAAATCTCCCCATCTTATTGCGCCAGCTCCGTACTCCGGCTAAATTTGGTAAAAATTTCAAAGTCCACTCCGTACTCCGGGGTGACGGAGCGCGACTACTCCCCCCCGAAACTCCGTACTCCGGGGAAAGTTCGCAGAGGTCCTACAAAACTTGAGCAATATGAACCCTTACATTGATTGCCGCTCTTCCATCCACGTGTTGGTTCGACAGAATCATCGTTGGCGTTCGTAGAGCTCAACAACACACAATATGGACCCCAAATTTGCCCATTTCTGACTGAAATTTTCAAAATTGCGACCTGATTTTGAAAAATACAAGGCCCCGGAGCGCCCCGGAGTTTCGGGGAAACTCCGCACTCCGTCTGGCATTCGAGCTAGTCACTCCGTACTCCGGCGAAACGTTAGATCCAGGCCTTGCCGTACTCCGTACTCCGGGGACATGTCAGGCTTGCGCTCCGTACTCCTGCAGAATCCAATCAGCGGGATTAAATCCTCGAAAATGCACTCCGTACTCCGTACTCCCCCGGAGTGAGGCCCCGACTAGTCGTGAGGCCCCGACTAGTCGGGGAACTCCGGGAAACCCACTCCGGGGCTTACTCCGCGCCCATCCTTATCTCACTGTTCGTCGATCGGTCCGAAACAGAATCTCCGGAGCGCGATAGTTGAGCGAACAAAACACGCGCCGGCTCGAAGGATTCGTCAAGTCTTCGCTGACATCGAAGTCCGCAATCTTGATTTGATGGTTCTGTCCTACAAGAACATTGTCCGGCTTGAGGTCGCCGTGGTGGATTTCCTTCCGATGTAGATACGCGAGTCCGGAAGCAAGTTCCTTCACGTAGTACTTGATGGGCCCAATCGTCGGCCTTCTATTGTGGTCATAGATGAGAGCCCGCAGGTTGGTGGGTATGTAGTCCATGACGAGCCATAGCTCGGCGTGGTGCCGTCCACTGGATTCCATGTAGACGACGCGAGCAGACTCATGACGTTTAACGACCGCTGATTCGCCATGAAGACAACCTCCCGGGCGGCAGAGTTGTAAGGTCTGCCGGATGGTTGGCATCTGGTGATCTTGATGGCGTCGTCTCTTCGGTTGAGAGCATCGATAGCGTGTTCGACCACACCGTGGACACCGCGGCCGAGATCGGTTCCCGTGAAATTGTAACGGCCGTTCCCCTTCCGCCACAAATTCCTCCATCCAGGTCTCATTGGACGGACCCCTCTGTGACCGGAGCGTCACGAGGTCACGTTCCGTTCTCTCAAGAATACCCCGCAAATTGCCCACCTGTCTCCCAAGCTGCCCCTTGACGACACATGTGGCGTTTAATTCCACCCGAAGCCGATCCAACTCGTGGTGACCTGCAAAGGTTTGATTCGAGTATGACCGCAACTTTTGCACCTCGTCCTCCAGTCCGTTGGCCATCTTCCGCTGTCGATCAACCTCGTCCTTCGCTGCCTTCAAGGAAGCCTCAAGTTCCGGATTTTTCGTCGCATATGATTGGAGCTGATTGTTTGTTTGTTCGAGGATAAATTCGTGGTTGTCACGATCGTCAATAGCGGCGTCCCGTTCCTCCTCCAGGCGCTCGTTCTCGGCCTTGGCTTCCTCCAACAGCCTCTCGAGCTCTTCAATCCGGTCGGAGTCCGATTTGCGAACTTGAGATCCAGTGGGCGGCTGCGCCTGTTTCGTCTCCGTGTCGATGTCCATCGCATCGGAGCTCCTGGCAGCGTGATTGAGCTGCGCCAACGACGACCGCAGCTGGGCGAGTTCCTGCTTTTGTTCCCGGAGGTTCCCCTCCAGCGCCGCATTCTTGTTGAGGGCTGCGACGAGGATTTCCTCTCGCTCCGCCAAATCCTTACTCCGCGCTGCTTGCACCTCCTTCGTGGCGGATTCCGCCACGTCCAAGCTTTTCTGGAGCTCGGCCACCGCAACATCCGATTCCATCCGTTCTTGAGCTGCTTTGGTTCGTACTTGATGCAAATCCTCAGCAGCGCGGCGCTTCGAGTTCTGCAGCTGAACCTGAGAGTCGAGGAGCTGTCGTTGCAGCCCATCCAACGTGGATCGCAGCTCCACGACCGTGCCTTGAGATCTCTTGAGGTCCTCCTCCCTTCGAGCAGCTTCGGCCTGCAGCGTTTCCGAATGTTGGACGGCGGCTGCGAGCTGCACTTCACGTTCCCGACCTTGTTCGGTAGCATCTTGAAGACCTAGTCGGAGAACGCGGACCTCGTTCTCAAACTTGTCGATCTTCGAAAGGACAGGGAGGACCGCTTTGGATAAGGGCAGCCGGATCCTCCCGTACACGATCGCTTCTGGATCCACCAGGACTTGATCGTCGTAGTCCTCGCTCTCCTCCCGCAGATGCCGATAAAGCACAGCAGCTTGACACGGTACCAGGAAGGGAGCGATATGTTGAATGGTGGCTTCGTCCGCGTTTTGACGAAGAAGATACTGGCGCGTAAGTTGAAGAAATTTGAACTCCATAGCGGGTCCTAAAGGACCTGTGCCTCGTTCTTCAGCGCCATCCTTAGGCGGTGGTTCCAGGAGGAAGACTTGAGCGGCTTGGCTGCCTGGACTTTGGTCGGTCCCGAACAAATACGAATCGACATCGAAGTCGTCGTAAACCGCCTCCGTTGGCCATCGCTCGCGGAATGAAATGGCCTGCAGTTTCTTGACCTGTGCCTCGTGCATGATGGAAAAAGCTGCTGTGATGTGACGATCAGGAGTAAATGGTGGTGAAAAATGTGGATGGGTGTTGGTGGCGGGTCATAGAAAGGCAGAATGAGGCCTACTCTCGAGAAAACCATGAGAAGGGAAAAAGAGCGCAACAGACTGCATGTTATGTGACTAAAAGTTACATAACTGAGCCAAGGGTCCATGCATCATGCAAGATCTACGTATGTCACGTGCATGACACACAGCTTCGCACGGACTACCACAAGAGAAACACTGCTGACATTCACATGACATGTAGCATACATAGGTTCAAACTACGTGTCATGCACATGACACGTAATAAAGAGCTCCAACAGATGTTAGCGTGTATACTACTTGACATTCACATGTCATGCAGCATTATATCCCACTCCGCCGAACAGAGAGCTATGTGTATCATGGCAATGACATTTAGTACATCTATATTCTATGGGGCATCACTATCCAACCGCTGTCCATATGATTGCATGTGGCTGTCATCATACCACATTACTTTCCGGCATGTCCCCATCTTCCGGTCCATGATTGATGCAGGATAGACGAACCTCCTTCTTTCCCAACGTTAGCCCATGGATTCGTCCGTTCACCCCACGGAAAGTGGACTCCGTTTGCCCAGTATCCAGATCCTACTTACCCAAAATTTTGCCACAAACCACCCCGTCAAAAAGGTCCGTTCCCCCCCGCTTCCAAAAAAATAAAAAAAGTCATGGCTAATCCTGAAAAATTAAAGAACGGTTATGATTACAAACGTTGTCGTTTGTGGCTTCCATCTTGTATACCCTTTACAAAACTGGGACTGCAAGAATACAAAAGAGGCACTGAGGCTGCCACTGAGGACGGGCAGCGCCACGCTCGTTCCGTTCTGAGGATTTCGGTCCTCTTTTAAGACTTGGGGAGGTAAATTGTTGTTTTTCCTTGGTTAAACCGAAGGGGGGGAACGGAGCAAAAGGTGGGCGAGAGGACCAAATCATACGGGTGGATGACGGGGGAACGGAGGAAAGAATTGGACAAAGCGTCTGAAAATAATGGTTCAGAGGGCCAGAGATTTATGAGTAGACGGGCCAATCTATAAGTGAACGGACCAGTGCGTTGGACGTTTGTACATTTCGCATGATTGATACCAGCACTTCCACCCAAATCAGCCGGGAAAAAAAAGGGGTATTCACAGTGATATGCTCTATGATCCAAGATATCTTCCACAGATCTCGTCATTGTTGCCAAAGAAGCATTATCGATCAGTCCATCCCCTCATCCGAGGCTTCACCAAGACCGACGGAACGAACGCAAGGCGACACCAAAGACTCGTTATCGACCTTCGAAACGAAGGCGACAGCTGCTTCAACGACGTAATTCGGAGGGTATTCACGACCCTGACCGAACGGAACTAGAGGCAGAGCGAGAGACGGACCAATCAAACGAACAGGGGAAGGCGGCGGAGGCGACAATGGCGGAAAATCAGATGCAGCGGCTGAATCGACCGCAGCGGCGGAACCGAAGCTGATACGACGTTCATTATCGCCGTCCGAACCAACATTACCAGAGACGATGGCGCCTACACTCTACACCGGTATCGCTGACGGCCGGCTCCGTGGCCTCGTCCGATTTCGAAGCATTCGCGCAGCGCCAGCATAACCGGCAAGGGAATGGAGACAGACGGACAACATCCCCCTCGTCGTGCGGATTGAACGGATGCGGGGCATGAGCATGACCTTCACACGATTGAAGACTATACCGGAAGAAAAGCCGCACAGACGCTCAGTGTTTCGCCCAGCCAAACACGTAGGAAGGAAGGTGACTCACCCAAAGTTGCCAGTACGCAACCTGTCCTGCATTTCAGCGTTGACATCCGGAAGACCGTTCAGGCCATTTTCCAGAATGTCGTCAATGAAGCGAAGCAGGTCGACCCGGCTCCACTTATCGTCGATGAAGGACCTGACCTAACACATGTCGTAAAAGAAGGCTTCATACCGACGATCCAGGTTCAATTCCACGTAGGGACATTTCCACCATGGATGCAATTCGGTGTCCATCTTCGGAAGTGGACCGAAGTACGGTGCATACGTTGCAGCCTCCGCCCTCCGTTCAGCAACCCAGGCGCGTAATCGCTCTGGGGCAGAAACAGGCAATCTTGCGTCGCCGATTCGTTCGCCGTGAGTAGACATAGCCACCAGATGAACTGCTGTTTGTAAACAACAGGCATACCCTCACGCAAAAGCTTCTACTATTTATCTCCCAGATACACATTCACCCGCTTAAATCAAAGACGTCCCATTCCAGGTCGCCACCGCTCCCGCTCCCCAGGTCATCTTCGTTCCCTAAGATGAGCTCAACAAGAACAAAGATCCACGAGAAGCAGAGGATGATATACAAAGAGGCCCGTGAGTGGAATTGAAATGAATCACACTAACTCGATGAAATGTTTACCGAAATCCTCAATGACGAATTCCATCAAACACTCAACGCACTTCATGCATCGAACAAACGATACGTTGGACACCCGGACCCCTCCTCCTGCTTTCGTCCATTAACCGAGGACTTCCTCTCTTGCAGGATCATTCTGACATTCTCCATGGGCGTTACAGGCCATCTTTATTTCTCTCTCTCTCTCTCTCTCTCTCTCTCTCTATAGCATCCATGAAACCCTATAAAACGAGCCACTCCGATCTGACACTTTCCTCTTCTCGTTCTCTCACCATCCTCACTCCCTTACACACACACACACACACATCTTCATCTACCTGCCCTCTCTTATTTCACTCCAACTCCCAAATCCTTCTGAAAACATTCAACATGGCTCGTTCACCTGCTTCTACCAACGGAAAGACGGCCAAATGGCCAACCTACCTCACCTTCAACGGCGACGTGATCATCGATGAACCCATTGCCAACAGCTTCAACTATACCTTCGACGCCACGTTCTACGAACTGAACGACAACCCGCATAAAGGAACCATCCAATAAGCACAAGCCGCCGCTCCATATCCTCCCGCGCCTGTGCCGCCAAATAATCGGACGCAGGTGCGGGTAAGGATCTTCCCGGAATAGATCCCCGGAGCCCGGACTCCGGGGCGGCGCTCCGCTCAGCTCCGTCTGAGATCCGGCCAGCTCCGCGCTCCGCAAAGTTTCTGGTGATCATCTGGCGAGCACTCCGTGCTCCGTCGAAGTTGCGGTTGCGCGCAAGAATCTACTCCGTGCTCCGTATGTTTTTCACAGGCGGACTCCGTGCTCCGCAAAATAGCTCCGCGGACTCCGGGGGTACTCCGGGGTGTCATGAATTGAGTCCAACATGGGCTCAGGAGAAGGTCAAATCTCATCGAAGCTGTTCAATCGCAGCTTTAGAAGTCTCTATCATTTCTTTCCAAGGGTTTACTGCCCCAAAAAAGCTGAAATACACAATATTTCGACCTGATTCGGCCGAGGAATCCCTCAAAAACCGGTCATGTGACTCAGTTTTGGCCATCACGTGACCCACTTTGCGAGCCCCGGAGTCCGACGGACTCCGGGGTCTGCTCCGTACTCCGGGGCTTTTTTGACAATGCAAGCAAACTCACTCCGTGCTCCGGGGAGTTGTAGCCATACCTTCGCGGAGTAGCTCCGCAAATCTAAAGCTAGTAAAAAATGCTCAAATCTCGCTCCGTGCTCCGTACCCGTGCAGAGCGTCCCCCGGATTCCGCGGAGCTCCGGGGAATGCTACTCCGGGGCTTACTCCGGGAAGATCCTTAGGTGCGGGTGCAGGCATCGGCATCGCCTCCGCACCACCTACCCGTCCGAAAAGACGCGGCATCGCAGGAAGCAACCCGATCCCGAAGCCGAACCCAGGCCGTTCCCCTCTCCCCAACAACGCAGCGTCAATCACCCCCCTCCGCCGTCGCTCCTCCGCCTCCGCAGCCGCAGCCGCCTCACGCGCGTTCTGCGCCCGCAGCTGCGCCCGGACGAAGGTTGCTACATTTCTAACCTCACCATGGCAACCGATCCAATCCGCTTCGACGTACCGGACAACCGAAACTTTCGCCTTATACCCGAACAGCTTCACGTGAGTATCCTGCGATGCTTTTACCTCAGGAAACAAGTCTGAATTCATCTTTAATTCTGCAGGTTCCCACCCGAATCAGCCTGTCCTTCCGAACAGCTGCCCGCTCATTCACGGCGTCGGCGTGCTTATAAACGTGGACAAAGACGGCAAGACCGGAACGGTAATCGGCTTTAGCTTCCTCAGCAAGAACGAAGGAGCTGTGCAGTTCAAGTTTATGTTATCCTTCGACGACAGCCCCAAATACGGAAACTGGTCGATGTCCCCGGACCGTAGCCTGGTCGGCTTTCAAGCCGCTATCTGCGGAATCGACGACGACGAACACCTTCAAGCCCACGTTCGTCAAATGATTTACCTCATGGAGGCACCACGCAACCTCCTCCAGGCCGTCGGCGTCGGCATCACCGCTCCCGGAAAGGCCGCCAAAATGAAGATGACGCACGAAGCTGCCCGAAGGCGCAAAGCGCAAAGCGACAGCACCACCGGAACCGAACCAGGTGAAACGGCTGCATCTGGTAGCGAATCGTCGGGGTCCGGTAGCGGAACAAAGCCTGCTGAACTGACCTTGGCGACCGCAAAGGGCATCCCACTGAAGCGACCTGTCTCCCCAACACCTGTCTATGGAACTCGCGGTAAACTCCAGAAGGTCTAGTGATCTCCTCATACCACCCCTCATGTGGCCAGCCCGTTTCGAATCCGATTCCAACTTCACAAGTCTTCGTTACACACCCTTTCAGCACCCGCGCTCAACCGCAGAGTCCGTTTTCTCTCTTGTTCGACTTCGACTCCACTTCCCAGTTACAAAGCTTTCGTTCCCGCACATCGTATGTTCTATCTTCATACTCGCGTTCAACCGCATCCAGTTTCCCTCGGCCCAGCTACACTTGTCTCCATTTCGCCTTCCTGACCCTTCTCTCAGATCGTAATCCTCCATAACCATTCTGTTTCGTATTCTGTACCCAGATTGCAAACATGAATGCATGAATATCCGTTTGCCTTCCGTATTCAACAAGACCGTTCATTTAAAGTGAGCTACATCCTCATTCATCTTTCTGTATTGGCAATCATGTCTAAGAGATGCAATCTTCCTTACTAAGTAGCCTTGGACATCTCCGATCACTTCCTCCGCCCGACCACGACCATGGTGTCCGATGCAAGGGGAACCTATGTCATTTTTTATTTAGGATCGATAGAAATGATAGCTGCAGTCTTCCTGATCACGCGTGTGAAGGTGTGAGAGAGATTGCGCAAGAACTGGGCGAGATTGATTAGAGCAAACTCGGCGCGTACTTAGTACCCCTGTGACTAAGAATGAAGGTGACGAGGTTCTTGCCGTCGTTTGAGTGATCGTCGGCGCGGCCTTGTGGAACCGAGGCGGCCTCTTCCGTCAGACGCAAGATATTGACGTCAATTTTGCCGACGTTGAAGTCCAGCTCACCGTCCCGGCGCGGTTCCCAGATCTTGGCAAGCACGTTGCGCACGATGACGAGATCTGTGGAAGATATCTTGGATCATAGAGCATATCACTGTGAATACCCCTTTTTTTTCCCGGCTGATTTGGGTGGAAGTGCTGGTATCAATCATGCGAAATGTACAAACGTCCAACGCACTGGTCCGTTCACTTATAGATTGGCCCGTCTACTCATAAATCTCTGGCCCTCTGAACCATTATTTTCAGACGCTTTGTCCAATTCTTTCCTCCGTTCCCCCGTCATCCACCCGTATGATTTGGTCCTCTCGCCCACCTTTTTGCTCCGTTCCCCCTTCGGTTTAACCAAGGAAAAACAACAATTTACCTCCCCAAGTCTTAAAAGAGGACCGAAATCCTCAGAACGGAACGAGCGTGGCGCTGCCCGTCCTCAGTGGCAGCCTCAGTGCCTCTTTTGTATTCTTGCAGTCCCAGTTTTGTAAAGGGTATACAAGATGGAAGCCACAAACGACAACGTTTGTAATCATAACCGTTCTTTAATTTTCAGGATTAGCCATGACTTTTTATTTTTGGAAGCGGGGGAACGGACCTTTTGACGGGGTGGTTTGTGGCAAAATTTTGGGTAAGTAGGATCTGGATACTGGGCAAACGGAGTCCACTTTCCGTGGGGTGAACGGACGAATCCATGGGCTAACGTTGGGAAAGAAGGAGGTTCGTCTATCCTGCATCAATCATGGACCGGAAGATGGGGACATGCCGGAAAGTAATGTGGTATGATGACAGCCACATGCAATCATATGGACAGCGGTTGGATAGTGATGCCCCATAGAATATAGATGTACTAAATGTCATTGCCATGATACACATAGCTCTCTGTTCGGCGGAGTGGGATCATAATGCTGCATGACATGTGAATGTCAAGTAGATACACGCTAACATCTGTTGGAGCTCTTTATTACGTGTCATGTGCATGACACGTAGTTTGAACCTATGTATGCTACATGTCATGTGAATGTCAGCAGTGTTTCTCTTGTGGTAGTCCGTGCGAAGCTGTGTGTCATGCACGTGACATACGTAGATCTTGCATGATGCATGGACCCTTGGCTCAGTTATGTAACTTTTAGTCACATAACATGCAGTCTGTTGCGCTCTTTTTCCCTTCTCATGGTTTTCTCGAGAGTAGGCCTCATTCTGCCTTTCTATGACCCGCCACCAACACCCATCCACATTTTCACCACCATTTACTCCTGATCGTCACATCACAGCAGCTTTTCCATCATGCACGAGGCACAGGTCAAGAAACTGCAGGCCATTTCATTCCGCGAGCGATGGCCAACGGAGGCGGTTTACGACGACTTCGATGTCGATTCGTATTTGTTCGGGACCGACCAAAGTCCAGGCAGCCAAGCCGCTCAAGTCTTCCTCCTGGAACCACCGCCTAAGGATGGCGCTGAAGAACGAGGCACAGGTCCTTTAGGACCCGCTATGGAGTTCAAATTTCTTCAACTTACGCGCCAGTATCTTCTTCGTCAAAAACGCGGACGAAGCCACCATTCAACATATCGCTCCCTTCCTGGTACCGTGTCAAGCTGCTGTGCTTTATCGGCATCTGCGGGAGGAGAGCGAGGACTACGACGATCAAGTCCTGGTGGATCCAGAAGCGATCGTGTACGGGAGGATCCGGCTGCCCTTATCCAAAGCGGTCCTCCCTGTCCTTTCGAAGATCGACAAGTTTGAGAACGAGGTCCGCGTTCTCCGACTAGGTCTTCAAGATGCTACCGAACAAGGTCGGGAACGTGAAGTGCAGCTCGCAGCCGCCGTCCAACATTCGGAAACGCTGCAGGCCGAAGCTGCTCGAAGGGAGGAGGACCTCAAGAGATCTCAAGGCACGGTCGTGGAGCTGCGATCCACGTTGGATGGGCTGCAACGACAGCTCCTCGACTCTCAGGTTCAGCTGCAGAACTCGAAGCGCCGCGCTGCTGAGGATTTGCATCAAGTACGAACCAAAGCAGCTCAAGAACGGATGGAATCGGATGTTGCGGTGGCCGAGCTCCAGAAAAGCTTGGACGTGGCGGAATCCGCCACGAAGGAGGTGCAAGCAGCGCGGAGTAAGGATTTGGCGGAGCGAGAGGAAATCCTCGTCGCAGCCCTCAACAAGAATGCGGCGCTGGAGGGGAACCTCCGGGAACAAAAAGCAGGAACTCGCCCAGCTGCGGTCGTCGTTGGCGCAGCTCAATCACGCTGCCAGGAGCTCCGATGCGATGGACATCGACACGGAGACGAAACAGGCGCAGCCGCCCACTGGATCTCAAGTTCGCAAATCGGACTCCGACCGGATTGAAGAGCTCGAGAGGCTGTTGGAGGAAGCCAAGGCCGAGAACGAGCGCCTGGAGGAGGAACGGGACGCCGCTATTGACGATCGTGACAACCACGAATTTATCCTCGAACAAACAAACAATCAGCTCCAATCATATGCGACGAAAAATCCGGAACTTGAGGCTTCCTTGAAGGCAGCGAAGGACGAGGTTGATCGACAGCGGAAGATGGCCAACGGACTGGAGGACGAGGTGCAAAAGTTGCGGACATACTCGAATCAAACCTTTGCAGGTCACCACGAGTTGGATCGGCTTCGGGTGGAATCAAACGCCACATGTGTCGTCAAGGGGCAGCTTGGGAGACAGGTGGGCAATTTGCGGGGTATTCTTGAGAGAACGGAACGTGATCTCGTGACGCTCCGGTCACAGAGGGGTCCGTCCAATGAGACCTGGATGGAGGAATTGTGGCGGAAGGGGAACGGCCGTTACAATTTCACGGGAACCGATCTCGGCCGCGGTGTCCACGGTGTGGTCGAACACGCTATCGATTCTCTCAACTGAAGAGACGACGCCATCAAGATCACCAGATGCCAACCATCCGGCAGACCTTACAACTCTGCCGCCCGGGAGGTTGTCTTCATGGCGAATCAGCGGTCGTTAAACGTCATGAGTCTGCTCGCGTCGTCTACATGGAATCCAGTGGACGGCACCACGCCGAGCTATGGCTCGTCATGGACTACATACCCACCAACCTGCGGGCTCTCATCTATGACCACAATAGAAGGCCGACGATTGGGCCCATCAAGTACTACGTGAAGGAACTTGCTTCCGGACTCGCGTATCTACATCGGAAGGAAATCCACCACGGCGACCTCAAGCCGGACAATGTTCTTGTAGGACAGAACCATCAAATCAAGATTGCGGACTTCGATGTCAGCGAAGACTTGACGAATCCTTCGAGCCGGCGCGTGTTTTGTTCGCTCAGCTATCGCGCTCCGAAGATTCTGTTTCGGACCGATCGACAAACACTACACCCGACGAAGCGCTTTGGCTGGTCACGCCAGTTTGAGCTACTCGGATTTCAATGGGATCTAGACCGTCATAGCGTCGAGCTCACTCCCCACAAGCGGGACAAATATCTGGCCAAGATCCACCATCTTCTGCGTCAGACCCCTCCCGAGCAAGTCTCGTTCACCTACGACTACAAGGACATCTCCAGCGTCATTGGCTCGCTCGTCCATATATGCGTCATCTTCTCCGAGCGAAGGTCGAATCTCAACGCCCTTTATGCCCATCGCAATCGCTTCCATCCCGAGCGAAGAGGACACCGCCTTCATCTTCCCCGCGACGTCTTGATCGAGCTCAAGGACTGGGCACGCTTCCTGCGCATGTCGGACCTCAGTGCTTCCTTTTCCCTTCCCGCAACCAACTCGTCACTCGAAATCTACTCCGATGCGTCAAACGCAGGTTGCGGTATAGTCGTGGGCAGACGGGCCCAATTTTGGGCGTTGCCAGAGCACGCGCGGACTGTCGGTGTCGATATTGGGGTCATGGAAATGTGGGCGTTGCATTTGGCTCTTCAGGCGGTGATACAACTCGGTGTGAGAGATAGTGTCGTTACCTTCCACGTCGACAACTTGGGTGTTGTCTTCGCGGCGAGGAAGGGACGGTCTCGATCCAAGCTCACCAACTCATGCTTGAACGATGCAGCCATGCGCGCAATGGGTGCGAACATCATCATGTCCATCGTCTACGTGGCATCGGCCGACAACATCGCCGATGCGCCATCTCGGGGTGACGCTACGGCGTTCGCTCCTCTCCTCCTCCACCTGGCCGAGCCTTGGGAATACGTTACCGCAAGGCCGGCCGCCTCCAAATGAGGACCAGGTTCTCTTGCCGCGCCGTCGACTCCGCGCGACAAGAGCCTAACACTGAAGCGAGTCGAGCCCTCCCGGTTTTCCCTGTTTTCCTCACCAGCACGGGCTCATTGGAATCATCGTCCGATGAGTTACATGCATCGTCTTTGGCCTCCGCTACCGAGGTCATTTGCAGACCATCAACATCACACCCCGCCTCTTAGTCCTCCTCATCGGCCACCGTTTCCCTTCGGTCTCGTCCGCCGCGTCGTCTGGGACTCTCCAAACTGTCGTCCCGCCTTTCCCCAGCGGTGAGGACGCAGCCCGCCTCCTTGCTCCCCTCCACCATTGGCCCCACCACCGGCGACGTCAAAGCACCCCGCCGACTTGGCCGGTCATTTCTCGCCAATCGAAATCGTCCCTCTTCTCACCAGTCGACACACCACCCCTATCCTCGCGTTAGCGAGCAGCCTCGACAGGCTTCTGCGTCAGCATCAGCAGCTTCATCTTCGGCGAGCAGAGCTGCTCAGAGGAGCACGCGAGGGAATCAGCCTATCAATGCAACTTCCAGAGGATCTTTGCGCCCGGTTGGCAATATTGAGCCAGCTTGGACGTGGGAGTCCCTGTCACCATCAAACAAACCCACGTGTGACATGGCCACGACATTCGCCATGAGTATCCGACCCAAAGAAGACGTAGTCTTGCGCATGACACCGGTGACCGGCTTACCACCTGATCAATTCTGCGCATGGGACTTCAGACGTGGCATTGGCAATCAGTTTGTCGGCACCCCTCGCCCAATCGGTCAAGACATCGACACGAATCACCTATGGTCAGGTGGTCGTCCAGTACTTGCGCTGGTGCGAAGAGATCGGGTTGCCGCACCATTACCAGTTTCCTGTTGGCACCAACATCCTTTCGTGTTTTCTGACGCACGACCAAGACAAGAGACGGGCGAGCACGTCACAACAGCGAACATACGCACTCATGCACTGGCATCGTGTTCAGAAGATGCCATGGGCACTTGACGCTTCCGCCACAAGGCTTCTCCGACGATCGGCCAAGTTGACGGCGCTCCCCGCCCTGGAGAAACGCCGCCCCGTCCGCCTTCCTGATCTTCAGGCTATGCGTGAGCACGCGGACCTCTCGACGCCGGGCCATTGTGCGATTTGGGCAGCGGCCCTGTTTGCGCTCTTCGCTATGTACCGACCGGGCGAGATCTCAGTTCGGACCCTGAACGCAGACACGTCCGAGCGAGCACGGTGGTCGGATTTCAGTTTTGTGGCCTCACGGGGGGCGAGAAATATTGCGTCGGTGGTGTTGAAGCTCCCGTCGGAAAAGGTACATGGGTCCGCAGGTTTTGATCGAATTGTCGCCCAACAGCGGAAAATGCCCGAGCTATGCCCAGTGGCCGCATTTCACCAACACCAGGCTTCCAATGCGCCGCGACCTAACGAAGACGCCACGAAGACTGGCGCCTTTTCGTACATCACCGCCACAGGACAACGCCGGGAGCTCACGGACAGCCACTTCACCAAGACCGTCAACGCCTGGCTGCACGCCGCAGGTCGCGAGCGTGTGACAGGCCATTGCTTCCGGATCGGGGGTGCCACCTTCTTCTTCAGTGCGGAGAAGCCCCTAGACGACATTCGAATTAGGGGTGGCTGGGAATCGGACGCGTACCTGGTGTACATACGGGACAGCTATGTCCGACACGCGGAGCTGTTTGGCGATGTTGACGCAACGCACTTGTTTTACGGTTGACATGTGTGTGGCACCAATTGCTGACTAATACGGACCATTTTCTGCCGGAGAGTTTCGATACTCATGGATCTTGACTCTGGACAATCACACCACCATTCACTTCCTCCAGATGATAACGACTCTCGGCCACTCAACATCAGCCGCCAGCTGCCCTGTCTTATTTCTGAACACATTACTCCGCTGATCGTTCCAACCCCCCCCCCCCCCCCCCTTCCTTCTCCCATTGATCTGTCGCTGACGTTTCCTGCCCTCCAATGCAGTTAGCTAAATGCCTTCCCCCATTTTCATTTGCCAGTCAGCAGTTCATTGATCATTCGTGCCTCTTACTCCCTGTTCTGGTCCCATGTTGGCCTCAACCAGGTTTGAGCAGGTGAATCGGACGCCAAGGCGGCAGGCCTCCACTCTCGAGGCTCTGCTAGTGGGTTTGCGCAATGCGACAGACCTCCCGGAGCGGTAGCGTTTCGCAGATGGGAGCCGCACGGGCTCGGTTGCAGCGTTCGAGCGGAGCAACTCCGCTCAAAACCCACACACGCGTCTCGTTAGAGGCGTAAGGAAGTGCTGACACGCTGACGCTGACAATTACATTCCATTACATACAGACAGACGATACCACAGCGAGCGAGAAAGGCGTTTTGTACCCATTTCGTCAGGACCTCATAGCTCTGATGCTGACTCGCTGGCGCTCTGTGACCAGCCTCTGTAGGATCATGCGATTATGTGCTTTTTCCGTGGCTCACGGATATGATGGCACCATGAAGTCCTGGTGGAAATCTTCGGTATTGCCTCGCCCATCTCAGTTCCCAGGCACAAGAGCTTCAGGCTCACATTGGTCGGTACCACTACCAGTAACCAGATACGCGATTTCTCTCCGTTCCTGAGCTCGTGCTGGTCAAGTGCTGGCCAATGCCGACTTAACTGAATGTCCTCTGATCGGCTCCTCTGATCGGCACGGGATATGCTCTAGCTGGAAACATACGTATGTGGGAATCCATTTGATCGTTCCGACGCTTTTGGACCAGCCTTTGCCAGCATCTCGTCTGGATGTCTCGACTCTTGCTGGAACCTCTGCGTGGCTGATTTATCTTGTCCTCTTCTTTCTGACAGTCTGACTTCCTCCCTTCCGTTTTGACGCAACCCCTACGTGCTCTCGACGTTCTCAGAACGTGTGCGTATCGCCAGCTTCTTCGTGGGTGGCAATCTTTTTCCCACCTGCTGTCGAGGAGACGACCAATCACCGGTACTCCTCATCTAACCATCCTGTCGTACACACACTTTTGCTCACAGCGGTACAAAAAGCCTATGACCGTGCGCTGGTAAGCTTGTCTTACCGAAGGAAGCCAGCACGTTCTCCCGTTTCTGGAACAAACACGCCTTCGGCTCGCCAGCGAGTCCAAGATGCTGCGTAGAGCTAGCCCAGACGTGGCAGGTAGACAAAGGTATAAAAGAAGAGCTGTTGACAGAGCTAACGATTCTGTCCTTCATCCTAACCTTTCGTCTCTTACTATTCACACTCCCTTCCACTTCTATTCTTCCCATTCTCACTACGGTTCCAACATTCTAGAAACTCACGATGCGACTTCTCGGACATCCCTTCTTCATACTGTTCGCAAGCGTTCTTCTCCTCGGCGCCGATGGTCTGCACGTTCCTTCGTCGTCAAGCACACAACGTCAGATTGATGAATACAACCGCCGCCAGTCTCCAGACGGTCAGCACTGCGAAGTTGTGAGTGATGTTTTTGGCCTCGCGGCATTGATGTTTCTATTGCTCATTGCAAAACAATTCTGCTCGTGCAAACCTTGCAGACTGGCGGACAGGCCACGCAGTACTGTGAGTATGTCTCTATGTCCAAGCTGACGAAGCTCCTCTCCGGTACTCACGGCGATGTGCTTTTGGTCCACAGGGGACTGCTGCAAAGTCGGTGCAGCATGGCCGGGGAAAAATGTCGTCGTACGTCCGGCGCACTCGTGTGCCAAGGACGGCTTGACGCGTCTGGAAGACCCGATGACCACGAGCGGTTCCGAGGGAGGAAGCGCCTTTGCTGTGAGTGTTCCTCCAAATGAACTCGTACCCAGCCAGCATGCTAAGATATCTCTGTTGTTGGTAAACAGTGCAACAGCCAGCAGCCCTTCGTATCGTCGTCAAATCCGATGCTGTCTTATGCGGTCGGAGCTCGTCCCATTGCGTTGGGAGAGGACTCCTTCTTCGGTGCATGCTACTCGATGCAGTTCCAAGAGCTTCCCGGCAAGACGCTTGTCTTTCAGGCCATCAACTCCGGCGATATGGGCGACCACAGGCAGATCGACATCCAGACGCCCGGCGGTAAGTTCAGGATACTCAACAACTCAATGTCATGATGCTGACAACAATTGTGATACTTTCTTGACGCAGCTGGAGTGGGCGAGCTGAACACGTGCCCTTCGCAGTGGGGTAGTCCTGCCGATGGTTGGGGTCGTCGGTTTGGTGGCATCATGAACAGGGACAGCTGCGGCCAGCTTCCAGCTGAGCTCCAGCCTGGCTGCCAATGGGTACGTTCCATATCGAGACATCCAAGCCCAGTCGCTTCCTCTATATGGTACGGGTGTGTTGACCCTCACGGAACCATCTGCTGGCTTCACACAGCGCTTCGACTGGCTCATCCCTCCGGACCACCCGTACGGACTTAACCCGACGATTTCTTCCATGTGCCGCGTCAAGTGCCCCAAGATCCTTACCGACAACACTGGCACGATTCGCTATGACGACGGCAACTACTCTGAAGCACCTCAGTGATCGGCAATGCGAAGGAAAGCCTTACCACCAGTCATCTCATCGGAGCACCCACGCCTGCTTTATGTCTGACTCGGTCGCGCACTTTCGACTGCTCATGCCCGATCTCCAATTTCTTCCATATTGTACTGTTCCAGAGTCCAGTCTTCTAATTTAGCCCCCCTTTATTCTCTCGTCTTTCGTCTTTCGTCTCTCGGCAAATGTCAACCGAATAGGAAGACGAACTTAATCATGCTCAAGATCGAGAAAAACCGGACCTACTTCATGCTTCGTCCTGTTTGACTGGTTTTGATCAGGGCAAGGCAGACAAGGCTCGAGGACGTTCTTTCTCTGGTGTGTTTCGTGAAGGATGGGATATCTGTACGAAAAACGAAGTCACATGGATTGATGCTCGCTCGGTCAAGGGAACCGGACCGTCAAGCCTAGCAGCCAGACGAAGTAGAGCAAAGAGGGGCCAAAAGGAATGAAGGGAAAAAGGTGGATGGAGAAGTTGGCGGGGTGGGTGAGAATGTTTGAAACGGTTCATAGTGCAAGGATGTACCCCTCTGCAAGTGGAAGAGTGTGATCGGGACGGAGGCGACGCCTGGCAGAGCCTGGGTACTGATCCTTGCTGCGAATTGTGATCGACGGGCTAGGGCGGCGAACGGCAGCCCTTAGGCCTTGGGTTGCATGTGTTTTTCTTGTGCTGGTTCGCAAAAATTTGGGCACAGGCGGCCTCACATCCGTCGGAGAACTGTTCTTTGGCACCGCCCTTGTTGCAGGCCGAGACGCAGTCCTGCAATAGAGTGATACCAAAAGGTCTAATTCGTTCAGTTCCCTGGCACGGTTTCCTACAATCAAGAAGAACGCGCTGCTGCTTAGCTTGGGAACGTACGGCTTGGCCATTCTTGGTCCATTTCTGGCACAGGCAGGACTGTATAATAGGAAGCGAGATGGGAGAGCGTAATGTCAGTAAAGCAGCTGAAAAAAGCCTTGTACATGGGTCACAGGCAAATAAGTACCATCCATGCGTCCTCGTAATCGTCCATGTTATGGCAAGTATTGGCAACCGCCTGGCAGTGGCGAAGTAGGTCATGGTTCTGCAGAGGAACAAAGCGTGAGGAAAGACAGAAACGTTATGATGCCTGACTGTGGGACTTGGGAGAGAAGACGGGACTTGTGGACAAGACTTACAGGATCGGCTTTGACTTTGACGGTACCGATGACGGTAAGCATACCGATGAGCATGAGGGCAGTGAACGATTTCATGGCCGTTGACTGATCGCAGGTTGCTGGGTAAGGATTGGAAGCCGCAAAAGTTGATAGGGTGGAGGGAGGAATGCAAGGGATGAGTGACGAGGCGGTGAGGGATCAAAATGCATTGAGAAGGACGCCCTCTTATGTACATTTGCAACTGACCGTGCGTCCATACTCCATAGGCAAGCTCTGGGCGTTACATGACTCATTACGTCGCACACTCCGCCGCTGGATGAGATAAACAAGGAAGTCCTCCACGTCCTCATGCCCAGAGGATGCGCGACGACAGCCGGCTGTCCGAGATGAAAGTTGGGCTTGGCGAGGGCCTAGAATCATATAAGAAATGAGATGAGTTGATTGCGGCCGCACCTTGAGGCTTAAGGCTTAGGGACGGATTGTCGTTGCGTTGCGCCGACTTCGAACATAGACCGGCAGGCCGCACTTCGACATGTCTGGCTTCTGTTTAAAACACAATTTCAAGCATAATCAACAGGCGGGCCTTGTCGAGAGTGTAGGAAGTCATGGGGGCGATGATGGAGATGGAGCAGAGCAGCCCTTGTCTTCTCTTCCTCCCATTTCGTCGAAACTTTGCGCAGTATCCTTGGATTGGTTGCGTTTTTCGTTCCGCCATGCATGGAGAAGAATCGAAAACGAGGCCTCAAACGTGGTGTGTGTGACTGCGATGGTGGAAGTAGTCCCAGCAATGAGACTGGCGATCGTAGCCGCCATCCCGGTAGCTTTGAAAATGTGACCAAAGTGACCACGCTCGGCATCAGGGTAAAATCGGGCGACTGCGACCAGAAGAAGGACAATAAAGATGACGCAGCCCAGCACTACGCTCGCTTCGTGCATCGATGGTAGGGAAAGAAGGCATAGGGTCAGTTGTGGGCTGAAGCATGTACTGAAGGCCTGAAATACCCACCAGATTGAACTGAAATGGGTCAGAGAATGGCATTGTGAGTCAATTAAAGTAAGGTTGCCAGCCTCAACATCTTCTACTCACTGATGAACGTCAGAAGGACTTGATATGCCCTAAGATTCTCTCCGCGAGTGAAAGACCTGAGCTTTGCAAGCAGAGGCACGGCTGGCAGGAAGGATACGGGCCGATTTTGCGCTTCGTCGGCGAATGCTGAGCTCCCAATGGGACGTTGATGCCCTTCGTCGATCCAGCTGCCAGTTGTGGTAATCTCGTCCTTGTCTATAGAAGACATTTGCTTTTCGATGCATTCCCCTCGCTGCATGCATCTGGGGGGCGCCTCGATTCTGGAAGCAGGAAATGACAGATTGCAAGGCGTCCGTGTGAAAGTTCTGGATGTGCGTGGCAGTTTGCTTGCGACGTGTTTCCGGAGATCGAGGATGAGCGAGCATGAGGCGAAAGCGTACGCGCCGCCACACAGGACGCACACGATCATCCAGATCGTCAGTGCGATACTCAGGAAGTAGACGCCTTCAAGAGTTTGGTGAAAGATCTGCAAATGTATACGCGTCCATCAGCAGAGTTTTCTCAGCCACCAGCTAGAAGCAACTCACGTTCTGGGCATCCAAGAGCATATCACGGGTCATCTCTGTCTTGCCGTCGTATTTACTGTGCCATTCGTACCATCCATGTCTCGCGTGTTCATCTGAGCGATTTCCGATCACGCCTGGAACCAGGGCTGCAATGGCGGGACCGAGTGGCAAACACAAAAACACGATGTTGACAAGCCATGATGGGATCGGCCGAGATGATGACCGGCTGGGGACATTGTTCGATGATGACGATCCGCTCGTTCCTCTCGCTGCTGTGATGGCCCATGTTTGGTACCAACATGCGAAAGCGATTGGCGACCACATCATGCTCGCCCATAAGATCCGATTGGGTATCGGCTCGTGTCGTACGTGAGCGATATAATTTGCCGCGTAGAACGCGACCCGAACCCATCCGTAGATGGCCATATAAACGACCCAGGAAGTATGTACGTTGGGGATCAGAATTTTGCTGTGACCGCGTGGGATGAGGCGAAAGACCCACCAGGTCTTGTTGTAGATTCTTTGAAGAATGAAGAGCGAAAGGGTTGTCAACAGAACCACGGCAAATGCGATCGCAAAGATAGTGAAATCAGTTGCGCTTGTTGAGTACCGCGGAAGGTTGATGTCGTCCAGGAAAGTAGCAATCTCATCGACGCTGTTGAAGTTCGGCATTCGAGCTCTGGCAACGGTGTGGTCTCGAGAGAACATGGTCGGAGGCGGCGGCGGAGGGAGATTGAAGCGAGTGTAGATATCCATGTTTTGAGTTGCTGTGTGCTGTACAAAGAAGGTAGGTTGATCCAAAAGAAGAGAGATAGCGGAGCAAAGGCGATGACGAATCGGTTAGCAAGGTAGGAAACCCTTGATTGGAAGCTCACTATTTATTCATCCGCATCGTTATTCTCAACCCGGTGCTTCCTTTAAGCCTTGCGTTCCTCGCAATGAGGGTAACAGCGAAGTGTAGGTGATTCGGCGCCGAGCGCTTCATAGCTCACAGTCATAAGGCCAGAGAGAGGGGTCGACTCGGGCCCACATCGCCATCGATTGTGTTGAGAGACAACGTAACCCCCGAAGCGGGCGAAGCGATAGGGAGCAAAACCGTCTGTCAACCCTCATCCAAAGCTGTCCGACAGAAATTCGAGGTTGGGTTCTGAACTTCGGGAAGCGACGACACAGAGATTGCTACTGTAGGGTCTGACATCTGACCCTTCGGATACCTTGGTTACTTCTTCCGTTTCTTCCTTCACTTTCTTTCGATCCATGATCAATTCCCACACTCTTTTGCACATGATCATTCTCTTCACCTTTTCCTTCTTCCGAACCCTCTGTACGAGCGAATGTATCTAGAGGCCCACCAGCTAGAGCAGAACAATACCAAGCGCGTTACAGTCAACTGGCGATCTGAGGTCCGCGACCCTTCAGCTACGACGGAGTGTTATAGTCTTTCTGATCGATGTCGCGATTCCTGTTGCACCTTCAAATCTTCATTATCTCGAATTGCCCAATCCGATAGTAACTCTGATCCGGGTGCCTGGAGGAGCCGGTGAACAGATGTCGCCACGCACGAGACGGGAGTAGCGAAGGAGGTCCGTGACCGTTCGTTGCATTTATGTATCTTGAGGATGTTGGACGTAAAGAGACGTTCCTGCCTTGATTCTCAATGCACAGACCTATGGTTGTTCGTGCTTCGTCGTCGTCCTTGTGTTTTTCATCTTTCGAGCTTGCTCCGTGTTCTTTTTCCCGAGCGGCCGGCCTAAAGATTCAGTTTGTCGATTCGAAGCACTTTGGTCTGCTTGCCTGGGCTAAAAAGGGGTCAAGGGCATAGAATCAACCTCTCGTGATGAGAGGAAAGTGGCAAGGGGATGCAGATTCTGAAGAGGTGAAGTGACCGAGGCTGAAACCCTTTCCATTGTCTGCTCTTGTTCGCGTACCGCTTGCTGCTTGGTGGATATGGCTCGTACGTGATATGTACTGCGAAAGATTGCAGATCAGAGCTGGTGACTGTTGCGGGTTTGTCCGCAGGGGAATGGCAACGTTATCATTCCATACATGCACAATGTGAGTTGAATGGTTGAACCGCTTCAAAATGTGTAATACAAGACAACATCTGACCATGAGTGCAATGTCATTAATGCAAAGACTTTGATGCTCATCATAGGGCATCTGGATTTCGAAGCTGAAAGGCGCTCACTTCTACACACAATCGGCAATATCATCTGGATCGTTATTACCATCCTGGCTGGGTCGCTAACACATCGCGCTGGCTTTTCTGCTCATTTTGCAACTTCGTCGGCATCTTCAAATCCAACGCTGGTTACATGACTCAGTCCTCAGCCCGAACATAGCGCAAAACCCTTTCCGACTGGAACTTGGAAACCCGAACCACGAGCTCACTCACAATCGATACGTCCTTTCTGGCAACGAAGACAGTCAGCCCCCCTCACCGTCTACGCCGGGTAGCAGTAGGAGTGGAGAAGGAAATCGTCCCGGTGGGTCGACTGTGGTGTCTCCCTCCGCTGACGCGGGCCCTTCACAGCGCAAAGCCGGTCCAGCCAAGATCTTCAGTTGGCTCTTCAACATGACCGAGTGCAATACGACGCGACGAAGAGGTTCTTTCCTCCGGTCAATCAAGCCATCGAAGATTGTGGCCACGGTACCCACACGTCGAGCTCAAAAGGTTCTTTTCCACTTCATCAGTGTGTACAAAGTGTGGTGGCGCCTTTTCAAACAGCTGAGATCATACACATCTTCTCTCCTCTCCTTTGGTGAACCAGTCCAATCCTGTGAGTATATCACCCCGCTCGCTCTGTAATCAGATCAAGTGTTGACCTACGTTTTTCGCACAGTGACCGTCTGCACCGCAGCGGCTATATTTCTGTCCATTCTGCTCTACTCCATCATTACCTGTGTGCTCATGCTCGAGGCAGGTCGACCTGAAATCCTGCACAATGTGGCCTGACACGCGATAATGACCAATACCTTCCTCTGCGGACGTCAACAGTAAATTCGTCAACGCACACCTACTTCGAAGATACGTCCGCGGCCTTGATGCACGAAGAGCTCTCCGAATCAATAGTAACTGGTAATGCTCTTCCACGGCTTCGGGTACAACAGCCCAGCTTGCAAGAGCACGGGAAGACCAGGAGTTCGTCTGCGGCTTTCATTCAGGCTACACGTACGGCGACGCCGGACAGCGCGAATATCAACCCGAATATGATGTGGTAGCGCAATGGGAAACGGTTGCGATGCAACCGTGATATTAGGATGCATTCGCAGCCAGACAGCAATGGTTTGTTTTCTCGCGCTTACGTCCTCGCGGTCTCAAGGCCAGGCGACAGCCACTCGCGATACTCAGCAAAAGGTTTCAATGATACTCATGTTCATAGTCGCTCAAGTGAGTGAAGTTTGCGTTGGAGACGAGCAACCCGTAAATAGCGTTACATTGCGTTATGCGCGATAGTATCGGTGTTGTTCTTTCCGCAAGCATGGCCTGCATCAGATGGATCTTTCATCTTTGCCGTCGAGCTGGAGCTGGTCCTCGAAGGCGACTTTCTGTTCGTCATCTTTATCTGCTGATCGTACTGTGAGTGCTGTTCGTGAAATCGTCGGTTTTGGTCTTGAAGAGCCATCGTTCCCACCCGATAGGTCCCATGCATCAGCGTTTGGAACGCTTCGGAGTGGTCCAAGATCGTGTTACAAACGCTTATCATAGTACCCAGCGAAGCAGCGATCAGCTGAGTCACCAGGAACCCGATGCCCAGAGCCTTTTCTGAATCGTTAATTTCGACAAGATCGACGGAGACGACGGTGATAGCGAGGGCCAAACCGGCGAAGATCACGGCCCCAATGGTGATAAGGCCGGTATGTAGGCCGAATAGCCAAAGGACCTTTCGGAAGCCCTGTCCGTCTCCTAGTGGTTCATGCCGAGCGGACCCGGGAGCGACGTTTGGAAAAAGGCCAACCGTAGGGCTGGTGATCAAGACGTCGTCCTTCTCCTCAACGAGGACGGCAGTAGATAAGGGCAAATCCGGGAACCACCGCTTCACCCTTTCGTCATAAGGGGAGACAACGACCGATGTCGAGCATTCGATTTGAACGGTTCCAACGGCCGCCCGCGCTTGCTTGATCTGGAGAAGCGCGGACAAATGTTGATGCAGTTTGATCGCAAGTCGGAAGGAGATGCTGGCATACACGACAATGTAGCCGAGCAGAATGATGTACCAAATCATCGTACCGATGCTGATCAATTCAGCACCGCTCCGTCGTCGCAGCCAAAGCTGTGAAAGTGTTGGGAGGCTCTGCTCAGCCACGATGAAACCCCACCACAGCAGTAACATTTAAGGCTCACCTCTTGTATCGATCTGATCAGCTCCTCCGAAAGATATGTGGCCGTAGACATCTCCGCCATCTTGAGGATAGCGTCTCGCCTCGCTGACTGATTCACAGCGTCGCTGAGAAACGCCGGGATGGCGACGATTACGGCCAGCACGGTTGGAGTCACGATCCAGACGCAATTCGCAGCAAAAGGCGACAGTTTTAGTCCTCGTGATTCCCGATGAAGAAGCTCGTAGTGCTGCGAGCCCGGGACGCGGCCGTGATAGCTCGCCCAGCTTGACCAGATCATGGCATACGACAGTGGGACGAACTGGAGAATGACCCAAAGGGGCATGTGCGGTAGTGGAAGATCTCGATGCAGGTAAGCGAGCTCGACAAAGGCCTGGATGCAGTTGAGTGCCAAGAAGATCGGGCCGAAAGTGGCCCATACGGCGTTGTTGTTCGGTACAATAATGACTCCTTCCGGCGTCTTGACGATTCGAAGGAACCATCGACGTCTGTGTACGTACAGGGAGACCTCCCAGCCCACGACGAAGATACACAAAACCGCCACAAGAGAGGCGAATGTTGTTCGTGTACCAGTCAGGAGAGCGCTATGGTGACAGACAAACATTTTGTCGAGGAAGTCCCTGGCATCTTGCACGGTCTGAAAGTCGGGCAGGCGCATCCGGACGGCGGGTCCATGATGCGAGAATGCTGTTGGCGGAGGTGCCGGGAGCAAATTGAATCGATCATAAATCGATTCGGAGGACATTTGCCGCTGCTATGGGAACTGGCAAGGACACAGAGAGGGATAATGAGTGAGGGAGGAAGAGAGGGAAGAGGTCGATGATCGTTGAACAAAAAGGTTCAGCAATGCCTTTAAATCGTTCACTGTTCAGAGATGGACATCCACTCACAGTAAGTGTGTGGGGGAAGGAGCAATGGCCCGGTGGCCCCCCACACTCTAAACCGCACTTTCTGGGTTGAGAGGCCCAAGCTCGTGACCAAGGGGCCCAAGCTCGGACGCGTGGACGGAGCGTGTGCCTCGCCCTTGGATTAGTGGGACTTCAAAACTGTGAGCATTTGGTTGATTCGGGATGCGAATGTCTCCCAGCAGTCAAACAGGTCTATAGGAGAAACACGGACTGAGCAGAGGTCAATTGAGCGGAGGAGCGTGTCAAAGGCGATAAGTGCGCCCCTGAGTTACAACATTGTAGTCGAGAACCTGCTCGAGGGTAGGAGTTGAGGCGGGGAAAAGAGGAGGTTGGTAGGAGGGCGGAACGCAATCAAAAGGGACGAGTGAAAAGGAAAGGAGCTGAGAGGAAAAAGGAAGGTCTGATTTGTTACTCTCCCAAGAGGGGACGCTAGGTACAATATCGCCTCCTTTATAGGGATAGGGTCAAGGGTAGGCGAAGAACGAGAAGGTTCGATGGGATGAGAGAGGACAGCGAGGCGGTTGGGAGAATGAGAAGGAGATGAAAGGAAACTCGCGATGGAAGGAGAAAGAACGACGGCGAACGAGAGGGTGCAGTTGGCGAGGCCGACTGCCGATGTTGGACCGCTGGCTTATGAGGCCTGATGGAGAGAGCACAGGCCAGCTCCACTCAGTCCACCACATCTCCCACGACCGAGGAAGAGAACCTAGGGTTTCTCAACGACATCCTTGGTGGTGGTGGCCGGGTCTCGCTGCAGCAGGGCTTTGATGCGCGGGCGGTACCTCTTGACATGCGTCGGGTGAAATGCAGAGGGGAGTGCGATGCCTTCGAGTGTCGAGAGGTGTACTCCTCCGTTGATGCCTTGCCAGACAACCTTGTAAGGACCATGCCAAGTGTCCTGGAGCTTGATCTCTGACTTCTTAATCTCGATCGCCTTGAGGTTGCGAATGAGGACGAGCTGACCGGGCGAGAAGTTGGGCTCGACAAGGGATTCCTGAAGGTTTCGATGGGCGGAAGAAATTGCTCGTGCATCCGTCTTTGCCTTTCGAGCGAGATTAACGACCAGCTGATGAGAGGCAAGCCTGTTGATTCGATCCGCAACTGTCGCCGCCAGCGCTGCCTTATCGTCGAGAATGGACTGGTATTTCTCGATTAAAAGTGGTCCAGCGAGGTCGAGGGGAAGCAGTGGTTCGTGGCCGTGGAGCAGGAAGAACGGAGAATGGCCGTATTGTCGTCGCACCGTTGTCCGATCGATCCAGCAAGCCAATTCAACTGCTTGAGGCCATGGAACGTCCAGCAAACGGGCAATGTGGATGATGGTTTCTTTGAGAGGGCCATGACCTCGTTCGACCGCGCCATTGGCTCGAGGGTTGTAAGGGCTGGTACGTGTGATGTCGACCTTATACTTGTTGAGCAACACGTCCACAACGCCCTTAAACTCCGTGCCTTGGTCCGTGGTCACTTGGAGAGGGAGACCATGGCGCGTGAGGACGTCTTCGACCAGAAAAACGAGCTACTGCTCTAGCCGTCTTCCTTTTGAGAGCTCGTGCCTCAACCCAACCGCTTAGATCGTCGCGGACCACCACAAGGTATCGTCTGCCGAGCGCCTTTGGCATGTAGGTGATGTCGAGTCCGATGCGCTGGAAGGGGTCTGGAGGTGCTGTGGGTCGGATCATTGCCTCGCTGCTGCTCCGCTCTCGCTTCTGGCAAGCGTCACAAGTCTCGATCCAGCTTCTCACGTCCGCCCAAAGCGAAGTCCAGAAGTAACGCTTCTCCAGCTGCTGTGCCGTTGCCTGAACACCCTTGTGACCCGACTCCTCGTGTGCCAAACCCATCAAACGCTCTTGTTCCCCCTTTTCGTCCACAACCAGTCTGCCCGCTCCTTCGATTCCTCCACGTCTCCACAGAGCCCTTCCTGCCACAAAGTACTGCGAGGCCTTCTTCAGAAAGCGTTTGTTCGAAGCAAAGTCGTTGACTCCCGCTGGCTTCTTGCCAAGGGCAAGGAAATCGAAAACGCCTTGGTGCTCATCCGAGAGTGTCCGAATCGTGGAGCCCTCGACTCCAACACCTGCCGACACGGAAGAAACGTTCCCACCATCGACCAGGAGGGAGAACAGGTCAACCGGCTCTATCTCTGAGGTAGGAAGAAGAGAGGGGTCGGGAGTGAAGGAAGTGGAGTAAGAGTGAGAATGTTCAAGGATGGTCTGGTCAACGTTCTGGGTCTCATCTGATCCTCCAGCAGAGGGCAAGTCTTCGAGACGGTCTGTCAGCCATTCTTCATCATCGGTGACCGAAACGTCGTCAGGCTGGGGCGGCCTACGAGACAGGCCGTCAGCAAGCTCGTTGTCCTTGGCCTTGACATGCTGCACCGCCAGATCGAACAGCATGACATACGCGAGCCATCGAGTCATCGCCGAGTTGGGAAGCTCCGGATTGGCAAGCATACCCTTGATGAACATGGCGTCCGAGAAAACAATGACCCGAGTACCCCACAACCAGTGCCTGAAGAACTTCAGAGCACGGAAGATGGCGTATAACTCGCGCTTGGCCTGGGAGTACGCCTGCTCGCGATCGTTGAAGGGGAGCGACCCGTATCTCGCCACATGCGTCACGCCTCCCTCGTCGTCCTGTCCAAGCCAAAAGCCACAAGCCAGTGGCCCTGCGTCGACGCCAAGCTTGATCGGCTTCATATCCTCGCCATACTTGAGCTCGACCAGGTGTGTTCGCTGGGCCATAACTTGCTTGACCGCGTCCATCGCCTTCTGCTGCTCCTCCCCCCAGTCGAACACGACACCCTTCCGAGTCAAGTTGGTGAGAGGTTTGACAACAGCCGAGTAGTTTGGAATCCATGCGCGTGCTTGTCCTGCGATGCCGAGGAAACTGCGTACTTCTGAAACGGTGCTGCAGCGGCTCCATTTCTCGATCGCCTCAACCTTTCCCTTCGCGACCCGACGACCTTCTGGACTGACCTCCTGCCCAAGAACCTCGGCTGCTCGTCGTATCGGCGCCATCTTTCGAGCAGAGATCGTCATTTTGGCTTTCCCGACACGGGACAAAACGCGGTTGAGTTTGACCAGGTACTCGTATACGAAACGACGGACCTTTGGGTTCTCGGGAATGGGCTCGTCGTCGTACGTCGAATCTGGCCCGGGAATGAATGTGTCGTCGACATACACCTTTCCGTCTCTACCAACGATCGCCACTACAATGTAATGGAAGACCACACATGAGTTGGTGCCGCCTTGAGGAAGTCGGGTGTGCCTGAGACGACCGAGCTCTGTCTCGAAGGTAGTAAAGTCGCGAGATTCAACAGCTAACCAGACTTGATCAAAAACCTGAAAAAGTGATCCAAGGTTCCAATACATGCCTTGCCGCTGAGCTCCCCAACGAACGCATCAATCTGGGGAAGCCCACCAGGATTCCGCGCGGAGACTCCGTTGAGCGGCTGCAGATCGTGGACGATCCGATATTGACCCTTCTGTTTCTTGGCCACCGCGAACCACTTGCTTGTGTACCCCGCGGACGACGGCTCGTATAGCCCCGAATCAACCTTGTCCTGAAGCAAGCGGAGGACGTCCTTCTTGATCGCGGCAGGGATCGGGATGTTCCTGTGGTGCCATGGAGTGTGCTCTACCACCGGAATCTTGACTGGGGGAACAATGTCGGGATCGACAACCCCTTTCTCCGTCTCATCGAAGGCGAGGGCGAGCTCGTTCTGTCGAATCACTGCAACCAGAATCTTCCGCTCTTCGTCATTGAGCAGCTTGTCCGGGTCGAGATTGAGCTCGTCCAGGCGCGCTTGCGTGAGACGCTCTCCTGGTTCGAAGGCAGGGGCGGAGAAGGGGACCTGAGGAAGATCGTCTTCGAAGTCGGGGGGAATGTTGATCTTGACCCGGTCGTCCTCGGTGATGTTGGTAGCAACGGGCCGAACCTTGCGCGCGACCGGCTTGTACATCGTCAGGACCGAAGGCGTCTTGTCGTCTTGCCTGTCTGTCAGCTCCCCTGCGAGGAGTGCCTCTTCTTGTTGGCTGTCTTCTTGTTCGAGCAGCTCTTCCAACTTCGTTGAACACAACAAGTGAGAGACCTCACGCACCATTTCAATGCCGCGAGACGAGTAAGAGGAACGGGGATCAGATTGCTCGGCAGGGGCAACAATGAACGAGTAGGGGAGGTTGGTGGTTGGGTCATAGATGGTAGCCAGTAGACTAAGGTTGTCCCCGGAGTTGACGCGGAGCTGGGGTTTTGCGGACTCCGCACTCCTCCGACGGAGGGCTCCGCCGGAGGCGGAGCGCGGAGCTCACTTTCGAGAAATTTTTGATCTTAAAAAAGCACGGAGTCCGCTTGGAGGACTCCGCCGGAATTTGTGCGGAGGCGGAGCCCAATCCTGGGCCTACTTGCCAAAAAGTGCGGAGCGCGGAGTCGTCAAAAATTGTGTGAAAATTCCGGCGGAATTTCCGCGGAATTCCGACGGAGCTGTGAGGTCACGTGATAGTCGAAAAATTAGGGTCACGTGACCTCATTTCGGGTGCGCTCCGCCGGAATTCCGCAAAATTTCCGCGGAAAGTGCGGAATTCCGAGAAAAATAGGCATCCTCGAGACACCCGCAGGGGATAAAACAGGCATCATCATCCGTTGAGAACTTCAAAAATAGCACTGGAGTCAATACCGCAACAATGTCGGATGGTGAATGTATAGCTCTGAGTGTATTAGAGTCATTCTGAGAGCAACTTATACCACCACTGCGCTGCGACGGAATTCCGCGGAATTCCGAGCTCCGCATACACGGAGCACGGAGGAGCATTATGAAAACGCACAGAAAAAAACGCGGAGCGCGGAGCTGGGATTTCAACTTTTTGTATAATTCCGTCGGAACGCGGAGCTGGTTTTTTTCCGCTCTGTCTTAGTCTGCGGAGGCGGAGCTCGCCTCAGAAAGTCAAAATTCCGGCGGAATTTGGAAGTGCGGAGGCGGAGCTCTCCGCGTTACTCCGGGGACAACCTTACAGTAGACCCTCATCGATGTCCCGGTGCTGGTAACGAACATGACGCTGCCAAGGCCGACCGAGGAGGAGCTCGTAAGAGGGACCTTCGACGACGTATAAGTGTGCACGCGAACGAACACCTCCGACCTCTAGCTCGACGTTGCAGCAGCGGTAGTTCATGGGGGACAGGCGACCATCTGCGTTCCTCATCGTGCCGTCGAATGGTGTGAGAGGAATACGGAGACGGTCACAGGTGGTGCGATTGATGACGTTGATCTCCGAGCCAGGGTCCAAGAGCGCCGTCACATCCGAGTTCCCGACTCGAACTTGAACCTTGCCAACACCGCACGAGAACAGCACACGACTGATCTTCGGTTCCAAGAATGCCACGTCCATGATGTCCGGCTCCTCTTCCACTCGCACCGCGTTCGCGTCGAAGCTCTTGTGCCGCTGCAACATGGGAGCAAGCGCTTTCTGCAGCTCGGGCTGGGCCAAAAGCTCGCCGGTGGAGATCATGATGGGGTTGTCGATGATCTTCTGCAGCGTGTCGCGAACGGGAAAGGTGCGGCCGAGCTCGCTGGTCAGCGTGTAGCGCCGAGTCTGTCGCTTCTTCTCACCGCCTGCTTCCGTCATCTCCGCATCTCCCACGACGGAGAGTGGAGCCTGGGCGATAGGAGGAGCTTGCTGAGGTACCGACGCCGCTGCTGCTGGGGCTGGTGCTGAAGTCGGAGCGGGAGCCGATGCTGCGAGGCCTCCTTGTACGACTGGCTGACCCTGGCCGTCCTGCACCTGAGCCGAGCGCGTGCGAGCAGCTGGACCTTGCGGAGTAGGGGGGCGCTCGTACGGCTTGGCCCGTTCCGAAGGCTCCTGCGATCGACGGGCTGCACCATAGACCGAGATTGGACCAGAGAAAGGGGCATCCGCAAGCTCGATGACGCCAACGTGAGGGTAGATGACACTGTTGGTTGTCGTCGGCACCGAGGCTGTGGCTGGCGCCTGCGAGCGAGGGACAATGCCTAGATCGCGCAAGGCTTTGACGAGCGGGTTCTCAGCGCTGTATGCCGGAAGGGGTGACTGATCTCCCATGCGGTAGTATCCCCTTGAGTCCCTCACCAGGATACGCTCGTCGAGGTACTGCTTGAGGGCTTCGCAGTCGCGCATCTGGTGATTGGCCCCACCGCAACCAAAGCACCGAAAGTCCCGAGCGAATCCTGGAGAGCGGGGAAGGCCGAGATGAGGCGGGACTCGAGAAGGGCCAGAGATGGCGTTGACATTGACAGCTT
This sequence comes from Tilletia caries, assembly GCA_032718865.1. Taxonomy (NCBI): domain Eukaryota; kingdom Fungi; phylum Basidiomycota; class Exobasidiomycetes; order Tilletiales; family Tilletiaceae; genus Tilletia; species Tilletia caries. The sequence goes on along the minus strand of JALUTQ010000022.1, from coordinate 41,575 downwards.
CGGCGGGGCGAGGAATATTCGCGGCAACCGTCGGTGCCTTCTCGGCCATCCGTACCCACATCGAGCGGTACTCGGCCGAGTGCACATCGAGGTTGGCGAGCTGCCGAGCGAGCTGCTCGATCGAAGGATCTTCCTGAGACGCTGATGTTGGAGGAGCGGGGGCGGATGTCGATGGCGGGTCCGGGAAATGAACTTTGCCCTTCTTCTTCTTGTCCTTGGTGCTCACCGTCATGCGCTTGGACTCCGGCTCATCTGACTCGCTATCCTCGTCGCTCGAGCTGCTGTCTGTCGAAGCCGAGGCAGGGGGCGAGGAAGCAGCCTCCGTCTTCTCCTCACGACGTCGACGAGAACGGGACTTGTGCTTGCGCTTGCCTTTCTCGTCACTGTCGTCGTTCTCGGAGTCTGACGAGTCCGAATCCGAATCTGAATCCGATTCCGAAGAACTTGAGGAAGGGCTGCGACGGTGGGACTTCTTGCGCTTGTATCGAAGGTCGGCATCGAAGTCGTCGAAGCTGAAATACTTGCAGAGTGCCTTAAAGACGTCTTCGGCGCCAGGGGTCTTGGAGAGGTCAACCTTGAGACCCCACTGACTACCGTGGACCTTGAGATCACGCTGAAGCGCCTTCGGAAGACCGTCCCAGAAGATCCGATTGTACCTTTCCGGCTCGACCTTCTTGTTGTTCAGACACCAGAGCCCGACCGACTCGAACTTGCGACGATAGGCAGCAACGTGTTCTAGGGACGACCACTTCTTCTTGTGCCATTTCTTGGCAATTCGCTCGAGGTCGGCAGAGGAGTACTTGAACCGGTGCCTGCGAGAGGGGTACAAGCTGCGGAGGGCCGCGAGCATCTCGTCGTACTTCCCCGCCTTGTAGGAGGGGTGCTCTCGGAACAACGTTTTTGCTGGACCGCCGAGGTATTCGAAGAGGATCTTGGCGCACTCCCGCTCGTCGGTGACCTCATACGAGGTGAGAATCTTGTCGACCTTTCGAAGGAAGGATTCGAGCTTGTCGGGCTTGTCGCCCTTGAATGCCTTGGGGGCGCCGAAATCCCCACGATCCGGGACGTAAGCCAGGCCTTTCCTGAGGGCAGCAGCTGCGAACGCGACGCTGATGTCCGGCTGCTGGCCTTCAGGCATCTTGACGAGCAAGAAAAGGGGATGAGACTGAAATGGGTGGAGCATGGGTCGAGAGCGAGACGAGTCGAGCGAGCGAGCGAGTGTACGAGCGAGTAAACGAGTATCGAGTGTCGAGACGAGCGAGTGCGAGGGCGAGTACGAGAACGAGTCAGCGAGGGGAACGAGTAAAGAAGGAAAAAGAAAGCGGGTAGTACTGACGAGGACAGATGTCGAGGCGGTACGAGTAACGAGACGAGGGCGAAGAGCGTGTGGCTCAAAAAAAGGGAGACCTTGACGAGGCGGAGCTACCAGTTTGTAGTCGAGAACCTGCTCGAGGGTAGGAGTTGAGGCGGGGGAAAAGAGGAGGTTGGTAGGAGGGCGGAACGCAATCAAAAAGGGACGAGTGAAAAAGGAAAGGAGCTGAGAGGGAAAAGGAAGGTCTGATTTGTTACTCTCCCAAGAGGGGACGCTAGGTACAATATCGTCTCCTTTATAGGGATAGGGTCAAGGGTAGGCGAAGAACGAGAAGGTTCGATGGGATGAGAGAGGACAGCGAGGCGGTTGGGAGAATGAGAAGGAGATGAAAGGAAACTCGCGATGGAAGGAGAAAGAACGACGGCGAACGAGAGGGTGCAGTTGGCGAGGCCGACTGCCGATGTTGGACCGCTGGCTTATGAGGCCTGATGGAGAGAGCACAGGCCAGCTCCACTCAGTCCACCACAACATGCTCCTTGAGAAAAGCGGCCAGCGCGCACCTGACACTATTTCATGATGTTGCTATACCAAGACATATGATGTTCTTTTTAGAGACTTCCGAGGTTCATGCAACCGAAGAAAAGCGGTCGCAGGAAGAAGGCTTGCAAAATCCAGATATCCTCAGTCTTCGTGGCTGCTGCTGTGACTTCTCGTCGGCCACCTTCACCACATCTTGCCGCCGTCCATCCGGACTGACCTTGCCATTATGACGGAAAGGGAAAGCCGCGAGCGAATTCCGACTGTGAATGGGCGGCGTCCGATCTCACGGCCGTCGCCTGGCGGAGAACGCAGAACCTCCTGATCGATGCCCGCGGGAGTTCCGAGCAGGAGAGCGAAATGATTCATTGATCAGTCAGGGCAGAACGAAGATAGCCATCAGTGGAATGAAGCGGTTGCATAGGATCTGCATGGTGGTCAAACTGCAACCTGGGTGACAATGAATCGCTGCAGAGGAGTGTTTCCGGCCTGCTGAGAGATCGTTAGCTAAAAAAGCGTGCCATCGCACTCTAAAGAAGGAGTGAGTTCGGCAACGGGTCGACCGCTGTCGATCAACGTCGTGTTGATGGTTTTGAGCGGACTGGGTCAAAACCAACTGGGGCCGAGTTCATCATCGTGCCAGGACTCGAGAGCCCGAACGATGATCGGAGTCCCACTTCACTGAATGACTCTGTCAGCTCACCGGGGGAAAAAGAGCCGCGTAATCCGGCATACCTTTCGCGGCACCAGCAACCTCGGACCGCAAGAAACCGAGAGACCCACGGACTGCGGGTGTGGCAAAGAATTGAATGAACAGCTCGGCATAAATTCACCTCAAGGGTATCTGCATCACAGAAGCACTCACAGTTTGGAGAACCGGCGCCAGCAAGCCTTCTTCGTGGTACAACGGTCGAGTTGTACCTTGTCTGAGCAGTAGGAACCATTCGATCGATAGCTACCGACCTCGACGAATGTGCAGCAGATGTGGGGCAAACAGCAGCACTGTTGTCATCGGGGGAAGTAATCGAGGGCAGTGGTCGCAAGCAGGTGGTGGCCAGGAAAACGACGGCAAGCAACACTGAAGGAATGCAAGGGAGGGCGGTCGGCAATGGGAATAACTGGATAAGGTCACAGAAGGGAGGGAGAGTCAGCAGAAGATAGGGAAGTGGAAGGAGCAGAAGTGAGCTGGATATTCGTCAGTTATCACGAGTGTAAATACTTCTTGGCACCGGAGAAAGTGGAGTACAACGAGGAGAACAACGAGGAGAACAACTTGCTTGAGCCTCGCCTACCTTCATTTCCGTGTTGTCAATACTAAGACCCTCGTGCACGGGGCGGTCGCTATACCTACCTCATGAATGCCTGCTTGACGATAGTTTTGCCGCTCGCGGGTTTGAAGTAGTATTTCGTGGATCAGCGGACAGAATCCGATCTGTGTCGGACAAGCGAGAACGGGAGAGGCAGCAGGAGAGAAGCACGGCGGTCAAGAGGGAGAAGAAGCCAAGCGTCCCAGAGATTCATGCCAGCAGTCGAGGCGGGAAGACTGAATGGTCGAGGAGCACCTTTGCCATCCGAAGGTCGCTTGACTCGTTCCAGACGCCGTGATTGTCGACTCGGAGCCGGAAAGATGCAGGAATCGAGCGCACGACGCCGCCCTGCACTCGGTAGTACTGAGTGCGGTTGTTCTGAGGCGAATGCCAAGAGATGAACTCGAGAGACGGAGGGAAACACGCGAGCTCTTCGTTGAGGTGAGAGTCTATGGGAAGCAGCTGCGCGGCGCTGTACTCGATGTGGAGGACACGCAAACTTGTGGCGGACTGCAGAGCAAGAAGCGATCGACGAAGGCGTGTAGCCGCATCGATCTCGTTCTCGTTTGGATTTCTCGTGTCGTCGTGCGTAGAGCAGATCAGTAGCTCGGTAAGCTTGGGATGCTCCGCTGGGTGGAAGACGGGGCCAAGCTGAGCGATGATATCTCCAATGGGCTCGTTCAAAAGCTCAACGCTAATACAGGTCACTGGCCTGGATAGTAATTTTGAGCGACGGGCGGACCGCCACTCGGGGTTCAGATACTTGATGTCTCTGATATCGTTCTCGGCTCTGAACTGAACGTGCGAGATTGGGCAAGTCGGCCAAGATGAAGGCTTGAAACTCAATCTCGTGGCTGAGAATGGTTTGAAGCGCGGGGAGTGCTTCGGGAACGTCAGTGAGAGCATAGTAGTCGATGCCATCGTCATCTTGCAGAGGGTCGATGCCAAAGTCAACAAGCTTTGGATGTCTGCTCAGAAAGGACTTGACGGTGCTGATGGTGTCGGTGTGTACGAAAGCGCGCTTGAGGTTTGGGAAAGTTTGGGACAGGGATAGGGCAGGAATTGATGATGGTGCTGATGGTGGTGCGCGAATGTCAAGCTCTTCGAGTCGAGGGTGGCGCTCTAGGAAGTCTTCGACGCTTTCGAGCCAGCCGTTCCATGGGGGGGTCGCTGCGGGTGTTACCAGACGAAATCGACGGAGACGCGGCCAATTTGCTCGGAGTAGAGTTTTGTAGTCGCCGTCGGCGTTGTCGTTCGCGTTGTCACTCAAGGTCAGGTAAAAAGTGAGATCTTCTATGCGAGGAGAGAGTGTTGTTTGAAACACCTGCCAGAGGTCTGGACGGATCGTCCGTCGTCTTGACAAATTCCCTTCGTAGCACTCCATCGTGAAGACCTTGAGGACTGAAGAGCTAGCTCGATCTTGAGCTGAAGTGATGTTCTGAAGCAAGCTGCCGAGGGATTTCCACCAAGTTCCGATATTGGCGTCCCATTGTGACCAATCGTGTACTGCAGCAGTAGTGCAAGGGAAGTCCGATAGGACACGAAGGGCCGTCACGCGCTCTGCAAATTCGGGGATTTCGGAAATTAGACGATGCAGGGCCAAACTGCTGACGACTCCGAACGACAAATCGAGGAAAGGGAGCGGGTGCGTGCGGGACCAGGTGAGAAGGTCGAGGAACTCGTACACTTCCTGAGTCCATCTCGGGTCGCATTCTTCTTTGTCTGATTGATCGCGTTGATCCATCATGCGTTTCTTGTACTTTCTGCGCCGAAATTGCCTGGAACCAAGGACTGACTGGCTGTGCTCCTCAAATTTGAAGATGTTGTGAGCTTCATCATCCCAGAGCCTGAGAGCCTTGACGTGCTGCAGGAGGGCCCTCGACCGGCGAGGCTTAAAAATTGGCACCATTTCGGGCACCCTTGATAGGGGAACGCTCATCTCGCGGAACAAGATTGGTTGTGCGACGGCGCGGAAGTGCCTGGAGACGCGCGACGCAATGATGAGGTCGACTTTGTCGCGCTTCAGGTTCTCCAGAATGAGCGTGAGGATCTCGGGAACTTGAAGGGCGTGCTTCCTATCGAGAACGGGCCGTTCAGGAAGGTCGAGGCTCATCCGCTCGTCCATCTTGATCGTTGATTCTTGGTGTGCGCGTGCAGTACGACTTCAGTACAAGTCTGGGACAAAAAAGAAATATCAGTCAGGCTGCGTGCATTCGATTAGATCCAGCTCATGATCGCATAAAGACCGCGTCTCGGTGTTGGTCTCAGTGTTGGTCTCTTCTCGACTCTCGACTCCGACTCTCGAGAGCACAAAGGAATGAATCGATGCTAGATGAATAAATGCTAACGGGTTCTGTCACTCTCCAATCTCTGCTCGCCCCCTTCCACCACAGCAGCGGCCGCTCCGAAGCGCACTTACTGTTCCCCACTCGCAGCCCTTCCAGCTCACTTCTAAATTTCTGAATTCTGATCCCATCAACCTCAGACTCCTCCGCGATGGACATCGACAATAACGAGACCCAGTCCGCGTCGGCTGTCGTCGTTCGGCGCTTCCTCGACGTCCCTGAGCTCGTCGGCATGGTGCTGGGCTACCTCAGCCGCGACCGCACCGACCTGCTCCAGCTCAGTCTCGTCTGCAGGTCCCTCCGCGTGCAGGCACTCCACGCTTGGAGTCGTCATCTCGACATCCCCATCACGGCGGCCATCGATCGGTTCCGCCTCTTCAGCGCCCACCCGAGCTTGCTCAGCGCGGTCCGGTTTCTGCGCATTCGCAACGATGTCGTCGATCGCGGTCTCTACGGATCCACCTCGCGTGGCCCCAAGCCCTCCAGCTGGACGAAGCTCAACAAGCTTCTCAGCATGCTCGACGGACAGATCATATCAGCATCGTCGTCGGGGGACAGAGCTCTCCCTCTCATCGACGTCACCATTCGCCCGCAAGACCGCCTGCGCCTTCCGTCGGTACTCAAGCAACGGGTTGTAGCCCTTCGAATTCTGCCAGTCAACGACCGTCTCTCCAGGATTGATCAAGAGCTTGAATCGGACGATGACGACGAGCACAACTTTGACTGTGACGACGAGGACAGCATGGACTACGGCGATGAAGACAACTCAGACGAAGACGGCCCGTATCCACCGAAGAAGAAGCAGAAGCAGAAGCGACCGTCAACTCCAGAGTCGGCCTCCGAGCCGGGCACTCCCATAGAGCTCGACGACCCTGAGCCCGAGTCCGACCCCGAGCTCAGCGGGTCAGACCCACCCAAGGTGACTATGGATCTTCTGGACAAGCTGTGGGGGTACGAAGACAAATCTCGAAAGCGCCTGGTGGCCGCGAAGGAGCAGCGCGGATGGAAGGAGCTCATCGACATCATCCAGCAGGCAGGCAACGGTCCCGGTCTGCGTACCTTTCACTTTGGCGTCTTTGAATGCCCCGCGGGCAACCCGCCATCGGAGCAGCTCCTCCAGCAGCTCTGGGAAACGCTCGTCACCCAGCACGCCGCTCATCTCCTGGATCTGTCGCTCAACCTTGGCACCGTCGATATTCCGGATGCGATTCTGGCGAGCGAGAACCTCAGCAAGCTCGAAGTGTTCAACCTCGAACGTGATGGGCTCCAGAAGTCGGCCGAGCTTGACGACTTCCTCGACCATACGACCCGTCTGCGCGAACTCTACATCAACACGCTACGTAATTACCGTTCTTCCGGCTTGCAAGCCGAAGGCCAATTCTTGAGCATGCGTCAGACGTTCCCGCATCTTAAGTGGGTCCATGTCTCGGATCCCGCGCCAGCATTTGAAGACCAGCTTGGGTTCGCCGCTCGCCATCAGGGCGTCACGAGCCTTCTTTATCCTAGCTTCATCCCGGTTACGACTACGGGTGCACCCACCAATCCGGATCTGCCCAGTCTGATCCCATATCCGAACCTGAAATTTACACCTCTCTCCGGCCGTAGAGAGCTCCAGCTCCTCGCCATGCAAGGCCGCTTTCTCTCGCACGTTGTGGTCGCCTTCGACCAGTATAGCCCTAAGCCCTGGTTACAGGTCAATTCGGTCGTCACCTGGCTCGCGGGGAATAGTGACGCGGCCAAGGCGGTGACCTGTCTCGAGATCTTGCAGGAGCATGGCGACCTGAACTACTCGATCCCGTACTTCGATGAGGCCTTCAGCAGCACGTGCCTGCCGAACCTCACCGAGCTCTCCCTTGTGTTCGGCGACAATGAGGGCGACCGGCAGTTCACGACTGCCCAGTTCGATCAGATGCTGCAGTATGCACTTGTGAATCTCGTCTCTGCGTCCAAGCTCCGTGTGCTGCGGATGTGCGACGGTTCGCGACAAATCAAGGCAAACGAGCTCTGCAACGGTACCGTGTTCCCGCCCTCGCTCGAGCTGTTCGCATGGCTCGAGGCGCCGAACCGAATGCCGCAGTACTTCCGTTTCGTGCCCACGGCGATCTACCATGGGTTTGACTCGTCGTACGTCAGGGGTGGCAAGCTCGGGAAGCTCCAGCGCGTGCCTGCTGTTTCTCGTGCGCGGATCACGAAGGAGGGTGTGTGGGAGCGGTCGTTCCATTCAATGCGGACGGCTACGGTCCTTGAGCATGTCCCCGGTCCACCCCGCCTTGCTCTCGACTAGTTGCGCACCGACTCTTCTTCGAGCGTTCGCTTCTCTATTGAGCTCCCGGCTCCCAAAGTCCCAACGTACCTGTTTCTGGTTCCGTTCCTTTTCAATTCCTCACCAAAATGATCCAACCCTTTCCTCTCCTTTGCTTTCATGATTGTCTGTCGAATATGGGAGGAGTCCAGGAGTCCGAATACCGAAGACTGCTGTGCTTCTGTCCAGACAAGGCCATGTGCAGACAAACAGACCGATAGAGAATCGATTGACCTGTGATCTCTCTCTCTCTCTCCCAGCTCCCAAATCAGCATTTCTTCCATTACAGCAATATGTTCTCGTTCTCGACCGCTGTCTCTGCAGAGTGCGCCTCGCGCGGTGATCGCTCCGATGCGATGTCTGAATACTCCAGCAGCTCGAGCACGTCTGTCTCGTCGTCAGCGTCCGACAGCACAGACAGCAGCAGCAGCGAGGCTTCGGACGATGACGACGAGGAGGAGACAGCCAACTCAAACTGTGAGTATATTGCATGCACAAAGTGCTGAGAGGAATCAGCTGCGCTCACCCTTGATCTCTATGCGCTTTCCACAGCGATCACGTCTGGCGCGCGTCGCTGCCTGCGTCTCCAGCCGTGACGCGATGGTACAACGACGTCCTCAAGCTCGCCACGAGAAGAAGCACAGGTGTCATCGACGGTCTGCGGCTCACGCGGAAGATCATGGAGAAGGCGAACAGGGTCGGAGCGCTTGTTGGGTCCGTCGAGCTGTTCTGCGTCATCGCACTCCGGTTCTTATTCCGAGTCGCTCGCACGCAGTCCGCAGCCGGCAGACACGCTCGTCCCGCTACTGCATGCAGCTGGCTCGTCAGAACTGTCGTCTCGTGAGTGCCTGAGCTCGGTGCGCGCGGCAGAGAAGAGAGTAGACGGTCCTCTCATTCAGATCTCTTCAGCACCATGCACCAGTGAAATGGACCAGCTGCGCAAGATTCTCACCACGCAACAGTTTTCGCTCTGCTTCGGAACTGGAAGATGGTGCGGAGCTGTTAAGCAAACGTGTAGAAAAAGTGCTTGATCATCTCAAAAATACTGTCAAGATCGCGCGGGTGAGTCCATCTAAGAGTCCCGCTCTGTGGTCATGACCTGTCCATGCTGATTCTAGGGCTTCCTCCGAGTGACTCCCGGACCAAATTCGGAATACTGAACACTTTATCGTCTACCAGGGCTGCGAAGTCCTTCGGAAGGTCCTCTACCTATCATTTCACTTACGTCAACCCAAAGGTTATTCCAACTCACGATGGACGACATCGATCCGACAGTCAGGCGAGTCAACACGGACAAAGTTGTCCCAGACCTTCAGACCCTTTACGTGCTATATCCCTTCCTGCGTGGTCTGAACGCTCGCAGAAAGGCGCTCAAGAGATCCCATGATGAAGTCGATGCCAACGGCGGCTCCGATCACAGTCGCAAACGGCACGAAGACGACCTGCCATGTGACCCTACACTCGAGAACATCATCCCCAAGTTCACCGAAACCTATACCGATCGCGGCTCTCTCGACTTCAAAGACCAGGAGGCCTACATGAAGCTCTGGAGAGATGCACGCTCACGCCTAGAGGAAGCTGAGCAACTTGCAGTGACATACGCAGATTTGGAACCCCGCAAATTTATTGCATTCCTTCAGTAAGCCCTCGTCTCAATCTGTCAGCTCGGTCTGTTCCAACACGCGGCCGTCATTGCCGAACTGAACACCGTCATCGTCCGCGAGGCTTTCGAGGACAGCTCGAACTTTGGTCTCCGGCGATGGCTCTGCAACTCCCTCGCCACGCTGGCCGTCCTGCTCTGCCAGTCGGAAAACCATGTGCCCGCTGTCGATGATTTTGAAGAGGCAATCAGGCTCGTACGGCAACTTGACGATGACCCGGAGAACACTAAATCGAGCTCTGATCTGGTCCAGATGGCAACTTTGCAACTGCAGTATGCATGTTGCATCCTCGTGATCGATCGACGTACCCCCAACACAACGTATGCCAAAGGTGCCCGCGCAGCAATGAAGGCCGTCTCTCTGTGGCGCAGAGTGAACACCGTCAACGGACCAGAATGGGAAGGCAAGCTGGTCTGGCGAGCGCACTCGATCTGTACGCCCGACTCGGCTATTCCGGCCGATGTCCGGCATACCAGGGATCGCACCTCGAGCTCGCCGAAGAAGCTATCGAGCGCTACCGGGAGTTGATCAAGATTCGTCCGCACCTGCTAAGACTCCCGCTGGTCAGGCTTCTGTCCGTGTATGAGTCCATGTGCGACGACGAACCGGACTAAGCCATGGAGGCGACGGAGAAATCCATCACACTATACGAGTCCTTGCGACGCACATGGGGACGACATTTCGACGCGGACTTGGCGACGCAACTCTGCTCTGTGGGTGGTCTTTTTGCCATCTACAACAACTTCGAGAGGCCGAGCCTACCCTGCGTCGGGGCGTCGAGCTCTCTATAAATGAGTAAGTATCTCGACTGCACATCCGATGTGAAGCTGCACGCGCTCTCATGTGCAATGCTGGAGATGTACGAGAAAGCGTTGGACCAGGCCCAGTCCGGCGAGCATTACTACCGCGACGACGAGGACTCACGTGCGTCTTGGCGAGGCTTTCAGAAGCACTTGCTATCCATGGTTATGCCTTGCTGATGATGGACAGACCGGCGGAGGCACTGGAACCCCTGACGGAGAGCACGAACTTGCTTATACGCAGCACGGAATGGTTAAGGATGAGAAAAGGCTGGATCCGGCGGATGTCCTTGCCATCGCATGGCTGGGAGCCGTACATTGTGCCTTCGGCAACCATAAAGAATCGCTCCGATCCTGCGAACCAGAGACTCGAATCGGCCGCATCAATCTGGAAGGTCTAGACATGGAATCGGACATCAATATGCACGAGATCAACCTGGCCCACCTGCTCGTCTTCCTCGCCGCGTCCCTGCTCTGCGCTGGTCGAGACTCCGAGGCCGCCGTCGCGATTGTGGAGAGCCTGGCTTTGATGGAGGGGAATATTATGGAAGCTCGACGAGAAAGACAGCTTTCCTTTTGCACATTCAATGTCTCGAGGCTGCTGGGCGATTCATGGAGGCAGGGTTTCAGCTTACGAAAGCGCAAGAGATGTCAAGGGAACGTCATTCTTCCGCAATCACATATATCCTGTATCCATATAGACTCCTCGTCTCTTTTTCAAAGCAGAATGTCGTTGAGTTGAGTGCCTTCGAACGTCGTTGAGTTGCGCACAAGCAGTAATCCTTGCCTTCCTGCTGACAATATCATCCATTGAGCGTACCTCCGAGAGGGGAAGGGTGTAAGTATAAATAGACGCCCGACGACCATCAGGACGACATTGGAGCCATTCACTCATCACCGCTACATCTTTTCTCTCACCATCTCACTCCTGCTTGACGCAGCCCTCACCTTCCAAACAATTTGACATCGGCCTCGCCCACACACCTATTCACCTCTTCACCCATCAACACGATGCAGATCCTTCGCTCCTCCAACCTCACCTTCCTCCTTGCGGCCGTCATCTTCTGCTCGATGACCTTGGCCATGGTTGCGGCTGCCCCCGTGCAAGCTTCCGCCAGCTCGTATGGTCTCGAGCATCAGCCGGAAGAAATTCTCCTCAGTGAGTCGCTCGAGTCGGACCCTAGCAGCAGCAAATCCTACTCACAACGCTTTCCGTGCAGAGCGAGTACTTCCCGAGCTGAGCATGGAACAGCTTGAAACGCTAGTCGGTAAGCTGTCAAGAGGCACACTACGTTTTTTCTTGCAGTGTGCATGCTCACCGTAGTTCTGATGTCCAACTTGTACAACCAGAGAAATTGAAGGCAGAATCCGAACAGGCGAAACAAGAGGCGCTTTCACACAGACGCGGGTCTGGCGGCCAAGGCATATACCGAACCTTGGTCACCAAAGCGAATGTGGCATCTGAAAAGGTGGCTATATTCGAAGCAGAGCTTGCAGCTAAGGCAGAGGCAGCAGCTAAAGCAGCGCAAGAATGGGGCGCTCACCTTCGTCTTGGGCCCTCCTCGCCCCCGTCGTAGGGTCACTCCCGTGTCTGACATGTAGCTGAAGGCTTGATGTCGAGAAACATTCGACGGTGGACCCTTGACCAATTCTCGGCATAGCATGGCTGGTTGTACCTACTCCCATGCGGGTCCTGCTACAAGAATCTATATCGAATGCTACTTCATCCTTCCGTCTTCATGGGCGTCAACCCCTGTCTGACTCGCTAACTTGTTACTAGTATCCTGGGATTTTTGATATCATAGCTACCTCTGTTGTTCCCTGAGTCCTCTCGCGACATTACCAAGATCAGTGGAGAAACAACACACATAAAGATCGGAGCTGAGAACGCATTTCTTTACCACCAAAGGCACCAAGCCTCTCGACTACCGTGAGTAGCGAGGGAGATGTAGGGCTTGGGTCGGTACCCACAGCTCTAGGTGCTACGTTTCCGTATTCTCTTTCCTTTCTTTTAGACTAGTCTCTCTTTGATGATCAAGCGATCACTCCACTCTTTTCCTTCTCCGTTTCTTCACTTCCCTCTCAAGAGAGCGTCTCCTCTTGTATCTAGACCTGTAATAGACAATGCTATTATCAGTGAAATTGAGGTGTGATTCGATGAGGAAGAAAGCAAGTATATACACAGGAAGTGGAATATAAGCAGAGGAGCGAGTGCGCAGCGAGAAGAGCGTGGGAAAATGTGGAGGTGCGAGTGGAGCAAGTGGAGAGATCAAGAGAAAGGGAAAACGGAAAAGGAACGGAAACGAGGCGGAGCGGAACGGACCGGAGCAATGGAAGAGAGAAAGGGAAAGGACAAAGGGAATCACCCGTTTAGCACATCCCCACCGCAAGAAGACGATCGTCCCGGATCATTGATCATCCAAGTCGTCGTCGTCCGCAGGAGCGATAAGGCGGGAGAGTGCATCCGCATTCTTGTGCTTGCGGCCGGGCTTGTACACGAACCGCAGGTTTGGCAAGTGAGGCATGATCATGGCCCGGCACTTGGAGATCATCGGTCCGTACTCATTCGACTCCCCCGCCGTCAACATGGGGCCGAGCGATTGGTGGTCGGTCACGACCGTCACGGGCGCTCCTTCCAGCAAATGAAGGAGACGTCCGATCGCCCACGCAAGGCAACACACAGTGTTGAACAACATACTATAGTATACTGTTTTCAGGGGCTCGGGTAGTATACTCCATACTACCTTTGGTCGTCGGGAGGGCGAAGGTAGTATATAGGATAGGATGGTATGGTAGTATTTCCTATAATACTACTATACTCCAAGGCCAAAAAGGGGTAGTACTATAGTATTATGATAATACTACTATAGTATGCGCAAAATTTCCATCATACTATAGTAGTATTGTCAAGGCTCGGCAAGCTACTAGAGTTACCACTTTTCTGCGAAATAGTATAGTCAAGTTATAGTGAGTGGTCGGCGGGAAATAGTATAGTCAAGTGAGATATAGCTACTATAAAAACTAATAGTTACTATTTCAACCATGCAAAATTTTCGTTGGATTTTCGCTGAAATAGCCACTATAGTCACTTCCAGTAGCTACCTGTGACTAGTTCAGCACAAGGTGATATCGACATAGTCACTATATGTGGCTATAAGTGACTGGAACTACTACATAGTAACTAACCAGCAGCTGTGTCAGACAGCCCCTGTCCAACACAGAAAATCACATTTGGGTGAAATAGTCACTATATGTGGCTATGAGTAACTGAGATAGTGACTATATGTGACTATGAGTAGCTGGAGCTACTAAATAGTGACTATGTAGTGGCTATCTCAGCCAAATGCGATTTTGCATAACTATTTCAACTATTAGTTACTCCGCGGCCCGCGCCGATCTGAAAAAGTTATAGCTACTATTTTTTCTAGGCGGCTTCGCCGCCCAAAGTATAGTCAAGTTATCACTATAAGTTATAACTATATAGTTATCATAGTTACATAGTGAAGATAGTTGCCGAGCCTTGAGTATTGTAATACTTAAATACTTCCTTCTCAAACGCAATCCAGGCAAAAATGATATACTATAGTAGTACTATAGTTAAGGTTGTCCCCGGAGTTGACGCGGAGCTGGGGTTTTGCGGACTCCGCACTCCTCCGACGGAGGGCTCCGCCGGAGGCGGAGCGCGGAGCTCACTTTTGAGAAATTTTTGATCTTAAAAAAGCACGGAGTCCGCTTGGAGGACTCCGCCGGAATTTGTGCGGAGGCGGAGCCCAATCCTGGGCCCACTTGCCAAAAAGTGCGGAGCGCGGAGTCGTCAAAATTGTGTGAAAATTCCGGCGGAATTTCCGCGGAATTCCGACGGAGCTATGAGGTCACGTGATAGTTGAAAAATAAGGGTCACGTGACCTCATTTTGGGTGCGCTCCGCTGGAATTCCGCAAAATTTCCGCGGAAAGTGCGGAATTTCGAGAAAAATAGGCATCCTCGAGACACCCGCAGGGGATAAAACAGGCACCATCATCCGTTGAGAGCTTCAAAATAGCACTGGAGTCAATACCGCAACAATGTCGGATGGTGAATGTATAGCTCTGAGTGTATTAGAGTCATTCTGAGAGCAACTTATACCACCACTGCGCTCCGACGGAATTCCGAGCTCCGCATACACGGAGCACGGAGGAGCATTACGAAAACGCACAGAAAAAACGCGGAGCGCGGAGCTGGGATTTCAACTTTTGTATAATTCCGTCGGAACGCGGAGCTGGTTTTTTTCCGCTCTGTCTTAGTCTGCGGAGGCGGAGCTCGCCTCAGAAAGTCAAAATTCCGGCGGAATTTGGAAGTGCGGAGGCGGAGCCCTCCGCGTTACTCCGGGGACAACCTTAACTATAGTAATAGTATATGCATACTATAGTCCTACCATGTACTATCGTAGAAGTATAGTATAATTGGCAGGTAGTATAGACGTATAGTATACTGATGAGTATATGTATACTATAGTACTAATTTGTACTATCGTAGGAGTATAGTACAATTTGCAGGGAGTATAGTATACTATAGATATACTATAGTACTTTGAGACGACGTGCTCGGGGTCTCGGACCAAAATTGGTACTATAGTATACTATAACCTCCGCCAGATTTTGAAATAGTATATAGTATGTTTTCCAAAAAAATCTCCCGGGACCCGATAGTATATAGGAATACTCCATACTCCAATAGTATGTTCAACACTGCCAACACAGCTCGAGCTCGGGAGCAACCAGCTTCTTCTCGGTCACCGACGTCAAACGCGACAAGAAAGCCACTGGATGTTCGAGCAAGGCAATCTGCCGACCGTCGACCATCACCGATCGCGCCTTTGCTGACGGCTTCCTCAGCAGCTCTTCATCGACTCTGGCGGCGAAGAGACCGACATCGTACTCGCGCAGAGCGACGGGCAACCGCGGAGCACGCGATGGGCGGGGAACCAATGGTAAGTCTTCCACCACCTCATCCGATGCCAACGCCGACTCCGCTGACGCGTCCTCTTCTTCTTGCGCAGCCACAGGAGACGGAAGCGACGGTGGAGCGACGCGCGCGCCCGCAAACGGATCATTCCCCGCCGGAACGACATCCAACTGCTCCACGCTGAACACATCGTGGATGCGAAGAGGATGCGGCAAGGCGAGACGGATGCGGTGCGGCGACAAGACTTCTGCCACGGGGAAAGGACCCAGCTTTCGGATGTCGAGCTTCGACGTGATCGCCCCTGCAACCGGACGATCCGTGAGCCGAACGAACACCTTGTCCCCGACCGCAAGAACGGGGAGCGGCTGACGTCGAGTATCATACCGACGCTTCTGCTCGCCGCAACCAACGTCTCACGTGCCTCAACAAGCCGTTCCGCTGCCGCGGCCAACCGCTCCTGGAACGAGCCCACTCCCTCGTGCTCCAACGCGTCGAATACGGCGTGAACGATACTGGGGTGGCTAATGAAGACCAGGTCGAAAGGACGAAGACCAGTGGACACATTGGGAGTGCTGTTGACAGCGAGCTCCACCGCTGGAACGGCGCGGCGATCCCACGCGCGCTTCGACTCCAGACACATCGCGCGAAGAGTCACCTGTACGGTCTGGATGAACCGTTCAACCGTATTCGCCTGTTGATGGTGAGGAGGTGAGGCCACAACGACTGCGCCCAACGACCGCGCGAGCTCCTGCATCACCGCGCCAGTCATACGAGCTTCAGAATCGGACACGAGACGGCGCGGTCGCCAACCCATGCGCAGGACACGGTCGGCAATGATGGCAGCAATACCCTCAGCGGTGACGTCCGACGAGCACGGCTCGAGCAGCACCATACGGGAGAACAGGTCCAACATGACCAGAACTGCGTCGACCCCGTTGCGGACCCTCGGCAACCCCAAAGCCAAGTCAATCGAGATCGCTTCGAAGGGCTCCTGAGGATCATTATCCACGCGCAACGTCCCGACGCGACGCGGAAGCTTCACCGGTTGACACGTGAGGCAATACTTCACCCACGCTCTGACAGCCGTCGCCAACCCGGGCCGCCAGAAATCCTTGGACAAGGCCAAGAACGTCTTGGAGAAACCGAAGTGACCAGTGTCGTCATGGGCGGCCCGCAACAGATCCGGCAGCGCACCCTCCGGCAACGCAAGACGTCCATCCACACGGCGGACCAGCAACCCATCATCCAACAGCCACGAGGCATCCTCTCCTGCCTCGACCTGACGCAACACCGACGCAAACATTCGATCCTGCCGAAGCCAAGCCACCCAACGTTCTCGCGCGATAGGGGAAGGCAGACGAGAGACCTGATGCGTAGCCAACTTCGCTACCACACCATCGGTGACAGACGCAACGGGGATATCATGCTCGAAGACCTGGTGCAGCACCGCCGCAAAGGCGAGTTTACTGGCGTCCACGTAGAGGATGAACGGCCGTAATGGATCAGGGTGCGCAAGGACAGGCGGGTTTGCAATAGCCAACCGTAGCGTGTCGAAGCTGCGTTGCGCCGCGAGACTCCATGGGAGTACCACACGATCCGCCGACGCCGGCTTGCCATCGGCATTCACCAAACGATAACGACCATCGCTGTGCTCGTATCGCCAGCCTTTGGTGATCGAGGTCAACGGCTCAGCAATCGCAGCAAAGTTATCGACGAAAGGCCGGTAATAACCGAACAGCCCAAGTACGTGATAGAGTTCACGCAAGGTTGTCGGTCGACGCAACTCAGACACCGCGGACGCCCGCTCCTTCCACACTGCCAAACCAGCACCGGACACCTTTCGCCCCAGCAACACCAGCGAAGGCACCCCAAACGTGCACTTAGCAGGACTGAAACGAAGGCCGACCTCCGCGGCACGACCGAGCAGCTTGTCCAGCGCAACGACGTGTTCGGCCATAGAGTACGAGGCCACGACAACGTCGTCGATGTACACAACCGCGTCCTGCCAACGAAGATCCCCAAGGATGCGATCCATCACGCGTTGGAACACGGAAGGAGCATTGCGGAGGCCGAAGGGAACAGTCTTGTACTGGTAAAGACCCCTGTGGCACACAAATGCGGTTTTCCAGCGGTCCTCCGCCCGGACCCCAAGCTGATGGTACCCTCGGATGGCATCCAGCGAGGAGAAGATGCGCTTCCCAGAGAGGGTGTTGAAAACAGCATCGATCCGAGGCAGAGGATATCGATCCGGAACGGTATTCGCGTTGAGGTTCCGATAATCGACACACATCCGCCACTTGTTGTTCTGTCGAACCATCAACACAGGAAAAGACACCGGGCTGGCGCTCGGTTCAATCACATCCCAAGCAAGGAGCTGGTCGATCGAAACATCCATGGCTTGGCGTTTGGCGGGGCTGGCTCTACGCGGCGCCTCCGACCGGAGGCCCGCATCGTCAATCAGCTTGATCTCCATCTCTGGCCCCACAACACGGCCAGGCCGACCATCCAAAGCAAACGCTTGCTCGTGACGACGCAGCAGAGCAAAGATATCGGCATGAGGAGCGCCAGCCTCGTCAAGACCCACTCGCCAATGTCCATCCACTAAGGACAGTCGCACTATCCTTTGCCAACTCGGAGCCAAAACCGTGCTCGCCCTCGAACATGTCGATCGGCAAGGAGTCCGGCACGGAGGGCGGATCGATCTCGGTCTGGTGCGTGTAGGCGGGGGCCGACAAAGGAACAAGGCCGGGCACCAGCGTGAACGTACCGGACGTGGGGACATAGACGTCACCGAGACGAGCGGCAACGGCATCAGCCACGGGCGTGCGTCGATCAAGCACGACCTCCTTGGACCCCACATTGGTCAACAAGAGGTGACCGCGAGAGGCGTTGAACAACGCCATTGGGCCGACGATTTGTACGGACTCGTCCATGGACACGATCACCCGAGGATGAACGGCATAATCGATCTGCGGCGTCAAGGAACCGACATCCACAGGAACCCAGCACTGCGACCTCGCCGGCACAACGACAGACTTCACCAGGCACAGCTCTGCCTCGACTGCATGTGGCCCCGTCATGGATTCCCGCACCGCGAAGGTGTAAGAACCGACCGACGCCTTCCCCTTCCCGGGTTCCAGCACGAGATGATGGGCGGCAATGAAGTCCAAACCCAACAGCAGGCCCGGCGCGAACGAGGGCAACACATGGAAGTCCTGCCGAGCTTCCAGCTGGACCGGCATGCCACGGTCGTCGTGAGCGTCGACGAAGAATGTGATCGTCGTGTACCCCAACGACTCCGTGTGGCCGATGCCGTGTATCGGAATACGTGCTCCCCCCGCCTCGCCGCCTAGCTGAGCCAGCAAGGCAGCATCAATGGAGCAAAGAGACGCACCCGTGTCGACCAGACAAGGCAACGCCACCCCTTCAGCGTCATTCACCCTAATCTTTGTGGTGAGGGGAACATGGCGGCGATACCCGAGCCCGGTGCCGACAACAGGTAGGGATGGAAGCGGCACCGAGTGCTTCCCTCGCCGAGTCGGCTTGGACAAAGGCCCACGAGTTTCTTCCACTGACCACGAGTGAGCAGTGTAGAAAGCGTCGCGTTCTGTGAAGAACAAGGCTGATGAATCATCTCCCTGTCCGACGCGACATGTAGCACTCTCCTTCGCCCCTGCAACACCTGCCTGCACGCGAGCTAATCGAACCGCCGCCAGCACCACCCCGGCCGACAGCGGAATCGGGGCATCCGCAGCCGCTACAGCAAGAACAACCGATTCTTTATCAATCTCAGAAACCACTTGACCATCTCCAGTGTCAGTGACTAGCATAGCATCATTGTCTGTAGAAAGAGGATCGTGCTCATTAGTCCGTTCCGCTTCTACAGGTTGGGGAGTCTGTACTCCCCTGAAAGCATGACCGTGGGGTCTCAGGTCCAGGGGTGGTCCAGAACCCTGGCCATCTCCACCTACGGTCTCCACGTCGTCGTTGTACCCGACAGGGAGGTCCCTTCCTGGACCAGAGGGGGACGCAACCCACTCCCTGCCGCTCTTGCATCCGTCCTCGGGAAGAGGACGAGGGTTGCGGTGAGTCGCTCGATGTGCCGACTCACCAAGATAATCATGCTGACCATTTTCTAAATAATCATGCTGACCATCTTGTGTGCTGTTATACAGCGGACGGGCACCGTCGTCCCTTCCTCGGCCGGTACCGCACTGAGCTCCCTCAGACGTGACGTGGCAAACGCCGTCGGGAGGCTCAGGAGGTATTCGGGGAGGGCTTGGCGCGTATGGAACGGCCGCTAGTTTAACGACGTCGCGGTCTAAGCGAAATCCGACTCCGTGGAAACGACCTCTTCGTCAGACGCCTCGAAGGAGATGATGGGGAACACCTTCGCCCCTTCCTTCAAGTACACATGCTCGAAGTCGAAGTGCTGCTCACCGCACCGACCACACGGACGCTTGAGACGCATCAGACTCCCGTCATTGCGACGGTAACCACGCTGGAGGTCGCCGGACGCTTCCACGACACGAGAGGGATCGTATCGCCGCGGATCGGCCGTCGGAGCAGACGGAGCGGACGAAGCAGACGGAGCAGCGGGCGGACGACCACCCGAGCCCGAAGTGGCGTGGCAACCGCTTGCTTGCGAGCCGATGTGGTGACCGTGGAGGAACCCGAAGGGCCAGTCTGACCCGAAACCGATCCCGAGGTCTCATCGGTGAGTTGGACCTTGTGGATGGCGCGCCAGATCGGCTCCCACTGAACGAGTTCCCGCTGCAGTTCGTCCATGGTCGGCGAAGGCGACAAGCGCACCATCGGCTTGATGGTGTCGACCAAGCCGTCGAGGATCTCCGCGATCTCGATGGGGAGGCGATCGGCCGACGTGCGACCGTAGGCATGACGGATCAGCGCCAGCTTGTCGTACGCATACGTCGTCGACCACTCCTTGGTGGGCTCCCACACTCGGGAGTGAGCCTCCTTGCGCAGTGTGCCAAGGTTGCTCGGAAACGCCTTCCGGAGGGCCTCGAACACATCGGCCACGGATTGATGGCCGACGACCACCTCCGTCGGAAGAGTCTCGTGCCACGCCGCTGCGGCGCCAGTGAAGACGCGAGGCAGGGCGGACTTGACGGCGATATCCCAAGCTCGATCCGGATTGGATCGAACCAAGTCGGAGACCCGACTGATGAACCGGTCGAGGTTCCGGGCGTTGCCGTCGAACTTTGGGAGCTCGTCAGTCTTACAGTGAAGGGGGCGACCGACGGGAGGGGACTGCTCGGTTCCGGAGCGCGAGGTTCCCTGCGAGGAGGGGAAGACGGAGGTCGTGCCCGTGGGCAGACCAGCAAAGTGGGCGCGAGCCATGCTTTGCTCCGAGTACGACAGGTTGTTCCACGTGTCGCGAGCCGAGTCACGAACGCCACCCGACGACGGAGAGAAGTGGCGACTGGTGGGCGTGATCGGAACGGCATTTCCCCCGGTGGCACCAGGGAAAACCGCATGTATGCCGGTGGCCGCGGGCTCGGTGGACGCGGCCGGGGTCGAGGCTCGCGGATGCTCGACGTTGTCAAGGCGAGTCGAGATCGAGCGAACTTGCGTGGCCAGATCCTCGAGCTTGTCGTCGAACACCGTGCTGACTGATGACGTTACCTTCGCAGTCAGGTCGTCCATCATTGACCGAAGGATGTCGGCTGTGGCGAGCGAGGTCTGCTCGGGGAGTGGGGTGATGGCGGAAGCGAGGGGAGCAGCAGAAGCAGACGCCGAGGTGGCAGGGCGAGCCGACATGGTGCGTTGGCCGATCAAGGGGTTGTAGTCGGGAACGTCGTATACAGAACCAGGAATCGAGAGTTGGGATCGAGTGTTTGGTCGCTCTGGAGCGTCTGTGGGCATCAAATGAAGTGGTGAAGATGTCTAGAGCAAGAGCGAGGAATCTCCTCTCATCACCATGTAATAGACAATGCTATTATCAGTGAAATTGAGGTGTGATTCGATGAGGAAGAAAGCAAGTATATACACAGGAAGTGGAATATAAGCAGAGGAGCGAGTGCGCAGCGAGAAGAGCGTGGGAAAATGTGGAGGTGCGAGTGGAGCAAGTGGAGAGATCAAGAGAAAGGGAAAACGGAAAAGGAACGGAAACGAGGCGGAGCGGAACGGACCGGAGCAATGGAAGAGAGAAAGGGAAAGGACAAAGGGAATCACCCGTTTAGCACAAGACCACCAGAAGGAACAAGAATCAGAACCAGGAGCGTTACTGTCAACTGCGTTGCGAACTGTGAGGTCTGCGGCCCTTCACTTTTTTGACACACGCACAGCTTGGTCGACCAATCCGCACCACTCATCTTCGCTCACAGTAGCTCAAGGAGTAGTCGTCGACCTCTCATCTCGCACGCATCCACCGACACTGGTTCGCGCTCGTACACGCATAGCACACAAGTAGTGCTGCTCACAACAGGCCAATCCAAAGCCTGGAACAAGGGTTCAATTTGGTACGCACCTTCCCCGCTCGCATCCAGGGGAGTTCACTTCCGCTCGAGGGGCTCGAGTCGGAGGTGGACACCTCTGGCTGCGAGCACCCGCTCGTCCACAAACTTGAGTCTTGAGCTGATCTGGTACTTTACCATCCTCCCTTCCTCTTTCTCCTACGCGGCGTACGACGACGCGCGTTCTGATTTGGTGTACGACGACGCCTGTATGCAACGCATGTACGACGACGTGCTTGCACTTTCCACTTGGTGTACGACGACGCCAACCCTCTCCTTGCTTGCGTACGACGACGCAGCAGAAGCAGCAGCTGCTTCTAAGGAAGTGGAGCCATCCAGCGGAAAGACCGGGATGGAGCGCCTGTCACCTATTGAGGAGGCATCGGCGGAGGGCTCGAGGAGCCCGCAGACAAGCAGAAGCGGTCAACCGGAGCACGAACTTGCGGCCCCGCCGGCGGAGATGTCGTGGTATGCGCCTCTCCAGCCGATGACGTCAGCGATGCAGGAACCAGAGGATCTCATCGACTTGACGACGGACACCAACCCGTTCAGCGGCTTCCGTCCATCAGCCCCGAATCGCTCCGTGCGAGCCTCGACGACACCAACACGCGACTTCCCGCCTCCTCCGACCCAGAAAGAGAGCCTCATCCACACCGAGAGCCTCGATTTCCTGTCCGGAGCCGGATTCAAGCTCGACGATCCCGCGCTTGCTCCGTTTCTCCAAAGTCCCGCCGCGGTTTCGGCACTCGCAGGGTACCTGGAGCAAGCTTTGGTCACTCAGGAGAAGGAGTTCTCCACTGCCTCTCCAGCACAAGCAGCGCGGGAAGGTCGGCGAGAAGGATCGGTAGTTACGTTTGCCGACGAGGTCAACAGTCAGACCACGGCTGGTCACGGGAGTGCGCCGCGTGCTCTTCGCAATCCGACCGCATCGGCAGCACCATCGTACCGCCCTAGCGTGCACCGACGACCCGAGGGTATTGTCGGGGGCTTGTCGTTCGACCGACCCCAAGGACCAGACGATAGGGGAAGTCGCCAGGCGCATATGTCCCAGGGGAAAGATGGCCGCCTCGGAATCCGTTCTCCAGCACGTTCTCTGTTCGAGCCTCGCCCCATCGTGCTTCCTAGAGCGTGAAGTCATGATGCAGGAGGACCCAGAGGTCCGGCTCCCCCT
Organism: Tilletia caries; assembly: GCA_032718865.1. NCBI lineage: Eukaryota > Fungi > Basidiomycota > Exobasidiomycetes > Tilletiales > Tilletiaceae > Tilletia > Tilletia caries. The sequence continues at coordinate 18,721 of JALUTQ010000022.1, read as the reverse complement.
GGCGTGCAATTTGATCCTCAATTGATGCAAGGACCGACCAGCGCGGCAGGAAGCTACGGGACGTCGCATGCGTCCCAAGGCGGAAACTGTTACCCGAGGATCGAGCCTTCCACCTACATACTACTCCGGTGGACCCAGTCGCGACCATTATGAGGCGTTCGTCTACGACATGGAGCGCGTTTTCAATACATACCCGGTTCACGTACCAGAGGCGAGCAAGATCTCGGTTCTGGCCGGAAGGTTGCAGGGAGATGCGTTGATATTTTTCAACTCGAAGGACTACTACCGCACCGACTGGCAGACGGTGTGCGAGGAACTTCAGGCTCGGTTCCTGCCGCTGGCCACGCCAGAAGTTACTTGGCACAGCTTCTGGAAGGTCATGCAATACGATCAGAAGGCACGGAAGGAGCGACCGATCATCGAGGTTATTCAAGAGCTCGAAGCATTACAGCTTCGTATCGGTTCGTCCTGAAACCAGGAGATTATGTTGAATCGATTGTGGGGAACCTTCTCGGACGGTATGCGGACAGCGATGCTTCAAGTTCGAGCCGATACTTACGACGAGCTTCGCGAGAATGCGTTACAGACCGACCAACGCCGCCGTCAAATCCAAGACAACAGAGAGGAGCGGGTTTCCCAGACAGCCCCAGTACGAGAGCGCCTGGCTGCAGACGGCCAGAAGAAGCGTGCCTGGACAGCCACCCAGGTACTCACTCATGCCTCCGACGTTGGGTCTTCCTCGGCTCCTGCCGGTAGAATTTTTCGCACCGCCGCCACGAACAATAAAGGCGTTAAGCTCACCGCCGAGCAGCTCTCGCATCATCTCAAGTCCAACTTGTGCTTCGGTTGTTCTCAGTCCGGCCACACAAAGGCTGACTGTCCGCGTTGGCAGCAAGCGAGCTCGAATCACTCCCAGCCCGCTCACATTCTGGACGAAGATGACGATGAAGAAGGCGGGACGGCGGAGGCGCATGGAGTCAGCCTCATCGACAGTTCAACAATCAAGCCCGTCGACGGAGACGAGTCAATGGCGCTGCCACTCAAGCTCATGATTCGTATCGGCGGCAAGCTCGCGTACACCCTCGTGGACGACGGTTGCACCCACAACCTAATCAAGCCCAGCTTCGTCAAGCTGCACCAACTTGCCTACCACAGGTATCCGGATCCTCTCGCGCTAAAGCAGACCACCGTGGAGTCGAAGGGGTCAATCAATCATTGGGCCCAGCTCGACACGCAGTCTCCGGGCGGCGAAGTTCTGTCCTCCGAGGTATTCCAGTTGGTTGCGTTGGACAAGTACGATGCGTTCGTATCGATGGACTGGATCAAGCGGAACCTTCTTGTGCACCGAGATACGTTTGCAGTATGGGTCAACGGGGAAGTACAAGTTGGGGAGGGTGCATTTGACAAGGACGAGGCGAGTCAGATCGGGGCCAGGTACGCGCGGGCACTCACAGGAGAGTTCCCTCCCGTCGCACAAGTCTCTGCGTCGGTCGTCTTAAAACCAGGCTTTTCCCGTGATACCGAAGGGCTAGTCGTTACCAGCCAGCGGGTCCCCTTGACGACTCGACGACAATTGACCGACCTGCTGGACGAGTTTGCCGATGTCTTCCAGGATGGTGTCAGCAACAAGCTTCCCCCCTTGCGAGAAGGCATGAACCATCGAATCCCGCTGATCAATGCGACTCTGACTCCCAACACTCGTCTCTACAAGATGCCAGACGCATTTCTCACCCAGTTCTACGCCCTCGCCGAGAAGCATCTAAAGAGCGGAACTTGGGTTCGAGGAGTCGCTGCAGGGGCCTCTTCCATCATGGCGCGTCCAAAGCCCTCTGATCCCAGCAAGGCCCGTTTCGTAAGCGATCTTCGACAGCGTAATTCGAACACCGTGAAGGATCAGAATGCTCCGCCTGATCAGGAAGCTATCAGGAATGAGGTGTGTCGAACCATTCAGCACAAGGGTGGCGTGTGCTCCGCCCTCGATTTTCCCGACGGCTATCATCAGATTCGAACGGAGCCCGAGTACGTTCACAAGACTGCCACCAGGACGCCGATAGGCATCATACTCTGGCAGGTTATGCAACAGGGCGATACGAACGCCGGTGCAACGTTCCAGAGGGACATGGAGATCACGTTCCAAGGGGGAGAACAGGTTGGTGTAATGGTATACTTGGACAACGTATACGTTCACAGCAGCGTCGAGAATCATGTCGAGGCGCTGCGTTGGGTGCTGGAGCGACTTCGGAAATACGGGTGGAAGGTCTCCTTCGCGAAGGCGGAGATTGCGCGTGACGACCTCGAGGTTCTCGGGTTTCGCATCAACGCCGAAGGAGTCCATGTCGATGCAAGAAAGGCATGGGACGTAATCAAGCACCCAAAACCGAAGGATGTCAAGCAGCTCCAGTCTTTCCTAGGACTGGTGAACTACCTGGCCGACAGAATGCCCGAAGTTGCTCTTCTTTGTGCTCCGCTCTCGGAAATTGCGACCGCGGGCGCTCGCTTCTTCATGAATCTAACTCGGAAGGAAGCGTTTGAGCGAGTCAAAGATCTCGTTTCAAACACAGTCGCACTCTCGCCCATCAGTTCGGCGCTGGCAGATTCTGAAGACACAGCTGGAAGGGTGTGGGTTGTTGCGGACGCAGCGAGCGAGGTTGGCGGCTGGATTGGACAGGGAGAGTCTCACGATCTGATGCGACCCGCAGGCTTCTTGTCGAAGAAATATAAGGCCGCTCAATCGAATTGAGGTACTCCTGATCAAGAACTACTCGCTCTCATCGCCACTCTCAACGCTTTCCGCAGACAGCTTCTTGGAGTACCTGTGACGCTGGTCACAGACAGCCAGACCGCGTCACGACTGCGGGACAAGCAGAGCTGAAGGGCAAGTCCTGGCGTTGGGACGACTTCCTCTCTGAATTTTATGTTCGCGACATCATACACGTGCCCCGCAGTCGGAACATGGTCAGCGACTACCTATCGAAGTTGTCCGGGGAGTACCCCGAGGCCTTCACGACTCTCGAGGACGAGGTCTGCGATCCTTGTCGGCGAGAGGACGAGGATGGGCAGCTCTCCTTCCACGGGGAGCCTCTCACCATCGTCGAGTCCCAGGCCACTGATGTTGCCGCAGGCGATGAGATCATGGGCTGGCATGAGGCCTATTTACTCGATCGGACGTTCTCCGACGTCGTAGCCCACCCGGAGAGGTACGAGAACCTTTATCGTTGGGACTCGGACACGGGCAGACTGCATGTCACACGCGCCGGGGAGCCGGAGCTGCTTGCTGTTCCAGACAGTAAGAGGGAGGAAGTGATGCGGCAGGGGCACGACAGTGTTGGTCATCAAGGGACTCGGTACACGGCTCAGGCTATCCGTCGACACTATTGGTGGCCCAGCCTCGTCAAGGACGTGGTGAATTTCTGCGCGGAGTGTGACTCCTGCCAAAGATCAAAGTCTTCTTCTCAGCAGCCTGCTGGCTTCCTCCGCGCGTTGACGATTCCTCGTGGTGCTTGAAAGCACGTCGCAATCGACTTTGTCAGACCGTTTCCCGCTGGGAAGACGAGGAACGATTTTTTGATGGTCACGATCGATCGAGCCTCCACGCAGGTTCGACGCCGAGCTTTACCTACGCACGATCTACAATCTGCACGGTTGGCCCTCTTCGGTCGTTTCCGATCGGGATCCACGTTTCACCAGCGCGTTCTGGCAGGGCTTGATGCGGAGCACGGGCGTTGATCTCAAGATGTCCACTGCCGCTCATCCCGAAACAGACGGACAAGCGGAAGCAGCAAACAAAACAGTGGTTCAAATCCTTCGCTCCCTACTTCTGGACCGTCGCCTGCCTCAGGCGGACTGCGAACAGTTGATTCCCCACGTTGAGTTTGCTATGAACTCGTCCCTCAATCGATCACTTGGAATGACCCCATTTGACTTCGTTTACGGCGAGACTCCTTCAGCTTTTCCGACCCCGGACGACACATCTGGATCTGAAGACTCTTCCGGTTTCACCACCCGCCTTACGTTTCTCCGGGACTGGGCTTGGGATGGCGTGGTTGCTGCTCGCACTGCACAAGCACGCTACGCAAATAAGTTGCGGCGCGAGGACCCCACCTACGCCGTGGGAGACCAGGTTCTCCTTTCAACATCCAACCTCCGCCTTCGCGAAGAAAAAAGGCGCCCGTGGGCTTCCAAGTTGCTTCCGAAGTGGGTGGGCCCGTTCGTGGTGGTTCGTGCAGCGAGCCCCAGCTATGAGCTCGATTTGCCTCCGTGGCTGCGTGTTCATCCCGTCTTCCACACCAAGCTCCTCAAACGTTGGAACGGAGATCCCGACTCTACAAGCGTTCCAAGACACGATGCCTTCGAAAGCGACGTCGTTCCCGTGTGTGTCGTGGACTACCGGGATGTCGGGGTTGGCGCGGGGTCGAGTCGCGAGTTTTTGGTGCGTTGGACAGGAATCGACAACGTTTCTCCTTCAGCAGACACGTGGGAAAACGCCGAAAAACGTTGTTCAACACTTTCCCGACCTACCCGCCGATCTCTCCCGCACCCAACGTCCCCGTCGATCCGCTCGCAAGACTGCTTAGTCGACCTCGTCCACCGTTCATACATTCTCAAATTTCTCTTGGCCTCGCTCGGTTGGGGGACGGTGTAGGGCTTGGGTCGGTACCCACAGCTTTAGGTTATACGTTTCCTTTCTCTCCTTTCTTTCTCATACACGACTAGTCTCTCTTTGTTGATCAAGTGATCACTCCACTCTTTTCCCTCTCCGTTTCTTCACTTCCCTCTCGACGGAGTGTCTCCTCTTGTATCTAGACCACAACAACGAACAAGAATCAGAACCAGGCGCGTTACTGTCAACTGCGTTGCGAGCTGTGAGGTCTGCGGCCCTTCACCGAGAGCGAAGAACATATAAACATAATGACAAGTCACCTTCGCCGCCCAACGCCCACCTGCCCAGGCTCCATGCTCCAGGACTATAGGGTCTGAGCGCTGAGTCAGAATGAGGATAAATCTGTGAGATGTGAGTATATATGAGTGAGCGTGCGGGCGGGACCTGGGGAGGCTGGAGGAGCGAGGTCTTGCGAATCGCGATATACTGTCAACCTGCTGCTGGCTGCTGAACCGGCGGTTCATCGTTCATCATTATTACTGGCTCAGATGGCAGCGTTAAAGCTGCAGAGCATGAGAGAATGATCATCAGCTCGAGATTAGCGTCCACAGTACACGCACCCCTACCTCGCCCCACAAGTGTGCGAACACAATGGTTCGGTAGAAGAGTGTCTTACCTGTAGCTAAGGCTAAACAAATGAGAATATGCAATGACGGATCAGTTCTAAGCGAGAGGGGGAAGTGGGGCGCAGCCGCTTATATACAAATGAGGCGCAGGAGAGAGAGAAGCCGGTGCGGCTGATGAAGGGAAAAGAGGAAGGAAAAGTGAGACGTTGCGTAACGATTCTGGAGCAGTGAGTGAGGAAAAGTGTTGAGAGCGATCGGGGATCGGAGCGGAACGGATTGGGGACATAGAGAACTGAGAAGTAAGTAACTATTAGCTGCTCGCCAGCACATCCCCACCGGCAGAAGACGACCGTCCCTGGTCGATGGGTAGGCGGGAAAGCGCATCGGCATTGGTATGGCGCGGTCCTGGTCGATAGACGAATCGAAGATTTCCGAGATGGGGCATCATCGATGTCCTGCAACGCGTAATTGTAGGACCGTATGGGATATTTGTATGAGAGCGCAGCATGCGTTCCATGGGCGAGTGGTCTGTAACAACCGTCGTGAATGCACCCTCGAGCAAATGGGCCAACTTGTTATAGGCCCAGGCGAAACAGACCAGCTCCAGCTCGGCCGCGACGAGCTTGGACTCAGCGGACGTTGTGAGCCGGGAGAGAAAGGCTATGGGCCGCTCGGTGAGAAGGATGCGATCAGGGCCGTCCTGAACCACACGAGGCCGAGGAAGCGGGCCGCGAATCAGGTCCTTCAGCTCGTCAGACGGCGTCGACGACTGGACGGTCCCCATGATGAAATCGTCGAGGGCAGCGGGGTGACGTCGGACGCGAGGCGGGAGAGCAGGAGCAGGATCCGCAACCGAGTCCGGTGCAGACGAAGCCTCCTGGATCAGAGACGAGTCCGACGAGAGAGCCGCATCCTCCGCATCCGCCACACGCGTATCCGGGACGACCGTAGTCCGATCAGCAGCAAACGGATCGTCGTCTGTCGACTCAAGATCGAGCTGTTCAATGCTGAAGACCGGGTCGACGCCGAGGTGAGGGGGAAGGGCGAGGCGAACGCGATGAGCGGACAGAACTTCCTCAACGGGGAACGGTCCGAGTTTACGCGCATCGAGTTGGTCGAGACGGCGCCCACGACGGGCCGATCCCGAAGACGAATCCACGCAGACATGCCTGGCACGATTAGGGCCGGAGTCGTACGACGTGAGTCGTAGCGACGCTTCTGTTCAAGTCGAGCCGCAGCGATATGCTGACGGGCTTCGGCCAGACGATCCTGGGCCGCCGACAGGCGTTCGTCGAACGAGCCCACGCCGAGGTGCTCCTCTGCGTCGAAGATGGCGTGGACCACCGTCGGGTGGCTGACGAAGACGAGATCGAACGGCCGCTGTCCCGTTACCGACGATGGACTGCTGTTGAGGGCCAATTCAACCGAAGGCAGCAGGCGGCGATCCCAATGGGCCTTCGACGGAAGAGCCATGACTTGGAGGACGCGGTGTATGGTCTGGACCACACGCTCCACACTGTTGGCTTGCTGGTGATAGGGACTGGAGGGTGTACGGACCGCACCAAGCGACTCGCACAGAGCCGACATGACCGACCCGGATACCCGGGCTTCGGAATCCGAAACGAGACGACGAGGTCGCCAACCGAACCGGAGCACACGGTTGCTCACGACGGCAGCCACCCCCCCTCCGCGGTGATGTCCTTGGTGCAAGGCTCAAGGATCACCATACGCGAGAAGAGGTCCTGGATGATCAAAGCCGCGTCGTTCCCCGCTCGCGACCGTGGGAACCCATAAATCAGATCAAGCGAGATATGGTCGAATGGTAAGGTCGGGTCCTGTGAGATGTCCAAGAAGCCAGTCTTGGGCGAAGACTTAGTTCGGCGGCACTGCTCACAGTGCTTGACCCACGCACGAACGGCGGTTGACAGCTGGGGACGCCAGAAATGTTTGTTGACAGCAAGGAAGGTTTTCCAGAAACCGAAATGTCCTCCATGGTCGTGAGCATGTCGCAAGACGACGGACAGACCCGAGGCAGGCAAAGCGATCCGGTCATCAATGCGGCGGACGAGGACGTTATCCCGGACCACCCATTCGTCGTCGAGCGTCGGCCGGTCCTGAACCTGCCGCAAGATCGGGGCAAAGAACTTGTCCTCGTACAACCAGGAAGTCCATCGATCTCGGGCGATGGCGGCGGGCAGTTGAGGTACGGACAAGGTATTGAGATGTGCCCCGACCGGATCAATGGGGACGGGGGCCGGCGACGACGTGACCTGATGGAGGATGGCAGCCAGAGCTCCTTTGGACGCGTCGGTGTACAAAATGTACGGTCGAGACGGGTCGGGATGGGCGAGCACGGGTGGGTTCGCAACGGCCGCCCGCAGAGCTTCGAAGCTACTCTGCTGCTCCGATCCCCAGGACAGTGGAACCTTAGCGGCGGACACGGCACGTCCTTCGGCGTTGACGAGCCGAGTATTCCCATCAGCGGATTCATACCGCCAGCCTTTTTAGTAACCGCGTGAGGGGCGCCGCGATCGCAGCAAAACTGGGAATAAATGCGCGATAATACCCAAACAAGCCCAGAACGTGGTAAAGTTCTTGCAATGTGTGAGGTCGTGCCAAGGTTTGAACGGCTTTGGCGCGGTCCTGCCAGACGGCCACACCAGCACCCGACACCTTCCTCCCGAGCAAGGTGAGGCTCGGAACTGCAAACGTGCATTTAGCCGGGCTGAAGCGTAGTCCGACTTCCTCTGCGTTCCGAAGGAGCGTGTCGAGGGCGCGAAGGTGTTCGTCGAGATCGTCCGTGGCAATGACGGAGTCGTCAATGTATACTATGGCTTGTTGCCAACGAAGATTCCCGAGGACCTTGTCCATCATGCGCTGAAAGACTGCCGGGGCGTTCCTTAACCCGAATGGCACTCGTTTGTACTGATACAGCCCCCGATGGCAAACGAACGCCGTTTTCCATCGATCCTCCGGAACAACGCCGAGCTGATGATAGCCACGAATGGCGTCCAAGGAGCTGAACCACTTCTTGCCACAGAGGGTTTGGAAGATGGCATCGATTGTGGAAAGAGGATAGCGGTCGGGTATCGTGTTTGAGTTGAGTTGGCGATAGTCAACACAGAATCGCCACTTGCCATTCTGCTTCACCATTACCACGGGGAAAGAGACCGGGCTCTGGGAGGGCTCGATCACGTCCCACTCCAGCAGTTGCTCGATGGCAGCGTCCATCGCCGCCCGTTTTTCAGGACTCGCCCGACGAGGAGGTTCCGGAGGCAGATTCGTATTGGGCTCGAGGTGAATGGCCATATCGTGGCCCTCGATCTGCCCCGGGCAACCATCCAAAGCGAAGGCGGCGGAGTGGGCCCTCAACAGCTCTATGACAGCGGCATGAGCGTTACCATCGGCGTCGACCCCCACCCGATATACGTCGTCCACAAGGGCGGTTTCCGCGTCCTGCGTCAGCGAGTTGACGGGGGAGTCGATCTCGTCGAAAACGTCGAGCGGAAGGGCAGCCTCGTCCGGGTCAGGGACGGCCGATGGTGCGACGGTAAAAGGATTGGGTTGGGATGGGATGCCGAGATGGAACAGCTCGCCTCCCTCGGAGATGCGGTCGCCTATCCGGGCGGCAGTGGCATCGGCAACCACAGTGCCCTTTTCCAACTCAAATGCCGCCGATCCGTAATTCCCGATCAGGATGTGCCGGACGGGCCCGTGATGGAGGAGGCCGACAGGACCGGCCAATCGAACGGACTCGTCAGGCGTGATGGAGAGGCGGGGCGCGACAGTGTAGTCGACCCCTGGGGCCAAACACGCCGCGTTGACCGAGACCCACGTCTGGAAACCGGGCGGCAACGAGATGGAGGATGAAGAAACAAGTTCGGCCTCCGTCGCGAAGGGACTGGGAACACGTTCGCGGACTTGGAACGTGTATCGACCAATCCGGCCGCGGCCTCGAGTCGGGGAGATCGATACGTCGTAAGCAGTGATGAAATCGAGGCCAAGACATAGACCGGGGGGGAATTCCGGAAGGACATGGAAGTCTTGATCGAACTCCAAGTGCACATGCTTGCCTTGAGGATCCGTGGCGTGAAGGAACACGGGAAGAGTCGCCCAACCGAGCGTCATCGAGTCGCCGATCCCTTTGACATGCATGGGCGATCCAGAAGGAGAACCGCCCATTCGCTTGAGGACCGAAGCGTCGATACAGGACAACGTCGCCCCTGTATCCAACAGGGTTGAGAGGGCGCGACCGTCGGTGTCGTTGACGCGGATATGGGCGGTCAAGGGAATGTGTGCCCGGTAACCTCGACCCGTGCCGGTAGTTGGATTCTTGGGAAGTACCACCACCTGCCCGAACGCACGCTTTGGCTGGGCCAGAGGAGGAACGACCTCGTTGGGACGGATCGTCCGCGGTGTGGTGAAGACGGGGCGATCCGTCAAGAACAACGTTCCTGCCGATACTGACGCCGGTATGGACGCGTTGTTGGACTGATTCTCACTCGTAGCACGAGGCGCAGCAGCAAAGGAGTCATCGTGATGCGTAGTGGTCTGATTGAACATGGAGGGCGCTGGGCCAATCTCCGTGGAAGTCTACAATGACAAGAGAAAGAGCACAATTGAGAACGGGAATGATGGGAGATGTGTGCGGGAGGGAATGCTTAGTCGCGACTCACGGAGGAGGATGTGGACTCCTGAGTGCCCTGATTTTCCTCCTTTACTTCCTCCTGACGTTCCGCCGTGTAAAAGCTTGACGTGCCTACGACCACTTCGTCCTCGAACGGGTAGTCATCGTCCTCGTCAACGGTGAGGGTCCGGACTTGAGGAACGAGATGCGCGTGTTCGAAGTTGAAGTGGTCTCCTCCGCACTTCCCGCAAGGACGGTTGAGAACCATCGGGACCGATCGACCTTCGACTCGGTACTTGCGAGGCTCACCGTTGCGTGCCGGAATGACACGAGATGGATCGTAGGCAGCAGCCATAGCTGAGATGGCGGTCGTCGCAGGCGGAGCCGCGACTGGGATTGCCGCTGTCGGAACTGGAACGGGGTTCTTGACAGCGAGAACCGGCGCGGAAACCGAGCGCGCCATGGTCTGTTGCTGAGTGAAGCGACCAATGGCCGACGACGAGCTCTGAGCCGGCGTGGATGGGGACGAGGCGGTATGGAGGAAGATCCGATTCATGTCGCGCCAGGAGAACTCCCATCGTCCGAGCTCGTGTTGGAGATCGTCGAGCGTAGCTTGATTACGCGGAAGTCGTAGCATGGTCTGGAAGCTGGTGGGCAATGCATCGACAATGTCGGTCACCAAGGCTTCGTCGGGTTGATCGAAGCCGAATGCTTGACGAAGCTGCCGGACTTTGTGGAAGTAGAAGGCCAGGGCAGTCTCTGTTGCCGGCGTCCATACACGCTCACACGCTTCTCGGCGTTGTTGAGCAGTATTGATGGGGAAAGCCTTCCTCATCGTGGTCGACCAAGCCTCGAAGGACGTCAGAGAGCTTGCCGTGGAGTCCTGGAGGCCTTCGTGCCACACGGCTGCCTCATCGGTAAGAGCGATGGGCAACGCACGCATGACAGCGGCGGTCCAGGCCGCGGAGTTGTCTGATCGGATCACGTCGCGGACGCGACTGAGGAAGGCCTCCAAGCGAGTCGGATCGCCGGAGTACTTGCCGAGGAACTCCTGTTTGCATGTGAGCGGCTGTCCGGGACGTATGTTGGGAGCGGGAGCGATGGCAGGACCGGGAGGGGTGTCCGGCTGGACGACGTGTCGAAGGGGACTCTCGTTGGACGTGTCTTCTCCATCCACCGCAAGATTGCCGTCGTGAGCATCTTGGGAGGTGACAGACCCGCTGTCGTCGGCAGCGCCCATAAACTCCTGGACCTGGATGCCGAGCTTCTTCATGGCCAGGCGGATCTTGCGCCGCTCTGGAGTCGTCATTGCCTTGAAGCGATCCAGCGGGGTGGATCCCGACGGTGACGGAGTGGTGAAGAGCTGGGAGCGAAGAGCATGTGCCTGGATGGGCGATGACTGTGGGTCCGAGGACCGTGGGACCTGGTGGGGGAGGATCCGATCTGAACGGCGCGTGACGAAAGCAGGAGTCGTTGGCGGGTACCCAGCTTGTCCTGTCGTGTCGAGGAGGGGGGTGGATGTGCCGGCCTCTTGCTCGGGTTGTCCGGAAGTGTCCTCCTCCTCATCTTCGCCGGTGGCCCGCTGCCACTTCTCGACCTCGCCAAGCCGCGCGTTGAACCCGTCCAGTCTTGACGCCAACTCGTCCCGCATAGCCCGTATTTCGTCGACGATGGACTCGTGCATGATGGCGGAAACGGAGGGTTGTGTGGGCGGGAGGATCGTGTCGGGCGAAACGTGAAGTTGAGGTGGAAGCGCAGCTGCCGATCCTTGTCCGCCGTGTCCTCCGCCCTGTCCACCGCGGCCATGTCGTCCACGCCGTCCTCGGACGGAAGAGTTGTTTGAGGCTTGGGAACTCATGGAGGCTGTTGACGGGTGTGCGTAGGTAGTGCGTGTGTGTTGTGAGAGGAGAGGTTGAGAGAGGTAGGGGTGAGAGATCGAAAAAGAGAAAAAGAGGAGTGAAGGATGGAGTGGTGAGAGATCGAGAGAGAAAGGAGAGAAGTGCTCTGGACAAGGCTAGAAGCCGATGGAGATATGGTGGTCTCTGCAAGGCTAGTTGGGCGAGGCCGATGGAGATATGGGGGTCTCTGCGGGGCCTGCGGAGGAAGAGACCACTGGAGATATGGATGTCTCTGCGAGGGCGTCTTGTGGGCGTTGCTGTAATCGGTAGGTGCGATTCAGCTAGAGAACCCTCTCATCACCATGTGCGAACACAATGGTTCGGTAGAAGAGTGTCTTACCTGTAGCTAAGGCTAAACAAATGAGAATATGCAATGACGGATCAGTTCTAAGCGAGAGGGGGAAGTGGGGCGCAGCCGCTTATATACAAATGAGGCGCAGGAGAGAGAGAAGCCGGTGCGGCTGATGAAGGGAAAAGAGGAAGGAAAAGTGAGACGTTGCGTAACGATTCTGGAGCAGTGAGTGAGGAAAAGTGTTGAGAGCGATCGGGGATCGGAGCGGAACGGATCGGGGACATAGAGAACTGAAATGTAACAACAATATACACGGAATCCCGTCAAATTCGGCAACTCGGAACCTTCCCGTAGCAGGAGACCTTCGCCCATGCTTTGCGTTGGATCGAGTCGTTGCCTTGTAATGTTCCGTCCTGACGAGTTCCCGAGTCGTTGACGCTAGGCGTCCAGCGAGGTGTCGACGGTTGTACTCCTCCGACTGGCGATCTTGTGCACGGATGATGCGATCTGGACGTCGGCGTGAAAGGCTAGGGAGGGCACCGAGGTCTGTGACCGTCCGTGGAAGCCGCGCCTCTTGGTCTTGTATCTGATGGAGTGTCTCGGCCGGAACACACGAGGGTTCCTCGCGAAGACGATCTTGTATGGGGGCTCTTGCGTCGTCTCTTGCGTCTGTGTGTTGTAGGCCATCATGGCCGCGGGCAGCATCATCGGCCAGTCGTGTTGATCGAGAGCAACAGTGTGCCTCAAAAGCGTTCCCAGTTGTTGGTTGAGACGCTCGACCTGACCGTCGGTCTGAGGGTGATATGCCGCAGACGTGCCGTGTTTGATGTCGAGCCTTTGAGTCAGCGCCCTCCAAAACTCGGAGGTAGAATCGTACGTCGCGATCGCTGATGAGGCGCCTGGGGGATGCCGGTCCACGGGTAGACGTTCGTGAGGAATCGTTCCACCGTGTCCTTCGCTGAATCGGTCGTCTTGCTGGCGTAAAAGATGGCGAACTTAGAGAACTTGTCCGATACGACCGTGATGGCATCGAATCGTTGATCGCCGGCAGGTATCAACCCCGTCACGAAGTCGATCCCGAGGGTATCGAAGACCTTGGGCGGACTGTAGATCGGGATCAGTTGTCCGTACTCCTTGTGGTGTCGCGCCTTATTCGTCTGGCATTCGTCAGCGATTTTGCAACCGCCTCCAGGACCCGTGAGTTGAGGTCGAATGTAAAGATGGTCTTGATCGCCTTTGTTGTTCTCTTGACGGAGGGGTGTCCGGCCCGAGGTGACTTGTGGAATTCGTCAATGATTGTCTGGATCTTGTCTTCTGGAACGCAGATCCTGATCTGATCCAACTCCAGGGCCCGACCGTTCGAAGAGGAGGTCGTCCTCAACGACATCTCGGATGAGATCCCTCATCATCTTGTCGTATCGCCACGGCCACCTGCACCTGCTCTCGCAGCCTGGGGCTCCTCCGCTGTCCCTACTCCTGTCCGAGCCGCCCACGTCCTCTCTTCCCTCGCTCCACCTCCCTCTATTCCCATCCGTACCGTCCGACCCCTTTCCATCCTGGATATCCGATTGCTGGCCGCCAACCTTTGGTCCCTTGTCCTCCACGATGTCCGATTGCTGATCGTTAACCTTTGGTCCCTTGTCCTCCACGATGTCCGTCTTGTGCTTCTTGTCCCTTCGTCGTTCGCCCGCCAGAGAGTCCGAGTCCACCACAATGTCCACCGGTCCTCCACCATTACCCGCCAGCTGATGTCCTCCAGATGTTCCCGTTCCACCGCTGTCGAACGCCGAACGATGTTTCCCAACCGAAGAGCCCAAGTCCACCACGGTGTCCGTCGAACGATGTTTTCCAACCAAAGAGCCCATGTCCACCACGGTGTCCGTTCCAACAAAAAGAGCCCAAGTCCACCACGGTGCCCGTCGTTCCTCCACCATTGTCCGCCAGAAGATCTCCTCCAAGTGTACCCTCTCCACCATTGTTTTCCCCGTTTCCATCGCGTTCATCCGCCGCTTTGTTCTTCTTGTTGGTCGTCCTCGGCCTCTTCTTCTTTTTCTTTGTCGTTTTTTCTTTTTTCTTCTTCAGCTTGCTGTAGATTCGTCGGTATGTCTTGTCGTTGTTGTATGCCGTTGCCCACGATTGTCGTTCTGATTTGTCGAGGATGATGCTTGTTGATGTCGTGTTTTGTTTTTGTACTTGCTTGATGGTGAGGTACTTGATTTGTTGTTCGGTGCTTTGTTCTGGTAGAGGGCTGCGGGAAAGGGCGTCAGCGACGTTGTTGAACGAGCCCTTCCGGTACTCCACCTTGATCTTGTCCCGAAGCGGAGCCAGGGCAGAGCGAGTCGTTGGAGTCGTCCTGTTGGTGCTTCAGACTTAAGGTCCCAGAGGTACTTGAGCGCCTGATGGTCACTTCTGACGGTCAGATGCGATCCGTCAATGTAATGGCAACTTTGAGACGGCCCACACGGCCCACACGACGCACTGAAGCTCCAGATCCGGCGCCGTATCGAGTCTCTGCTCTGGTTTTCCGAGAGATGTAGACGACAGGATAGCTCCTTGCCGTCCTCCTGCAGCTGAATGAGGGCGGCTCCGAATCCAGCGGCGGACGCGTCGACGTCCAGGATGAAGGGTCTGGCGTAGTCGGGGCGTCGTAGAATTGGCGCAGTCGTCAATGCTCTCTTTAGGTCGTCAAAGGCTTGTTGCTGCTTCTCCGACCATCGGAACGGTTCTGAGTGAATGGCTTGATTGACGGGCTTTTTGCTCTCGTTGCGAGTTTTCCACAGAGACTTGCGATACCACGAGGCCATCGCATAGAATCGCAACGCCTCCTTCGCTGTGGTCGAGACTGGGAATTCTCGAACCGCTCTTGTTCTCTCCTCGTCCACCATGATGCCCAGGGCGTGAGCCCGGTACCCCAGAAAGCTTGAGGCTGGTGAACGCAAAGGCGCACTTCTTTGGCGCCGATCGTGATACCGGCATCGCCCAGGGCTGAGAGGACGCTCCTTACGTCGACGAGATGTTGCTCGTAGGTCGGAGAAAAACACCAGGATGTCGTCCAGATATGCGATGGCGCAGATGAACCGGAACGCTGCGAGAATGTTATCGATCACCCGCTGAAAGAAGGCGGGTGCCGTCTTCGGTCCGAGGCATTCGGTTCCAGAGCCTCGTGCCGAACATGGTGATGAAGGCGGTGAGCTGTCGGGTCCTCTCCCGTGCAGGCGAACTGGTGATAGCCTTTGTTGCAGTCGACGATTGTTAGGAAGACCGCCGAGGTGAGGAGTCCGTAGATCTCGTCTGTCTTGGGTGAGAAGTAGCTGACATCCTTCGTTACGCTGTTTAGCGGACGATAATCGACGCAGAATCGGAGTTTGTCCCTTTGGGGAACGAGGACGACTCCCGAGCTGTGTGGGCTCGTGCCCGGTTCCGAAAGGTTGAGCTCGTCGTGTTCTCGTAAGGCCTCCTCGATGGCAGTCCTCTGTGCTGGTGATGTCCGTCGTGGTGGCTCACTATGCTTCCACCCGTCCTGTCCGTCCTTTAGCTCGATATCGAACAATTCTTGCTCGTCCAGGCCTAGAGGACGTTCTTTGGTCGGACACACCTAGCAGACTGCATGACGGTGAGGAGAGCCTCTTGCTGCGAGTCGTCAAGGCTCGACGAGACAGCGACTTGGATGGCTCTGACCCATGAGGATACTCGATCTCCAGTTCTCGGAAGGTCGTGCTTTCCTCCTGGGACAGCCCGGACAAGTCGATCGACTCGTGCCGTCCGCCGTCTCGGCCGTTAACGATGAGTCGACGACGTCTGCTTGGTCCTATCTTTGTCCTTTGACCTGATGAGTTCCGCGGTCATTGCTGGAGCTCGACGAGGTAGCCGTCCAGGTGGTCGGGTCGCAGACGACACCGACCTCGACCATGTTGTCGACGCCCAGCAGCCATCCGTCCGCACATCGATCCACCTCGTGGAATTCACACCACTCCGTCTTCCCTCCCCATCTCTTCCTACGAACGTGACTGGGGAGCACGACGACTGACTTTGTCATCTGCCTGTCCCCGTCATCGAACCCGTGCAGCTCGATCTGCTGAGCGGGTAGACGTTCGACGTCAGGCGCGACTGATTTGAGTGCGCGGGTAGAGATCAAACTGATCTCTGAACGCTCGTATCGATCCTGGCCCTCAACCCGGACGCAGAGCTTGAAGGTCGTCGTGTTGCGGTGTAAGGTTCCAGGTTCTCGTCCCGACGGTCGGGTTGATGTCTTGCGGATGATCTTAACGCTGCGCACTCGTCGGACATCATGCTCGGACGTAGATTCGTCCGAGGTGGCGTCGTCCGCGCACGAGTCTTCTTCGTCTTCGTTGGAGCTCGAGCCAGAAGCAGACCCGCGTCCTTCAGCACAGAGGTGAACAAGCGATTGGATGCGAGGATACGCTTTCTCGACTCGGACGAACGTACGCTCTCGTCTTCTCGTCTTGACCGTTGGGGCAGTCGCGCGCGGCATGGCCTCAGTTCTGGTGGCAGACGAAGCAGCCTCCATTTTCTCTATGTCCTTCAGCCTTCTTGCGCTGTCGTCGTTCGCTTCCGTTAACGCTGGATTCGATCGGGAACTCGAAGCGACGGCGCTAGTTCGAGCCTTCGTCTTTGAGGTTCCTCTTGGTCGAGGCTCCCTCTCTTCCGGAATCGTCACTCCCTCTCTTCTCCACGTTGTTCTCTCTCTCGCCCCCATGTCCGTGTCGGAGTCATCGTCGTTCGGGGTGGAGCGAACCCCGACGTTTAGCTCTGTACGAATGTACGACTCCTTCTTCGTCATCTTCAGAAGGTAATCGTTCCAGGAGGTAGCGGTCTCCATCGGCTCGTACAGCCTCGTTTGCCAGGTCGTTGGCAGTCCATTATGGACGAGACCGACGAGCTCGGCCATCTCGATCTCTGGTTAAGAAGGGGCATCACGTCTCCTTCTGCAGCGTCGACGCCTGGCGATTTGTAGATGAGCAGCCGGGCGACCCGACTCCATTCCGATCAACCAATATCGTCGTAGCGATACGTCAGACAGAGTTTCCCTCGCGTGTCGGCTTGAACATCCGATTGAGCATCTTGAGGGCCGCCGACGAGGGATCCGCCTCCGTCCATTTCTGGAAGAATGTTGCCCCGCCATTCCTGCCATGTCGTCGGACGCGGGAATAGGGGAGTCGAACCAATCGCTTCTGCACGCACCCATGAATGCAAGACAGGATCTGTGCTGGTTGACAGCTCCCAAGTCACAGCCGCTGAAGAGGTTCCCCAGTGACACCTGACGACCGCGTGGCATCTCCGCCAGGCATCAGTTTCTTTCCACAACTTTCGCACCATTCCGTTTCGTCCGACTCATCTCCTGCTTTCGCTCCGTCCCGAGCCTCTCTCCACATCTCTTGCCGTTCGAACGTTGCGCAAATGATCGCTCACTCTCCTCCCAACAGCTCGCTTCCCTCGCAGCTTACTTTACCTCGCAATCCTCTCTTCACTCACTGCTACCAAAGCATGGCTTTCCTTTATAACGAGCGCGATCATCATGTAATAACGAGATCCTCTTCTACACGAAATCATCACTTCCTTCTTCTTCTTGCTCCATACATGCAAATCCGGCTTCTGTGCAAGCCACTGGCTCCGCACGCCACTCTTGACTCAACTTCCTACTCAACTCTACTCTTCTTTACTTCTTCTACTTCACTTCGCTTCATACTTCTCCTCTTCCTATTTTACTTACGCCTACTACAGCGCTAGGACAGGATCGCCCTGTCCTCGTACAACCTGTTGGATCGAAAGTGCTCCATGTGTGCCCAAAAAGGCGAGGGGGCGTTTGTCGCGTGGATTGGAAATCAGTGCCCGACTGTCGGGGAATACGAGGCTTGTCGCCGCCGAAGTGGACGACGATGTTGCAGGGGGTAGCCTACCCCAGTCGGTCCTGGAGATCCAGGTGGACCGCCGGGGGAGGTCCAGGTGGGCCACCGCCGGGGCTGCCGGATCCACCACCACCAGGGCCAAAGCCACCGGGACTGTTCGGCCCACCGCCACCAGGACCAGAAGGTTGTCCGCCCCCGCCGCCTCTGATTCCTCCAGTCGGTCTATACCCGCCCTGCGCACCGAGTCGCCCAGCAAGTCCGGCTTCCGACGCCGGTGTGCCGAAGGAAGGAACGAGACCGCCATGGGGGTGCTGGTTTGTTGAGGTGGCCCGAACATTAATACGGCTTTTCGATTGGGTGCCGATTTGAAGGTCGGGCGGTTTGGATCCGGTGGTGTTGAAGGAGCGAATGTGACCGACGGCCGCGGTGCCGCCGCGGTTGGGGCTGTATCGGGACTAGACGCCGCTGTGACGGCGGCGGAGTGGCGAGAACGGTTCGATCGGTCGACGTGGTGGGACCGAGAGCCTGTTCCTGCCCGTGCTCCACCGTGTGTCCCCCTCCAGCAGCTCCAGAACCCGGGACATGCCCTCGTTCGAGCCGGTCGATTCGGGACATGCTTTGCTCGAGCCGATCGATCCGGCAGGCCCGGCCGCTGGTGCTCGTCGTTTCCAAAGAAGAAGAGGTATTCGACCATGTTGCTTCGGGCAGGTCCTGTCGAAGAGACTGTCCCATGCGAGATTCTCGAGCCTTGCTCCTGATTGTCTGCTTGGCGTTCGCGGCGGAGAAGAATATAAACCCGCTGATCCGCCAT
>JALUTQ010000021.1:0-10372 GCA_032718865.1 Tilletia caries | reverse complement strand
GTGAAGTGGAGGTCCGGGCCGGACTGCCGTGGGTGCTGCGTGTCCCTTCTTCCATGTAAAACTTCCTGCTGTCAATGAGAACCACCATCAGTTTCCACAGGTTATGAGTCCACTGCTTAACCCTTAGCTACCCACAAGATGACAAGCTCCTCGGACAAGTTGCGTGAAGGCATCGCGCCCCTGCTCGGTCCCAACTACCGACTGTGGGCGGAGGCGTCAAGACGGTCCTGCGATCCCACGGCTACTGGTCCGCCGTTGCGCCCGGGACACCACCCGGTGAGGGGGCAGCGGCGCAGGAGCTCAAGGATTGGACGACAGCCGACGCGAAGGCATACGGATGCATCTTCCTCACCACCAGCGATGAGATCCAGACGGATCTGGCCCGACTCGGCACGGAGAATGCGAAGGTCCTCTGGGACTACCTCCGCGACGAGTATCGAAGCACTTCGGTGGAGGCAAGACTCCAGCTCAAGAGCGAGCTCCTCAACGCACTGACGGCCCCCAAGAATTCAATGCGCGACCACATCGGACAGCTCGCCGGTCTCTACGAGCAGCTACTCCAAATCGGCAAGCCGGTCGACGAGGAGGAGCGCTGTATCGAGCTGCTCTGGAGTTTGCCGTCCGCGTACCGAGGCTTCAAGTGGAGCGCGAGCGCAACGACGTCGTGGACGGAGCTTCGGTCAAAGATCCTGGAAGCGGAACGGTCCCTCAAGCGCGAGGATGAGAAGGACGCCAAGACCCGACAGGACGCTGCCTTCGCGGTCTACCACGCGCCCAGCCCTGCAAAGAGCAGCGGCAAAGGAGGCTCTCCGGCGAGCAGGCACGGAAGCACCTCAAAGGACGAAGGTTCCTTTGGCGGAGCATGTTGGCTCTGCAAGCAGAAGGGGCATCGTTTCTACAACTGCCCCCACATCGACTCGGCTCAAGACTTCATCAGCACGAAGGTCGATAGCAAGAAGCACCAGGACACCGCGGCCATGGCGCGAGAAGCCAAGCCGCAGGCTACGGACAACCCCGCCGATGTCGACTTCGCCTGTGCGGTGGGTGCCTCCAGCACGATGGCTGGGCACTTCATCCTCGACACCGGCAGCTCTCGGCACATCGTCGCCAACGCATCCGGCCTTACGGACTACCGAGCAGCCAAGCCCGACACCGGCATTGAGTGCGCCAACGGAGGGCTCATGCCGGTCACAGGATACGGCAACCTCGTGGTCACGACGCAAGCCGGCCTCAAGATCGAGCTCAAGGACGTCGCACACTGTCCCTCCGCGATCGGCAACCTGATCGGCGGCAAGCGCCTCACAAAGAGCGGGTGCTCGATCTCATTCGACAACACATCCGCGACTGTGACTGAAGGCAGTACCGGGCGAGTCATCATGAAGGCATCGGTCGTCGGCGATAACTGGGTCGTCCCGCTGGAGTCAGCAGCAACGGACTCGGTGATGGTAGCGTCGGAGCCGAGCGCTGATCCGGAAACCATGCACTGGCATCGGTGCGCCGGTCACGTCGGCGAGTCCACCCTTCAAGCCCTGGCAGCAACGGGCACCGTCGCGGGCATGCCGAAGAAGCTCGGTCCGCTCGGGTTCTGATCCGACTGCGCCGAAGGCAAGATCGCGAGGAGCAAGCACCCGCGCATAGCAATTGGTGAGCGGGAGCACCGGCCACTCAGCAAGATCCATGTTGACCCTTTTTGGCCCCGTCAATCTGAAGGATGGGCAGGCACTGGGCGGCGCGAAGTACGGGCTCATCATCACTGATGATGCGAGCCACCACGTCTGGGTCAGCACGATGCAGTACAAGTCGGAAGCTGCAGGGATCCTCAAGGCTTTCCATGCCCAGGCGCTGACTCGCTACCCGGAGAAGCCAATCAGCCGGATCCGTACGGACAATGCGTCGGAGCTCAACTCGGCAGAGCTGTTGGAGTATTGGGCTACGCACGGGGTCAAGGTGGAACCGTCACCACGCTACGCGCCCCAGAGCAACGGGGTGGCCGAGAGGGCAGTGCGGACGATCACCGAGATGTGTAGAACGATGTTGATTGCAGCAAATCTACCCGCATCATTTTGGCCTGCAGCTGTGCGAACGGCAGCATACGTGAAGAACAGAGTGCCGGCGACGGGATTGAGGAAGGGGGAGACGCCTTATGAGGCATTGCATGGGCGACCGCCCAAGCCGGAGCGTCTCAGAATGTTCCGATGCGTCGCATGGGCGAAGATTCCCGAGGTACACAGGACGGGCAAGTTTAGCACGAAGGCTATGCCTTGCATCTACCTCGGTCCAGCCTTCACCAATGCGTCCCGGCTGTGGGATCCCGTTTCGAAGAAGGAGATGATCGAGCTCTCGGTGGTGATCGACGAAGAAGGAAAGGCGGGCACGCTGCTCGAGAAGGAGCAGAGTCGTCAATACGAGCAGCAAGTTGCGCAGCTCAGAGCCCTCAACCTCACCGGTGACGACGCCCAAGCGGGACGCGTCGAGAAGGAGCCAGTGCGGATGGGAGGTCAGTTGGAGGTCGGAGAAGATGTCCGAGCAGCGATGCAGGCTGTCTTGGACGAGGACGCTGCGCCAGAGGGAGTTCGTGACGCGATGGAACGAGCAGCTCGCGGACAATCGATTGCCTATGACGAGATGGGCCGGATCGCGAGGCTGCTGGCCGACCTTCATCGCGAACTCGCGGCGCCAGAGGGAGAAGACAGAGGCGGCGAGAGTGGTCAGGCGACCACGCAGGAGGCCACCACTGGACGAAGGAGCGCTCGGATCGCGGGACAGCCAGCGTTGGAGGTGTCTCTGCCGCCCTCTGGCCGAAAGCGGAAGGAACCGGACGGTGCCTACACGGTGGGAACGTGTTTCGTCGTCATGGAGCCCAGCGAAGTCCCCTACGACGATCCTTGGTCCGTCGCGGAGGCAACACGGCGAACGGACAGCAGGCTCTGGCTCGAGGCAATGCAGAAGGAGCTCAAGTCGCACGATAGTCGGGGAACGTGGGAGATCGTCACGGCGCCCCTAGGAGCGAATCTGGTCAGCGCCAAATGGGTCTTTCGGGTCAAGAGGAACGGAGATGCGACGATCCAGAAGTACAAGGCACGGCTAGTGGCGCGAGGATTCACGCAAGTTCAAGGCGTCGATTTCGAGGAGACCTTCGCCCCAACCTCACGCCTACAGATCCTTCGCTTGTTCTGCGCGCTCGTCGCTGTTCTGGACATGGACTTGCACCAGATCGACTTTGAGACGGCCTACCTGAACGCGACTCTGACGCACGACATCTACATGCTGCCGCCGGAAGGAGTCAAGCTCATGCCGCACCAGGTACTGAAGCTGCGTCGGGCTCTGTATGGCCTGAAGCAGTCGGCTCACGACTGGTACGCCGTGCTCCGAGATTCCTTAACAACGATCGGCTTCGAGCAGTGCGCTCTCGATCCGACCATCTACGTTCGGAACGGCGACAACCCGGCGATGCTGCTCGTCTACGTCGACGACATCTTGGTCGCAGCGCCGAAGGGAAGCGGCGTCGAGAAGGCGAAGGACGAGCTCCTTGGACTGTTCAAGGGAACAGACTTGGGGCCGGCGCATTACTGCCTTGGGATCCGAATCGAACGAGACCGCAAGCAGAAGACGATCTCTCTGGACCAAGAGCGGTACGCCGAGGAGGTCCTCGCCCGGTTCGGAATGTCCGACTGCAAGCCGGCCAAAACGCCTATGATGGCAAAGCAGACGCTGAGGAAGGCGGTCGATGGCGAGGCACGAGCGGACAAGGCTCAGTATCAGGCTCTCGTCGGATCGATGGCATACTTTGCCCAAGGAACCCGTGCCGACTTCGCCTATTACTTCAGTGTTCTCGGCAATTTCTGCGCCGACCCTTCAGAAGCGCACTGGATCGCGGCGAAGCACGGCTTACGCTACCTACGCGGGACGTCTGGGACGAGGCTGGTGTTTGGGGGAGCGAAGGATCTGCAAGTGCGAGGATTTGTGGATGCGGACTGGGCTGCGGACAAAGACGATAGGAGGTCAATGTCAGGCTACGTGTTTACGGTTGGCGGAGGCGCTGTGGCTTGGGGCTCGAGGAAGCAGGGCGCTGTGGCTCTATCTACGGCAGAGGCCGAGTACATTGCGGCGGGGGTTGCTGGGCGGGAGGCGATCATGCTCAAGGGAGCATTGACTGTATGCGGTCAGCTCGTTGGGACGATTAC
The DNA here is from genome assembly GCA_032718865.1 of Tilletia caries. Classification (NCBI taxonomy): domain Eukaryota; kingdom Fungi; phylum Basidiomycota; class Exobasidiomycetes; order Tilletiales; family Tilletiaceae; genus Tilletia; species Tilletia caries. The sequence goes on along the minus strand of JALUTQ010000021.1, from coordinate 6,188 downwards.
GGTGCACTGCGACAACCAGGCGGCAATCCAGTTGGTCAAGAACCCTGGATCACACCACGATCGCAGCAAGCACATCGACATCGTGCACCATTGGATTCGGGATCAAACTCAGCTGGGAGCTTTCGCTTTCGAATACATCCCGACAGACCTTAACCCGGCCGACGCTTTCACCAAATAACTCGGCACCATCAAGCACAACCAGCACGCGAAGCGCATCGGTTTGGAATTGCGCAGGGAGTGAAGGACCGGAGGATAGGAACAGGCGGGATCAGGAGACTACGCAGAGAGGGAGTGTGAAGTGGAGGTCCGGGCCGGACTGCCGTGGGTGCTGCGTGTCCCTTCTTCCATGTAAAACTTCCTGCTGTCAATGAGAACCACCATCAGTTTCCACATGTAGACACAGTACAGATGTATGCCGGTCGTCACGGAACAGCGACACGGCGGCCGAGCGGTCTGGTGTGTGCTGAGCGGTAGCCACACTTGCCATGATTACGCTCGTCCGGCGGTACTTTGGTTTCCCAAGCCAACTCAGGTCATCCCTTCGGTATCCCAAGTTCCTCTGTCCGCCGAGCATCGAAAAGAATTCTTCCGAGCATCGAAAGAATTCTTCCATTCTGGGCTCAGACCGAGGAAGATTAAGGCGCAGGGGCTCAGGTTGAGGCGTTGGGGACCTACAGGCTCGTGAGTTCTGGGGTGGCACGAAGTTCAAGGTGTGTCCAGTATCAACTCACGCTGCACAAGACATTTCCCAGGTCAGCTCGGGCATTTAACCTTCCACGTATGTATCAGTCCTCATGATAAAGGTGTCGTATACCTCGGCTTACCGCATCTTCGGGTCTTCGTTTTTCCCCTTGCATCGGGTACGTATCTCACAAACTGCTTTGCCTCAGCTCATCTTATTTGGCCTCATTTCGTTGCAGATTGTAACTCGTTAAGCGAGCGGGCTGCGGGAAAGCCGTTCTTCCACCTTCTCCTCTATTTCGCCCCAAAGCCCGAGCAGGAGTTCCATAACGAACGTTGAGCCATAAGATAGCTCTTTGCTTTTGGCGTCGCCAAGACTCCAGTGGTTCAGTGAAGAGGGCTGAGACGAGGAGATATCGACGCCCGCAAATGCAAAGTTACACGCCTAGCAAGAAACGCCATGCTCGCAGGGATGCGAAGAATACCGAGGAATAATGCTGCAGCTTCGACGCCCCCGGGGTTCAACATGTTCCCCATTCGAGCTGATATATTCGCGTATAAGAGGCGTGCTGCATCGCTGACGGACTCTGCCCCTTTCCTTCCACTTCATCCAGACGAGTCCTACTCACCTCTCTGTCGCTCTTCTTCTCGTCTCCTCTTGCGTTCGAAGTGTCACCGTCGTTCTCCATATCCGCCTCACACACTCAGCCCCCGCTCCTCATGTCTACATCTGCACCCCCTTCCATCCACTCCTCCTCCCCGTGGGACTCCATCGGCCTCACCAGGATCGTCCTCGATGCCCTTCTCCCACTCGTGTGCACTCTCCTCGCCATCCGGTCCTTCGTTCCACCTCACGCCGCCCCGGCCAAAGCCCAGTCCCGCTGTGGGCAGGAACCCTTTGCTCGCTTTGGGCTGGTCAAGGCGCCTCCCGTTCTCGTCTCGGCCCTGTGCACGCTCGAGCTGGTGTAGGCTGTGGCACGTGGGGGCGAGCTGGATGATGGCGGGTCTGGGATGCTGGCTGCGTTACTCGTGCTACCGCCAGTTGTGCCACTTTTTCATATTCATACTGTCCATCTTGGACGATCATCGCATCTTCAGCACACGGTGAGTGATGGGTTCGACGTTCATGCGCTAACCTCTTCACTCCCATATTGCAGCATCGCCCTCTTCCGTCGCCTCAGCTCCTCCGTCGCATCGAAAAATGCGTCCTTTGCCGCCCTGATGTACGAGTAGTGAGTACTTGTCACTTGTCAGGTGTCACATCATCTAGACTGATCTTTCCCCCTCTTTTCCAACTTGAAGGCTTCCTGTTTCTCTTCAATGCTCATTGCAATACGACCATCCAGGAGCAAGCTATGGTTCCCTTCGGCACCTCGTCCCACTCCTCATCACCATCACATTTCTGCTCTTCTTGTTCTCATCTTCGGCATAGTCACTCGTTGTCGGAAGGAGTTCAGAAAGACTTAAGTATTTTTCCGATAGGTTGTCAACAGCCTAAATTGTTTTTGACGCTGACTTTGCCCTCCGCTTCCTTGCACAGGACCAACTTCATCTCCAGCTCGAGGCTTTTGTCTCCGAACAGCACAGGATACCTTTCAAGCCGCAAGTGTCGCTTCATCTTCACAGATCGCCGCCTGGTCAGTTATGTTCGAGCATTTTCAAAACAAGGTTGGACTGTGCTGAGCGTTATCTGAGTGAACTTCTTTCTTTCAGGTCGTAGGCACATTCCTCAAGCGGCCTTCCAAGATGGAGCTAGGATACTCAGCATGTCTATCGACCACACCGACGCGTGTAAAGGTGAGTCTCCGCTCGATCAATCGACGACAAGCCTCTCCGACTTGGGCATGAACATCGTTAACAGCGGAGGTAATCTGGTTCGCTTCGATCTTTTGCAGAACAAATTTCCTTCCAACACGCCAAGAATCGAAGGCGTCGGCTCGGTAAAGAACAGCGTTCTGCAGGGCTATACGGCCAGGATCAAGGCCAAATGACTCGACAAGGAGATCGTTGACTTTGCGGCAAATTCTTAGACGTATAATGAGACACCGGTTCTTCCTACCTAAATGCAACAACTTCGCAGCCTGATCCCGACAATGACGCATGCACACTGTTACTGGGTAGCGTTCCGGCCCTGACGAAGTTCGCCGTTCTCTTCGAACAGAGCATAGTTAGTCCTGTGTTGGAAATACTCGGATTCTGGCTGGTTGATTCTCTTAACTTCTACCCCGTCACCACGCAACCGGGCCCCGTGCTCTTCGCTACCCGTTCTCAACAGTCCAATCTGCAGACCACACAAATCATAGGAGCATCCTCATGCACAGGGGTGCAAGAGATATTAATTCGGTAAGACTCCGAACACAACGCAATCCTGTCCGCCGGAGAGGCCAGCGGGAAGGGTTTCAGCTCGTAGGTCTGTCCCACGAGGATGGCATCACGATCAAGGCGGCTCTCAGCTCTGGCAAGGACATCTCAATTGAGCTCAGCAATGCTAAACTGAAGCAAGTTGTCGACAAGGAGATTTTAAGGGTATGTTGATCGGACGCGCATATGTTTTGTGCTCAGAGGACTACTGAGGTGCCTGATGATTCAACACTATCAATTGCTGCAGGCTGGCAAGCAGTTACTCTGTTCTCACCTCTGGGACCTGCAATTTCCCATGTTTCGGTCTGCGCCCTGGTAACAGGCTGTTTCCGCTCTCCCTGCTGCTCTAGGAAGGTTCGTCTTCGGTTGCTGGGTCGATGAGTAGATGGTATTGCTCGAGCTGACAATGTATCATTTCCAAACAGCTACGTTGTTGGCGACGGAACGTTGTTCGCACAGGCCCTTCTTTACCTTGACGCTTGACCTCCACGTCTGGCATCTGACGTCCGGGGCCTTCTTACTTCCGCCTGTCATCAAGCGTGTATCATCACGCTTTCTGAGCACACAACAACGCGAGTGAATGCACAAGAAGGGTGTGCGGCGGAGCGTGAAGAAGTGATGGATTATTTTTTAAGGGCGCCACAGACTGTGACTCGAGCCAGCCGGAAGCAGCGGACATCAGACTAGGAAAAACCTAGCAGAAGTATATACCTGAGAGGATACAGTGCGGAGGTATACGGGAAGGATCAGCAAGGCAATGATCTCCTTTGTCTCCAACTGTCTCTCTAGCATGGGCAGACGCTTTTTGCAACGGTCGCCCGTCATGTGTACCGAAGAAGTTGACACGACAGAGAAAGCAGATTTAGATGGCAAAGCTGAGCTCGTGGCCAGATCCGTAGTCGATCCGGGTGGAGTTGCAGAAGGAGGAGAGGATGGGACCCTGAAGCTCGAAGATGAAGGAGTGTAGGTGAGGCGGATCGTGTAGTTCCCTCAGCTCGCTTTGTGAGAGGGAATCCTCCTCGTTAGCCCTTTTCGCACCCGAAGATGCCTGGAACCAGCGAGGAAGGGTCTTACCTCTTCTGAAAGCTTGCCATAATGTCGAAAGACGTTATAACTGAAACGATGTGTCCCTGCTCGCGCTCGATCTCCTTCTTCCACCGAACGAGTTCAGCGATAAAATGTAGGGTGCGCCGTGCTTCACTCGTGAGCGATATCTGTTCTGCTGCGCCATCGTTGGCATTCGAAAGCAGGTGCTGGAGGACGGGCCTACCTTACGCTGGTGTCAGCCAGAGAAGACGGAGATGGTAATGATGTGATGCGCTTTGGAGCGCTGGAAGGGTGCGAGATCGTTGTCGGTGTACAACGTGTGAGGTGTCAGGCCAGTACATTATAATCTTGCCTGCTTTGCTGTGAGAGAACGAGGCTGAACTATGTGCCGAACAGACTTGGACCATGATGATGGGTTGTGAACTTCCTACACGTTTGATGTTGTGGCTGACTTGGGATCAGAGGTAGCCATTCTGACCCCGACCGAGTCACCTGAGCAGGCTATGGAGAGACATAGAAAAGGTGAAGGAGGGTTGCAAAGTGACAGGGAAGAGGGTCAGCCAGGATCTGGTCTTGTTCAGAAGTGGTGTCTTCGGAGGTGATGGTGGTGACCGTCATCGCCAGGGAAGCCTTCCTCCTGCTGACCTCCAACTTCAACCTCGCTCGTCACCACTTGCCGCTTCAACCTGCTCACATCTTTGCCATAGTCTTGGCCCATCGGAGATAGCCTTTGGTCATGAGATCTCTCCTGAGCGCAGGGAGAAGCGCGATTGGGATGCCAAACGCGATGTCTCTGAGCACTGCCTCTTCTCTTTGCGCTCTATCACGGTGTTACTTACTCGCCCCTTTTACTTCCACCACCTCTCTTCCTTCCCGCGCTCCGCAGCCTCCCCATCGAAGCTCTATACCAAGTGCCGAGCCGGGTCGGGTGTTCGTTGCGATGTGAGTCCAGACTTTCTCCGCAGTACTTGACTGACACTTGTCTTTCTTCTTACTAACTCATCCGTTTACCTCTACATTATCTGTTGCAGCTTCCACGCTCTTCAGCGGGCCCCAGGAGCTTTACGCCTCATTCTCATGCGCACACAATCCAACGTACAAATGCATGTTGGAAATTGAAACGCTACAGATACACGCAGGTCGAGGAATAACTCGACACTGCGGACCGATGGATGCTGAGCGTCGGCTAGTGGCCGCACTTGCCATGGTATACCCTTGTCTCACATCTGGACTCAAAGTTATTCCAATTTCCCCCGCTCGTCTACCACGCGGAAACCTAACTCTTCACAGTCAGACGGATGAAGAGCCGGGCGAAGGGCTCAGGAGATCGGAGGGTCATGGGCGGGGTCTAATCTTACAAGGTATCATTTCGTACATATGAGATTTCAACAGAGCGAGGTACATATTCTAAATCGCCTTGCTGCAGCTCAAGATGGGTCATTTCTTCAAAGCTCAGTGAGCCCACAGAGTAGAGACAAGGTGACGTCGACACCTTCAAAAACATGCCTAGCAAGAAACGATGTTGCGGCACTCTCCAGTTACTCATCAGACCCTGCGCACACTTCGGTCTGTTTCGCTTTAACCTTCTCTGCATCTCGACCCCACTCCAGTCCTTTCCGTACAGCGATACAAAGACTTCAGCCCCATGACAGGGGGGGTAGCCGACAGGCGGCGGGATTCTGAACCTCCAAATTCAGGCTCAATGCTCATGCTCAAATAAAAGCGTAAGGACGCAGACAAGCCGGTGTCTTTCGTCCTGTAAATGAGCAAGCCTTGAGGCTTGAGGGTCGTCAGTAGGAGAGTAAAATGTATTGCGTGCGAAGGTTAATGAGAGAGAGTGTCCATGGTAGCCCAGCGGATCGCGTCGTAAGATGAAAGAGCGGCGCGCGCCAATGCGAACTGCGAAGCAGCCGGGAAGCAGACTCAAGGCCGGAACAGCAGACAGAAACGCAATGCAGCAAAAACTGGGAGGCAGGGTGCAGCGTAGATCTAACCAACATCGGAAGGTCCGAACTGCAGAGGGAGACGAAAAAGCAAATCGCGAAAAAGGGGAGGGAAGTAGCTTCTGCGAAGGCGGATGGAAGCCGGGGGAGTTTTGA
>JALUTQ010000020.1:600000-964586 GCA_032718865.1 Tilletia caries | reverse complement strand
CCCGCAGTCTTCCTCGTCGCCTCCGTCGGTTGTCGCGAACAAGTGATTGTTGGGAGCGACCCACCGCAGGTGGGTGGGCGCGGGCCTATGATTTTGGGCCGAGCTCGAGAGTGGGCCGCCCTTCCCGACTACCAGCATGGTTAGCCGACTGCACCGGCGCGCGGGCCCACGCCTCGCTCCCGTTCAGCTGCGACTAAACGTGATAATGCCGTGTCGTCGAGATGTAGCCGGGGCGCCATGATCTCTGCGTGGTCACGCACATAGCGCTGCCACACCTCACTGGACCACCGTCCATGGACGCGCACATCGTCGAAGGCGTTCCCTGCGCGTAACAACTCCGTACAGCCGCCGATTCTGAAACTATGGCCATCGATCACCGGCAAGTCGGCGCGTTTGGCCAGGATCTGGAGCCGCGACGTCAGCGTCTTGCGGCGCATCTGTGTGACGCCCCTCCCATATCGGAAGGCAAACAGGCTGGTCTCCTCGTCGTTCGAGACCGTGTTGAGCGCCAGATGTCGGCGGAGCCAAAGCAGGGGGTCGACCGATGATGGTCGCTCCGTTAGGACGACACGCTGACCGTGAGGGCTTGTCTTGGTGAAGGGTAGCGAGAGCGTTACAGTGACTACCCCCCCGTACGCCGAGGCGAAGGTAACTCCAGTGCGGGAGATGTTCTTTCGCTGATCGAAGTTCTTCGGCGAACATGTAATTTCCCCAAGCCGCAGCAGACCCCAGAATGCAACAGATGCCGCCGCCGCCGCCGCCGCCGCCACATCCCCGGGGCTGTCGAGCTTGACGACGCTGAGGATGGCAGATAGCCACTCCAGCGTAACGGCAGGACGGGCTGGTTTGCGACTGGTGGAGGGAGTATGCAAAGCCGCGTATCGGATGAGCTCAGTTCGACGCATATCCCCGGCCGGCCAAGATTGATTCCAAATCCGATGCCAGGCTCGCAGACCGGACAACCACGTGCCGATGGTGTCGGAGGAAAATTGGCCGGCGTGCTGGAGAATGAAGTATTCGAGAAGCTCGGCAGGGGCAGGACACCGGAGCTGTTCGGGAACACCGCGGTGATCGCACCACTGGTGCCAACGTGCTAGGCCTGACCCGTACGACTTCAACGTATCCTCGCTGTAGGAATCAGCCATGGCAGCGCTGACGGACGCTACCTCCTCGAAGGACAAGTGCGTTCCTTGACGCGCTGTGACTGGACGCCAAGACGACAGTCTCTGGTGAGCAAGGACGTCGGGACGCAGCGATGAGTGGGCGACTGTGAGCGGCTGAGGAGTAAATCGGCGGCGATTCGACGCAGCACCGGGAGAGGAAGCTGCTTGTATCTTCGTGGTCTGCTGACGCGCCGCTCTTAACGCGGCCACGGAGGGACGTGATGCCTGTGATCGCTCAGGGATGCGAGCCTTCTTCACGTGCTGCTTGTCTTTGCCAATGTCAGGTCGAGGACGACTGCGGGTCGGGACAGAACTCCGCGGCAACGCAAGGGGGAAGTAAGATTGCGGGAAGGGTTGGTGGGATGAGGATCCCACGACTGGGTCCATCAGCAGGGTTGTCGGCTGATGCGACCCGCCGAGTGTGGACGACCACGTCGTGCCGGACTTGAAGCTCATGTATGCGTTCGATGACGATGGTTGCGGCTTCGTTCCGCATACGTCCGCGTGGGACGCCGAATTGAACTCCTGTGTTGTCCGTGTATACGATGAGAGCTGCGGACCGAAGACCGGTCGCAAAGACGTGAAGGAGGCCAACCTCAATGGCCAAAGCTTCCGCGAACTGGATGTCTCTGCCGTTCCCGTGCGATCGCCAATCCGTTCGAAGGCGATACGCGGCACTGCGACCGTCCCACCAGATGCCGATGCCCCAGTCCGAGGACGCATCAACGTAGAGTTTGATGTCCCGGGGAGCATACTGGGCAATGGATCTCCATACCTCTTCGCCATTGAGCCGTTCCCTCCACCATTGTACATCCTCGTCCAGGGGGGCACCCCCATGACGCTCCGCGCGGGCGTGCGCGTTGCTCCGGACGGCAACGTTGACAAAGCCGATGAGCCTTGTGAGGTGTCGAGCAGAGTCGAGAACGACGGGAGACGCATGAAGGAGGCGCCCGAGGAGTCGCTGCGCATCTTCCAGCCGATGCGTAGGGCTGGAGAGCCAGATGTCGAGGTCGGCTCTGTACTTCGCAGCCTTGCTGGCTGGCAATCCTGCCCGACGCTCGCGGATGTCGAACACGTACCCCGCGTATGTAAAGATGGAGGACCAAGGTGTGGGTTTGTGGAGGGGGAGGCCAAGGTCGTCGGCAAGAATTTCGATCTCTTCGTCGCCGTAGTGCCAGCCGTCGAGCCGGCTGAGTCCTGTCGATGCTCGCAGCGGGTACTCATACGACTCGTCGTATCTGCGACCCTCTCCGTCGACCCACCACTTGGCTCCACGCCGAAGAAAGGGCTGTGGACCCAGAGACTCGCTGAGTTGAGATCGTTGGGCGTTGACGCCTGCGATGGAGCGTTGCCGGACCCGGAAGAAGAGAATGTCGTCCACCCAGCGGCGGAGGGGACCGAATCCTCGCGCCCGGAAGATGTCGAGCGCTGCTTCCCCGACCCGTCCGAACACTCCCGTTCCCGGACCGATGCCGAAGGAGACGCGGGTGTCGATGAAGAAGCCCTCTTCTGTTCGAAGAACGAGGGCAGGCCACTGCGAAGGGTGGACGGGGAGTAGACGGTAGGCGGAGTCAACGTCACGGGTGCATGCTTCCGAGTCGGCCGGCAAGGAAAGGATGTTGCCGACAATCTGGCGAAACGTCGACCATGTGGTTGCCCAGGAGCGCGGGATGAGATCGTTTGTCGCTTTGGAGCCACCGACGTTGGCCGAGAAGTTCTGTATGAGTCTGAACTTGTCTGGTGGTTTGGGAATGAGGGAAAGGGGCATTGATTGGAAGGGGTTGTGGAGAACGCCTTGGACATCACCGGCATTCTGGAAGGGGCCAATGTAAGCTCCCCTTTGCCGTTCTTTGAGGATGATTTCGCGGAGGGCGGAGCGGTGAATGTTCGCTGAAGGGGCGTTGCTGGCGATGGCTGTGCTGGTGATGCGGGGAATCTCGAGGTCGAATCCTTCTCGTAGACCTTGAACCACATCGGCATACCGATCACCGAGTCCAAGGCCTTCCAGGACGCTGGCCCAGGCGTCCGCCTTGAACGTGAGAGGAGAGGGCCGAGGAGGGAGCTCATTCCGAGCGCCCGCAAGCCTGAGCGCCGTGCGATGAGACGCCGCAGAGAGAGCACCGATGACCGGGGCAGCCCTTGTAGTTGCAGGCTCGTCCGCCGTTGAAGTTGAGGCAGACGACGATGCCGGTGTCCTTGAAGACGAGGGGTCCATCGGCCTTGTCGCGACGGGTAATGGTCTCGTAGGTTGCGCAGCTGGCCTTGGCGAAGTGGGTCTTTTCGCAGCGCCCGACGTCGTGCAGGGCTCTTCCTCCGCAGCGGGCGCAGGCGTAGGGCCTCGCTGTGCTGGCGACTCCGGCGATCTCGGTCCGAAACGAACTGCGATCTCCGGTCCGCTTCGTCTTGGGCTTTCTTGACGAGGAGGGAGGAGGGTTCGAGCTGCGAGCCGGGAGGGTGTAGGTCTCGGCTTGACGAACCGTGGCCGCAGCCACGAGCTGATCCATCTTGGCCTGCATCGCCGCCAGCTTCGCCTTCTGCTCCTGGCGAGCCCGAGTCTCCTCCTCTCTGACGTAAACGTCGAGGTCGGCCGAATCGACGACCGCGAGGTCGAAGATGGGATCTTCCGACCCCGAGTTCACGATAAGTTGGTACCGTCTGCACCAAGTACTCCGGTTCCAAGCGTAGTACTTCTGCAGAGCGGCGCGTTGAGACTCGGCGAGGTTGTGGTTGAACACGGCGTGATGCGCCTTCTTGAACATCTGCTGAACGTCTTCGTCCACGTCGTGCTCGGCCATGAGGGTATCTTCTGTATAACAAAAGAAAGTGAAGGATCGGAAATCGTCAGACACATGTCACTATAGGCTACATTCCCAAAAACGGGCCATATCATGTGCTTTTCATCTGCGCCATCGTATCGAAATGCCTATGTTTCAATGCATTCCGACTGAAGCTCGCTGTTCGTGGCTCGTCGGCCGTACCCATGTGGACGTTTACGCCTGACATTGCAATGGCCTCTACGGCTCTACGCTCGTCGGCGGCGCGCTCGTCGGCGGCGCGCTCGTCGGCGCTGCACTCGTCGGTGCCACGCTCGTCGGCGCATCTACTGACCCAGAGAGTATCCTCCACGGTACGTCGACCGCCCTCACCTCCCATGGGGGTGAGGCTGCGTTGGAGCACGTCGGCAGCCGCTGCAAGGGGGAGGGAAACAGTGGGAGGAAGGTGTATAGCTACTCACGCATCTTGGTACACTCGTTCCAGAGTATCCAGTCGAGGTCGCCCTCCTGAACGTACCCGTCGGGGCAGGCTTCGTCCGCTTCCACGAACGTGCCGTCGGAGTTTTGAATCATCGGCTTCTTGAAGCCGGTCTCCTTTTCCGCCGCGCGTCGACACGCGTCCTTGCTCAGAAGCCAAAGGGGAACGAACTCCAGGTCGGCCACCTTCTTGACGGTCTTCTTCGGCGGACGAAGCGAGCCAGCTCCTTCCGAGCTGCTGACGCCTCTGTGAATCGTCACAGCCTTGCGCTTCCCGTCGGGCCGTGGAACCGCGGCTTGTGGTTCTGATGCGCTGGGCTCTTCCACTACCCGACTCCGTTTTTCTGCCGGTTGGCCTTGCCGTGGGGGAGACGCCTCGACGCGGCGCTTCTCCGCACGCCGGGAGTTCGACGAAGCGGGTCCGGTCGTGGCTGGAGCGGGTGGGGCCGGGGACCTTGCGTCGTCTTCCTCGCTCGATGACCACGGGGTGCGACCGAGACGCTCGTGCGTGTCGGTCCATGTGGTGAGGAGGTTGTGGACCAGGATCAGTTCGTCCCTGATGTCCTCGGCGAGGCGATCGGTACTGACCTCCAGCGCTCGGAAGTGCGCAGCTTGGGGGTTCTCCTCCTCGTTCTTGTGCGTCTGGTAGATGGCTCTGATCCGAGCGGCAACGTCCGGCTGACCTTCGTTGTACAGCTGAATGGACAACTCCGCCGCCTCGAGCATGCGAGTGGGGGACAAAGACCAACCCAGCGGTGTCCATGTCAGATCGCCAAAGACTTGAATGGGTCCTTCGTCTTCTCCGTTGAAATTGCCGTCGTTGTTTCCAGGCATTGATCGTGAAGCGTGAACGGAAAGCAGAGAAAAAGAGATGAAACGAGACAGAGACAACGCAACGAAGAACGTTCGCGCACGCTCACGAAGGATCAGGGAGCCGAGAGGCAGTGCGAGAGCGGGAGGAGAGGAAGGAGGTGATGGTTCTGCATGTCCCTGTCTGCTGGGAGAAGAGAGGGAAGTGCAGAGAATTTTTCAATGAGATGAAACGGAGCGTAGCTGAGGCGGGTGTCGCCTCGAGCTACCTCCGTGATCGCACTGCCTTCGCCCGACTGACGTCCGACTTGGGCGCAGCCGACGGAACTCCATTCTTCCGTAACCGGTACATGGGTTCAGGGCGAAATACATCACCTTGTCATCATCCTTCTTGTAGAATGTAGCGTCAAGGACATAGTAAAGTATAGAGTTCATCCTTGAGCCAAGCCATCAAAGACAAGAGGTCAAGTGACCAGGCATCAAGTATCGGTCGACGAACGATTAGCGAAAGGCGATATGCAGAAAGATGTCCCGTCCCTTGTCCACGGTCAGGATCTATCTCTCCCCGCCTCGCATCTGAGATCTGCGATATCGCTCTGACCAGCAATGTTCTTTCGTTCTGCTTACATTTCACAATCAATGCGATGCAGAGTCAGAGGTAGCTTACTCGCGTGTTCGATCGCAGGAGGATGGATGCAGCAACGTTCCTTGCCCCTCGTCTCTGTAATACACATCCATCGACAGTCACAACATAGTCGCTAGACGCTAGACACTAGCTAGGCTTGTATTGATCCATACTCTCAACGCTGTGATCAAGAGCAGCTATGCGTATTATGTCATGATGTATGATATGGTGTCTGACGATGCTCTGACCAGCATGAATCTTTGGGGTCTCTAAAGCTTACAGCTCCCTTTGTTATGTTTCTCAACAGAATGTTCTTTCCTACACAGTAACGACGAGCGACTGCGCAGGGGGGACTGATCGGTCGCTGATGTATCTTGAGCTGTACGTCTCTCTCCAACGAGAAGGATGACTGCCTGACAACCTGACAGCCTGACTCCCCGTCGCTACAGATCGCTCTTTATCACCGCTCACACGCTTGTGGCCTATAAATATCCAGCTCCGGCTGCGGTCTTCTTTCCTCTCAACAGCAACCAAGCAACTTTACCTTGCTGACACCCCAACCCCCCTTCTTCCTCATCAATCACCTTTGCTCCTTCTTTTCTGTCCAACACCTTCTTCACGCCTGCCTTCTCAGTGTGAGTCTTGGAACAGGCTACTCGTGTCCCCCCCTCGAATCCTTCTGAACTGACATCTTCCGAATCAAAAAGAAAATTCTGAATGTGCAGCTACGTAGCATGACCGACGTGCTGCAGCAGTACTCGCCGAGGATGTACGACTCCCTTCCGGGCCTCGTTCAAGCAAATGAAGACTTCGCGCTCTTTGGTGGCATTGTCAAGATCGACAGCGCCCTGGCATCCATCGCACAGAAGTACCCCAACGCAGCAAGCTTCGGCATCCAGCTGCTGCACCGCCACTGTAGCCTGAGCAGCGACGAGATTATGCTCGCGTGGCAGGGAACCACGATCCCGTTCAAGATTCAGGACATTGCACCCGCCAAGCGCGCCAACAACATCGTCCCGACGCTCTGGGGCCTAGACCCTCGCACCCACACCTTCACACCCTTGGAATTTGCCCTGGTCGACGACGGAAGTCAAGTGCCAAAGCTGGACGAAAACATGGCAAGGGACGTTGCGGCTATCCTCAAGGCCTACGGCTTGGACCGTATCCTCGGCCTAGCCGTCCTTCCCGAAGGGACGCAGGCCGGAGCCGAAATCACCCTCGACAGGTCCAACATAGTTCTTCCGGCGGACGTCTTTGCTTCTGCTTCCAGCTTCATCGAAGTTCTCTGGACGATCAACAATCCTAAGGACGATCCTGACGCCACAAAGCGATGCAAAATTTATTGCTCAGATTATATACCTAGGAACGGTAAGAAAGAGCATATCGGAACCCATATACGTAAGTTAATACTGAGCTCTTCACACTCCAAGGTGTACACTGCTGAGACATAAACCCTGCTTTAGGCGAGTACAACTAGCGCGAGGAGAAGGAATCGCAGCGCCTCTTTATCTGTGGGCCTTACTCGCTTCGGTACAGCATCATCCTGTTCGAAATCGTACATGGTCATTCTCATTGCCAGTCAGTATATTTCCGATCAAAGAACCTGAATCTCTTGGATACAGGCTGGATGGAAAGTGCCTCAGCATCTGCATGGTTGATTGAAGAACCGGGCCTGTTGCAGACGCAGTAGAGAGGCTCTCCACATCCCTCCGTCGGCAAATGGGAGCGAGATTGTGCTCTGTAACACACCCTGATCAAGGCGCAGCCCAAATTTGTTCTGAGTGCGCCTTCACTCGCTTTATATTGCTGGAGTGGAGCTCGCAAAAGCCTTAACGAGAGGAAAGAAACGTTCGCCACAACTCCGAACACAACTCCTTCTGCGTCGCGTCGTCTCATACATATGTATGGGATCCCTATCCATGGAAATGCACCAGGCAGCTCAAGTTCGTCATGGAAATGCATCTCATCTTGAATATTAGTTCGACGGAGCGTTACAGCTTTGATGGTAAGGGCGAGGGAAGGGGTTTCAGGGTGGAATTTAGGAGCGCTTCAACCAAATCGCGTGCCAGAGTCGTTCCCAGCTGGACTGAGTGAAGACGCTTCACAGTCTTCAGCAGCTTTTGTATAGGGACACGAGGAATTAGTGCAATCCGAAGCTGTCTTCGCTTCACTTCAGCGCCAGAATTTAGGCAATTCTAGGCGCCATTGCAGCGAACAAGCCTGTCAAAGTAGCCAGCTTTGCCAATGCGCGATGCCTGGTTGCGAAGTGTCTGCGCCTGCGACGTCGTCCCTGTGAGATCCAGGATGTGCGCACGCAGGAGGAGAATTGTCTTGAGCGTCGAGTCTTCGACCTTACGGCCTTGAACCCATTTCCAGCACGCCTCGATCCTCGCCTTGGCCTTCTTTTTCTTTCCGTTCGCAGCAAGGACGGCGGAGAGGACGAGCAGCGTCCTGGCGTATTCAAGCACCTCGTAGTCCGACGTCGACTTGTCGATGTCCAGCTCCTCGCAATCGCTATTCTCCTCCTCTTCTCGGCCCCAGATTCGAGCACGCATAATATTCACGGCTTCCTTCGCCTGGAACAAGGCCGTCTTCTTCTCTCCGGCCGCGCAAGAGAATCCAGCGAGCCAGCTCAGTGCGGCGGCGCACTCCCTCGTCTCGAATGGATCCTCTGGTGCAAACGAGATGGCTGAGCCCTCGATGAGTTTGATCGCCCCCTCCAAATTCTCGTGCGCCTTCTTGATGTCCTGACCGATCATGCTCTGTGAGAAACCTTGAATCGCCTTCAGCTCCGCCACAACGGTTCGAGCCGCGTTGGGCATTCTACCCGGCGGCAGCGAGGCGCAGAATTTCTCCTCCGCTGTACAAGCGTCGTCAATCGCACCGGCGTACATCTCCAGACAAAGCTTGGACATCGCTCGAGCTCGAAGCGAATCTGTGTCCAGGTCAAAGATTTTTGCCCACAGCTCCACGTTTGTCGTATCTTTTCGTAAAATCCTGCAAGATTGTAGAACTGCGCGAGCTTGACAGCGAATTTCGAGGCTGTGCTCAGTGCCCTGTGGCCACATGCCTTCTCCAGCTGTTCACAGATAGACAACGCCTCCTCGAAGTATGGAATGCC
The DNA here is from genome assembly GCA_032718865.1 of Tilletia caries. NCBI lineage: Eukaryota > Fungi > Basidiomycota > Exobasidiomycetes > Tilletiales > Tilletiaceae > Tilletia > Tilletia caries. The sequence goes on along the minus strand of JALUTQ010000020.1, from coordinate 955,616 downwards.
GAGCTCCGGCTTTTGCATGTGCATCTTGCCTGCGATCTCGAGTGCTGAGATCAGCTGAACCTCGTAGAGTCGCGGCTCGGATCGCACGAGAGGACGAAGAATGTCGATAGCAACATGGATGGGCTCGTGAGTGATGGTATCCACGACATCCATGCGAACGATAATGCTGCAGTGGAGCAGACATGCGCGAGCAAGGCCAAGCTTAGCATGCTTATCGGCGGAGTTTACCTTGACAGCTCGTCGAAAGAGACTGACTGCTTCCGAAGCCGCGTCGTCGGCGTCTCGAAGGAAAAGGTCGGGTACCTAAGACAATGCATGTGCGTGCTCGAGCTTCAGGTTTGCCATGATCGGGATGCGACGCTTTGAGTCCTTCTCCAGCGAGGGTTGGAGCAGCTTGATCGCATAACTGGCAGTCGCAATTGCCTTTTTGATCTCGCCATCTTCTCTTGAAACAATAGAGAGAGCGCCAAGGGCGTGGCAGAGGGAGAGTAGCAATTTGTGCGAGTACTTGCGCTCAAGTTCGTCGCGCAACAACGCAGCAATGACCTCAAGGACGTATGCCGCAGCGGGTTGAGAGTCAGATTGGAAAAGGTCGACCACGTGAGGTAGCCATGCGGCGCAGAATCCGGTCAGAGGGAGGCGAACGATCTGGTCCTCGAGGCGAGAGAGCATCATGGCGCGTGAGCTGGCAGTGACTCGCCACTGTAGCAGATGTTCTGGCGACCTGAATGCCAGCTGATGCGGATCTATGCGGGAGTTGATCGAGGAAAGGCTGGACTGGTCAGAATAGAAGCCTTGCAACATTGAGCACAATGCCAGCGAAGGCTCGGGCTTGGGAAAGCTTGTAGTCATAGTCGGCGACATGACTGCAGCGTGCATCAGATTGATACCGGTAGACTCGACATGGCCATGGAGATTTCTCTTGACTAGATTTGGAAGAAGGCTTGGGGGACGCTCTTGAGGCGTCTCCTGCGCCATTCTCTGCAGCTTTGACACAATACCGAGGTGCAGCTATATGCACGCGTGAAGGAGAAGCGGACAATATTGTCAGCCAGCCACGCTACCGGATACTTCTCTGGAGAGTACGTACCTTCGCGTCTTTGACCCCAGTCTTCATTCCGTCCAGCCGATCATGTACCGCCCTTTGGATCGTATTCTTCTGCCGAGTCCGGAATCCGATCGGTAGGGCGTGGGCCGAAGCCATGGAGCGATAAAACTCATCATATTAGTTTAGCGATTGGAACGAGCGTAACGAGCGGCCTTGCGAGAAGTGGAGGTAAGGAGGAAGAAAATTTGCGTCGCAAGGTGGACACCCACCGCCTTTCCTCACTCTCCTCCCCTTCTGACTCGCGAGCCGACAATTTTTGACACAGACTTCATCATGGCAGAGAACGGATTGACCGCTGAGCAGCTGGCCATTGCAATGGCCGCCGCTGCCGCCATGCGCGAGGCAGAGCGAAGGGGCAAAGAGGATGAGGGAGATAAGGTGTCCATTCCCAAGCTCAAACTCAACCTAGAGCGCGGAGACTCGGCGGTTCGCCCGTGGCCTGGCGCTCCTTACTCCATTCCCAGAGACGTTGTGGAGCTCTTCAAGCGCGGCAATCAGCCGCCCCTCATCTGGCTGACCGTGGAGGGCATTCTGGACGCCGGTCGCCGCCGCCAGCAGCTCACGTTTCCCTTGGACAAGAAAGGAAAAGAGGACATCAACGAGGCACTCGCGCGCGACGCACTGCTTCCCCGCGCGGCTTTCCTTGGGGCGATGGGAGCACTTGTGGCGCTGTTTCGCGTCTTTCAGAACGTGGACGATGTCGCGGAGGACGAGCAGGACCCTGCGACACTCGTGGACGAGCTCAGTTTGGCGGTCGCAGCGCGCGCATCGGACGAGCACTGGGGACTCTGGCGCCAGTACGTGCGCAACGTGCTTGCCAAGATCTGGGAACCGCGCCGGGACGGTGAACTGGACTTCAACGTCGGCAAAATTCACGTCAACATCTTGCGTCTGACGGAAGAGGCCGCCTCGGTCCCACAAGGCCGCGCCGACGATCACTCAAACGACGGCAAGAACTTCGTCACCTTCCTTCTTACGGCATCGCGAGAAGAGGCGGAGGCTGCGGCGAACCAGTACGAGGCGGGCCTCAAAACCCTCCGCTTCGGAGCTTTCGGCCCCAGAGCTGCCCTGGTCTCGGAGTCTGCAGCCCGATTGGGCGGCGAGCCATCGGGACCCCCCTCGATGAAGCGTAAGAACCGCGAAGGACCCAGCTTCCTGCAGCCCTTTCGAGCAGCGCCATCGTCCGGACCACCTCGCGGCGATGGCGCAGCAGTTCAGAGGACCTTCGTCTCAAGTGCCCCCGCGAGCTCAGCCGAGCGTCCACAGGACCGCTTTTGCACCGCCTGCCTCCGCCCAAACGCAGGCCATGACTTCCACACCTGCCCAAAGGCTCATACCGACAGGCTCAAATGCATCCCTCCTCATGGCTGGCGTTGGGAGAGCAAAGGTCTGTGCTTCTGCAATCGATTCAATCTCGGAATCGACTGCATGTCTCCCGGCGACAAGTGCTCATTTGGACATTACTGCTCTCGATGTGGGAAGGACGGTTGCCGTGCGACAGCGTGCACCGAAACACGGTCAGGATGAGGCCCTCATTTCGGCCCTTCGACACCCAGCACGTGTCGCGTTGCGAGCAGAGTCGTTTGCGAAGGCTCTCGCATGCTTGCCAATGTCCCATCAAATTCGCCTTTCCCACATCCCTTCCAGCGTCGTCGAAGGATTCTCCATGGGACCCCTGTCTATGCCCACCATCTCCATCATTGCGCCCAATCACTTCCGTCCAGACCAAGCGGACATCATTCGCAGCTGGAGAGAGGATGCGGTGGAGAAGGGGTTTGCGGTGGGGCCGTTCTGCTTGGAAGATGTCGAACGAGTTGGGGGATCCATCGTGACCATTCCGCTCACGATCGTCCATACGGCCGCGACCTCCTCAAAGCCCGAAAAGAATCGGGTCTGCTTCAATGCGACCTGGGATCCCAATCAACACCTTCCAGTAGGAGTCGAGCCTTCCGTCACGGGATCTGTCAATGAAGAGCTGAAGGACGAAGACGTCGAGTGCGAATGGTTCTTGGTCAACGAGGTGAAAATGTGAGTAGCATGCATTCCATTCCGTTCGTCAGTCGTCTCTCCCCGTCGTCGTCTCTCCCTGCCTGCCTCTCCCTGTCGTGCCGTCGTCATCTCCTGCTCTTAAAGCTGATCCAGCTTGTCGTCGTTCCCCTGTGCTGTCTATGGCTTTGTTCCTTCCAGACTTTTGGCCTCCTTGCCGCCGTGGGCCCGTGTGATGGGATTCGACCTACAGGACGCCTATCAGCAGCTTGCCAATTCTCCAGAGCAGCGCAGGAGACTTGCGTTCTCTGTCGACGAGCAGATCTTCATCTGGCTCAGGGGAATGTTTGGCGTGTCGACGATGGCGGCGATATTTGGCCAGCTCTGCGACGTAACGTGCGCGTGGCTGGAGTATACGTGGCCATCAATTCTTGCTCGTCACTTTGCGGACGATCATCTCGTGGCCGACACCGGTCAGCATCGATCTCTGACTGAGCGGGACGTTATGGCCGAGGTGGAGCTCTTCGGATGGAGCATACACCCGACGAAGCGCTTTGGCTGGTCGCGCCAGTTTGAGCTACTTGGGTTCCTATGGGATCTAGACAGTCATCGCGTCGAGCTCACGTCCCATAAGCGGGACAAATATATGGCCAAGATTCATCATCTTTTGCGTCAGGGCCCTCCCGAGCAAATCGCCTTCACCTACGGCTACAAGGACATCTCCAGCATCATTGGTTCGCTCGTCCATACATGTGTCATCTTCTCAGAGCGAAGGTCGCGGCTCAACGCCCTTTATGCCCATCGGAATCGCTTCCATCCCGAGCGCAGAGGCCAACGTCTCCATCTGCCCCGCGACGTGTTGGCCGAGCTCAAAGATTGGGCACGCTTTCTTCGCACGCCGAACCTCAGTGCTTCCTTCACCCTGCCCGCAAACAGCTCGTCACTGGCAATCTACTCCGATGCGTCGAGCGCAGGTTGCGGAGTGGTCGTGGACGGGCGAGCCCGGTTTTGGGCGTTGCCGGAACACGCACGAGCGGTTGGTGTTGATATTGGGGTCATGGAAATGTGGGCGTTGCATCTGGCTCTTCAGGCTGTGGTACAGCTCGGCGTCCGGAACAGTGTCGTTACCTTTCACGTCGACAACTTAGGCGTCGTGTTCGCGGCGAGGAAGGGACGCTCTCGATCCCGGCTTACCAACACATGCTTGAACGATGCGGCCATACGCGCAATGAATTCGAACATCATCATGTCCATCGTTTACGTGGCATCGGCCGACAACCTCGCCGATGCGCCATCTCGGGGCGACGCTACGGCGTTCGCTCCTCTCCTCCTCCACCTGGCCGAGCCTTGGGAATACGTTACCACAAGGCCGGTCGCCTCCAAATGAGGACCAGGTCCTCTTGCCGCGCCGTCGACTCCGCGCGACAAGAGCCTAACACTGAAGCGAGTCGAGCCCTCCCGGTTTCCCCTGTTCTCCTCACCAACACGCGCTCATTGGACTCATCTTCCGATGGGTTACATGCATCGTCTTTGGCCTCGGCTACCGAGGTCATTTGTAGACCATCAACATCACACACCGCCTCTCAGTCCTCCTCATCTGCCATCGTTTCCCTTCGGTCTCGCCCGCCGCGTCGTCTGGGACTCTCCCAACTGTCGTTCCGCCTTTCCCCAGCGGTGAGGAAGCGGCCCGCCTCCTTGCCCCCCTCCACCATTGGCCCCACTACCGGCGACGTCAAAGCACCGCGCCGACTCGGCCGATCATTTCTCGCCAATCGAGATCGTCCCTCTTCTCACCAGCCAACACACCACCCCTATCCTCGCGTTAGCGAGCAGCCTCGACATGCGGCTGCGTCAGCGTCAGCAGCTTCATCTTCGGCGAGCAGAGCTGCTCAGAGGCCCACGCAAGGGGACCAACCTATCAATGCAACTTCCAGGGGATCTTTGCGCCCGGTTGGCAATATGGAGCCAGCTTGGACGTGGGAATCTCTGTCATCAACGAATGAACCCACGTGTGACATGGCCACGACATTTGCCATGAGTATCCGACCCAAAGAAGACGTAGTCTTGCGCATGACACCGGCTTGCCATCTGATCAATTCTGCGCATGGGACTTCAGACGTGGCGTTGGCAATCAGTTTGTCGACACCCCTCGCCCAATCGGTCAAGACATCGACACGAATCACCTATGGTCAGATGGTCGTCCAGTACTTGCGCTGGTGCGAAGAGATCGGGTTGCCGCACCATTACCGGTTTCCTGTTGGCACCAACATCCTTTCTTGTTTTCTAACGCACGACCAAGACAAGAGACGGGCGAGCACGTCGCAACAGCAAACATACGCACTTATGCACTGGCATCGTGTTCAGAAGATGCCATGGGCACTTGACGCTTCCGCCACAAGGCTTCTCCGACGATCGGCCAAGTTGACGGCGCTCCCCACCCTGGAGAAACGCCGCCCCGTCCGCCTTCCTGATCTTCAGGCTATGCGTGAGCACGCGGACCTCTCGACGCCGGGCCATCGTGCGATTTGGGCAGCGGCCCTGTTCGCGTTCTTCGCTATGTGCCGACCGGGCGAGATCTCAGTTCGGACTCTGACAGCAGACACGTCCGAGCGAGCACGGTGGTCGGATTGACAGCAGACACGTCCGAGCGAGCACGGTGGTCGGATTTCAGTTTTGTGGCCTCACGGGGGGCGAGAAATATTGCGTCGGTGGTGTTGAAGCTCCCGTCGGAAAAGGTACATGGGTCCGCAGGTTTTGATCGAATTGTCGCCCAACAGCGGAAAATGCCCGAGCTATGCCCAGTTGCCGCATTTCACCAACACCAGGCTTCAAATGCGCCGCGACCCAGCGAAGACGCCACGAAGACTGGCGCGTTCTCGTACCTCACCGCCACAGGACAACGCCGGGAGCTCACGGACAGCCACTTCACCAAGACCGTCAACGCCTGGCTGCACGCCGCAGGTCGCGAGCGTGTGACAGGCCATTGCTTCCGGATCGGGGGTGCCACCTTCTTCTTCAGTGCGGAGAAGCCCCTAGACGACATTCGAATTAGGGGTGGCTGGGAGTCGGAAGCGTACCTGGTGTACATCCGGGACAGCTATGTCCGACACGCGGAGCTGTTTGGCGATGTCGACGCAACGCACTTGTTTTACGGTTGACATGTATGCGGCACCACTTGCTGACTACGGACCATTTTCTGCCGAAGAGTTTCGACACTCATGGATCTTGACTCTTGACAATCACACATTCACACCACCATTCACTTCCTCCAGATGATAACGACTCTCGGCCACTTAACATCAGCCGCCAGCTGCGCTGTCTTATGTCTGAACACGTTACTCCGCTGATCGTCCGAACCCCTTCCCTTCTCCCATTGATCTGGCGCTGACGTTTCCTGCCCTCCAGGCTCCAATGCAGGTAGCTAAATGCCTTCCCCCATTTTTTTTTGCCAGTCAGCAGTTCATTCCTGCCTCTTACTCCCTGTTCTAGTCCCATGTTGGCCTCAAGACTCAACCAGGTTTGAGCAGGTGAATCGGACGACGGACGCCAGGGCGGCAGGCCTCCACTCTCGAGGCTCTGCTGGTGGGTTTGCGCAATGCGACAGACCTCCCGGAGCGGTAGCGTTCCGCAGATGGGAGCCGCACGGGCTCGGTCGCAGCGTTCGAGCGGATCAACTCCGCTCAAAACCCACACACGCGTCTCGTTAGAGGCGTAAGGAAGTGCTGACACGCTGACGCTGACAATTACATTTCATTACATACAGACAGACGATACCACAGCGAGCGAGAAAGGCTTCAAGCTTCATTCACTGCGATCAGTAAGGGTCTATACAGGCAGCAAGAGTGAATCAGATGAACACACTCACATGTGCAGGGATTCCATGATGAGGCCGTACAGTGTGGCTGGGCCAGTGCTCAAGCCGCGTTGCTCGAGGACAGCAACCTCGCTGAGGAAGTGTAGAACACGAACCGCATAGCGCTCGCCCCCATGCCGGAGCAGCTTGACGCCACACGTGATGTTGACGATCTTGCGGACGGTCTCGAGCTCCTGATTGAATGCATTGCTGCGCTTGGTGTTGCCTTTGCGCACTTCCTCAAACAGCTGTGTGAGATATGCGGGCCAGGGTGGCGTAATGTTGGCTGCATCAAGAAGGGCGACACCAGAATGCTTGAGCAGGTGGGCATTGGACGGAACTTACTTCCGCTGGCGCTGCGCTCACCTGTGTTCAAGTTGTTTCCCGTGGAACGACGCTGGGTGTTGCTGGGTCGGCTACGTTCTGCAAAACAAGCATCACATACTGTGTATCAGCTAGAATCCATTCATCTCTTTCTACGGTCAATGATGAAACGGAACACCTTACCAGGAGGCATGTTGTGTCCTGATCGTAAGGAAGCTGGGTGTACGCGCCGTGCTGATTCGTGGTCGACGTCAAGGTCAACACGGGTGGAGAGGGACGCCCGTATCGCCCTCGTCATTTTTCCACGTGGCGGCGAAACTGGATCACGTGACCCCACTGTCCATTCAACCCCACTTCCAGCTCGGCGGGGGGGCTTTGCCCCCCCGGAACCTTCCCAACCAAAAGGACAACCTCTCCGTCTCCATTGCTGTCATGCTTAATCCTGTTCGCTACGCGCTAACTCTAACCCGCAAAAATAAATGGTCAACACGATCCTAACTTAGCAACCAAGTCGATAAAAAGGGAAAAAAAGAATGATAGCAGAAGGATTCTAACCGTGGACCTGCAGAATAGCAAGCAATATCACTAACCGCACAGCTTTGAGGGAAAGTTGATGCAGAGTTTGATTTGTGACGCACTATAAACAATCCTTACACGATCGCGTGAAAAGATAGTAATCAAAGCGCGCCAAGGCGCGCTCAAACTCCGAATCGCCGGATCCACGTGGAAAATTGACGAGGGCGATACGGTCCTTGGTGGAGAGTGGCGAGAGGAGTATATAATCACAGGAACGATCACGCGATCACGCGTGAGAAAAAGGCTGGCGAACACAATCACCACTGCATCACTAACTGCCTTCGACTTCTGCGTGCTCCGGCTGGACATCGATCTCTCGCTTCTTCTTTCTGGAAGGGATTGAAGATCACCCGCTGCTCCTTCCACCATCGACTCTGAGTGGCATTTCGACCGTTTCACTTTCCTTCTGTTCCTCGTCCTCGTCCGTCTGATTCAAATCTTCCGCCCTCTTTCTCCTGGTCATCTTTGAACACAGCCGTCGCACATGGCGAAGAGGTGAACGTCGCGGTTCGCGTGTAAAATTCGAATGCTATTTCGGCGAGAGTTGGTTCAGATTTGATGGATGGAGCTCGGTCTAAGGACTAAGGAGCGCGGTAGAGGCATCGCGCGGCCGCGTCGTACGCTCAATCGATGCGGCGACGCCAGAAATAGGATTGGTGCGAGCACCAAGGCGGAACTGATCGTACATTCAACCATCTCAAGCCCATTGCTTGAGCTTGGCAACGATCTCTTCGTGCAGCGGCCGGTCTCGAGGATCGAATGAGCAGCAACGTTGGACCAAATCGGTGAAATCCTTCGGAATGCGCGACTCCCACGCCTTGTTTGATGTTTGTCGAGGTACCTCCGGGCCTGTTCTGCGAATCCAGGGACGCGAGAAGGACTGCAGCCAAGAAAAGTAGACAGGGCACTGCACCATCACGGACAAGCTGTGTCCGACGCCGAAGATCTCGAGACGCTCCAAAGCCTCAGGCAGATTGGCCAATTCTGTTCGGATCGTATCGCCCTTCCACACAGGATTCTCGCAACGGCTGTAGACGAGCTGGTTGTTCTGCATCGAGGCGACCCACTCTCCTTTCACCTCCGGTGCCGGTTCACCAGCCACAGCCATCCAGCTCGGTGGAAGCTCAAAGTCGATGAGCACAATACGGTCGTTCGGCGGCGGTGCCGAGAGGACTATGTTGTGCTGTCCCAAATCACCAACGTAGAAGCCGTGACGGTTTACGTGCGCGACGGCTGAGGCAAACTCGTAAGCGTGGCGGAGTCTTCGTTTCAGGTCCTCGTCACTTGTTCGTCCGACCTCATAGTAAGGGCCGCCGGAAAAGTATGGCAAAACGACTCCAATCAGCTTTTCGCTGGCGATCGGAGATGATGTGCGGTCTCCAGAGCACTTCAACGTCACCAAGGCGAGCGGCGCAGGCATCACGTTCGGATGAGGCGGGAGGGAAGTAAGAACCGTGGCTTCTCGAACCGAAGAATGGGACAATTCGTCACCGGCGTCGCTCAACTGTCCATCTTCCGGAGGTCTTAGCGTTTTGAGAACGGCCCGGATTGGAGTCCCGGATGACGGAAGAACGATATCGACCAGCCAAACATGGTCGACCCAACAGGCCACATAGCTGACAATCGCGCTCAGCTCGATTCTCGGCACACCCTTGCAGTTCTCGGGCGAGAGGACGGGCAGACAGGGAGCCATGATGTCTTGAAAGATGTCACCGATGAGGATCGCGTGTATTTTGTCTGTGCCAAACTCCGTCTCGAGCTTGGCAAAAAGCTGGGCGCCCGGACAGTTGCGGCCTTCGAGGAGCGCAGGCACGATCTCTTTTACCTTGCTGTAGAGGTCCTCTTCGAGCTTGTAGACTTGAGCGGGTTGCTCGATCTCTTCGAGGTCGCGGCGACACCAGCCTATTGGTGAAGTCCTGTGGTTCTCGCTCCAGGTCTGCTCGACGGTGTCGAACAACAGCGTCTCGAACGGGATTCGTTCACCATCCGGTACCGATGAGCGTCGTACCAGCAGATGAACGACCATGTGCTGATACGACAGCGAAAGGCGCAGGCATGAACCCCTCCAGTCTAACGCGTAATCGACAACTTTGAAGTGTTCAGGCGGCTGCCAATTCCAAGGAGTATGGATAGCTACAAGATCAGTGATTCCAGCCTCAGAGTGGAAAGCCTTTGTCCTCTACGGACCCTTCACTTACCAAGGTGTTCGTTTCTGTCCGAGGCCGACCTGTGAAATTCGTCAATGAGAGTAGGCGGAACATTTGCCGTGCGTGGCGAGTGCAGGGGCGAAGATGCAAACAGGTCTTCGGTGGATGAAGTGTGTGAATGGGAATGATCGTGGCGAGGATGGAAAAGTTAGAAGTCTGCTTGAGCTCCTTTGTTCTGGAGGCCAGAGGACGGGACAAAGGGGAACAAGGTCAGCAGAGTGAGGAGTCATAATACAAAGGGTCAACGTTCACCGTTCACCGTTCACCGTTCACTAATGTCCCCGTCCTCTCTTTCTTTCCCTCTTTCGACATAACCCACATATCGAACATTCGAGTATTAGCTTGGATGGAGGTCACTGTTTTGGGAGAAGAGTATGGCGAGACGAAGGTCAGCTTACCTCGACTCAACCACACCGGCAACCGGGCGCGATGACAGGCTAGGGTCGTCGATGAGGCGGGAGTTGGTCAGGGAGAAAGCAATCTGGAACACGGCTGAGGGAGAGCAGATGACGACTCGATCCTCTGCTGCTTGCACCTCGGCCACTCATAAGCTTCTAGGTCGCATCAGTCACAGTACGTTGCGAACGTGATAGGAATGACTTATGCTTACCGCAGATACTCTTCCATTGGTTTCCATGCAACCTCGGTCGTCGCCTGCTCGTCATGCAGCGGGTGCATCGTCGCGTTCCCTTGTCCAAGATCTTCGAGTACAGCGGCCTTGCTGACGCATGTATGTGTCCGAGTGCTTGTTCCTCTGCGGTGAATGGATTCCGGCCGATCCGTGACCTCGACCCGCTGGGAGCCAGATTCCCGGACGTGATTTCACCAGACGATCCTGATTGGATAGGCAGCAGGAGGGAGGAGTACGAGTCGCTGCTTTAGCTATCAGGTGTGGAGCATTACGATATCGAGACGAAGACATGACGACAACTGACTCACCTTAATCACACGGCAGCGGAGCGTCAATCCATGCAGACGTCCCTTTGACGGTTCCTCCGATGTGACCAGTGTGCCCGCTCACGAGGAGAAACCATGTACATGGCGACGTTCGGTTGTGCTGTAAATGGCTTGAATAAGTTAGGTGCATCTTGACGAAGTTTTAAGACACTGGAACGTAGCTCGGCCCATGGATTCATGACAGGTCTTGCTTCCCTTCTCTGCCGCCGCTGTCGGACCCTTCAGCGCCAAAGACAGTTGAGTATGTCCTTGACACGAAAGCTTGATGCCGCCGATACGATGGAGGATGAAGGACGTCGAGAAGAAGCTTGAGTATTTTGTATGCAGCATTCAGCTCAGAGAAGAGAAATCACTGCAACATCACTGATAGAACGCATCAGTCATTCATTGCAAGAACTCGGAGGAAGAGATGCAACTGCTTGCCTTGAGGGAAGAGTCTGATGAATGCTGATGGTGAATGCACAGAAGTGATTTGTGGCAGCTGCAAGGAAAATTTCAGGGGTGGAGAGGCTTGTGTCTAGAGCAAAAGAAGCACATTTCGTGCTTCTTGCCTTTAAATTGTACTTGAAGAGTCCATACGTCGTTCATCGTTCCGTCCAGATTGTGTACTTAGGAAGGATCAGCCCGGACGTGACTCAAGTCGCGGTCGGGAACAGGATTGATTTTGTTCGCATGAATCGATAGCAGGAGAGTCCAGATCCGAATGCTCAGACGTACTTGAGGCGGGGCGAGTCGCCAGTGTGATCGAAGATGAGCTGATCATCTGGCTCACCGTCCAGACCTTTCCAGACACCCGTTGTCTGGGCAACCATGGGCCGGAATGAGGATGGAAGTCGCTGAAGTCGTCGTCGCTGTTGAGGGGAGAGGATGACAAGTGCGCATGATGATGAGGGAGGATAGAACAGCTTGGAAGGGGGTAGCACCCGAAAGTGCTGAGTGGTGTTCGAGAAGGGAAGGTACCACGATACATATCGAAGTGCAGGTGGAAACTCTTTGACGACCTTGGCGAGCACTTCGTCGGACGGCAATGCTTGAGCGGTATCGCAACCGACCCAGAGTGCACGCAGAACCGTAACTCGCTGGTTGGAGAGAGCCTCGAGAATGGCTGCAAGAGCTTGTGCTGACTCGGCGCTTGTATCGTAAAATTTTTCTCTCCGGCCTCCTTTGTACCGCACGGCGAGCTCGACTAGATTAGGAAAGCGATTTTCGCGCAGCAACCGCTCGAGCATTAAAACGGTGTGGGAGGAATCGAAATCCTCGTCGACGACGTCGAGGATGTTCAGGCAAGTGATCGAAGACAAGGGACTTCGGGGCACGTAGTGAACAGAATCCTTGGAGTGGATCTGGACGAGATTCAAGGGTGCACCCGCGCGGAGAAATGCGCTGACCGGATCTGCGCCGCCGTCCAATCTTCTGAGAGTGCTCAGTGAGTTCACAATTTCTGGACTGGCAAATGTCCCAGCTTCTCGGCCCGAAGTGACGGTAAGGTCTCTAATGGATCCGTGTTGACGAGCAAATGTGAGCATGGCTGCATCGCTCGGCCATAACCCTGAAAAGGCGCATGATCGAAGCTCTGGGAGGCTGAATGCTGCCCAATCAAAAGGCACAGCCATTTGGGCATCTTCGTCGATGTGGATGTCAACGTCAACCAGGGACGAATGACGATTGAGAAAAGCGAGGATTGACGATTTGAACGTTTCAGGTTGTGATGGAAGATTGCTTTGGAGGCGAAGTTGAAAGCGTCGAAGATTTGGCCACTGCACGGCAAGTAGAGTTGCAAATGTCGACATGTCGCTCGATGCAGCTTCATGTATCTTGATGGACAAATCTCGGATTCGTAGCGCAAGCCGTTTCAGCAACCTGGGTCGCAGCGCCGGGAGCACGGAATCTCGTGCAGCTGCATGGAGATTGAGACCTTCGAAGTGGAAAACTTGGAGCGCACTTGAGCCAACCGAATCCTGTGTATCGAGCGTCAAGTGCAAGATATCCGAAAGTTCCTCTGACATTGCTTCGCCATGATTGTGGAACGCAGCTTGGGCGTCAGCGACACCCGGATAGCGAGACGCGTCGAAATCGCCAACGACCCGTAGTGCTGAGAGGCGTTCCAAAAGCTGCGGAGCTCGCTTGAGCTGGTTGTACAGCGACTTGTTGATTTGTCCGATCGATAGGTCCAAGAATGGCATCTGCATGACTTGTCTCTGCTGCACCATCAGAAGGAGGTCGCCAAAGCGATTCCACGTGTCCCTATGGACGTGAGGAGCATCTCGGTTCCGATATACCTTTTCAACGCTGCTGTTGCGGGCATATTGGTTGGCTACCGGATCCCACACGCGTACGAACCTGATATGGTCCACCAGCCCCGGATACGCTCGGAGGACTTCTTGAAGGTCGAACGCTCTGTCGAGGGGCAGGTTGATGCTGCGCATCAGGCGCGGGAGGACGTTGATGCGCATTCGCTTGGACACCGTGGACAGCGTGACCATATCGAGCTTGTCAAAGTCCAGATGATCAAGGAGAAAGCAAAAAAGCTCGGGTGTTTGCAGGAAGCGATGTGTAGCACTGACGCTTGGGGGCGACGACAGCGAATTCTGGGAAGTGCCGAGCCGCGGCTTCTTGATGACGCGACTTTCCTCTTGAGACATGGTTGAAGATGGCCGACGTACTAAGCTGGATGTGCTAGCTGCTGGCGCTGTAGGAGCCTGTTCCAATCGGGCTGGTGACTTTGACGTTTGTCCTTCTTTGCCATCTTTCCACGGAGTCCGTGCCTGTGCTTCGTTTTTCTCTGTCCAGTGCTCGATCATGTTCTGAATGAGTGCCACCTCTTCTGGCGTGTCGTCAGACGTGTTGATCTTGACCCTTTGGAATGGCAGATGATGCGACTACAGCAGAGAATAGAGAACAAGATCAGTATCTATACATTTGCTGACCCAGAGGAAGCGGAGGTGGATGCTCACTGACGACTGGGCCACTCGTCGGATATGACCAATAGCTCGAGCTCGCAGTAGCACCTGGTCATCACAGCTGCGCTCTGCTGATTGCCATTCGGAAGCAGAGAGGATTGCAGCCTCGAGCACGTGAATCGCGGACAAGGACCACCCCTGCGGAGATTCCGCGCTTTCCAGGAGCATGTCGAGATGGCGGGAAGGCAAAGCAAGTGTGTTGATGCCCGTGCTGAAATGGAGGGGATGGAGTGATGGTCAAGAGGAAGTTTGCTTGAAGCTGGAGGGCTGGGGGAGAGCGTGAGCGTTGGCAAAAATTCTCATCAACCGAGGACATTTCACCGCGTCGCGTCGCGTCTCTGCAGAGGGGGTCAGTGCGAAAGATGAACGACTGACGTCGGTAGTCGAAGCAGCTGAACAACGCATGGACGAGGGGTCGGAACGCGCGCGTTGCCGCTCCGAGCAACTGGGCTTCTTGCTCAGGCCATCTCCTCTTCTTTCAGGGTCGCGAAGGTCAGGGCAACGAATATTCTGGTGTTGGTCTCGACGCGACCCCACGACGCGTTTTGACGCGTTGTCCTCGACGGCGGAGAGCGGAGAGCTGTCTGCATTTGACCACCACCCTCGACGCCAAGCGGAGATATAGATGCAGACAAAGGCCTGCAGCCTGTAGTAGACTGGCAGTTTCCAGCGTCCAGCGCGTGGTAAGACGTTTTGGGAGTGTGCAGGTTGAGGCGTTGAGCGTTGAGGCGTTGAGGAAGCAGGTTGGGGCGCAAAGGTTCTGGACCTTGCGGAATCCGAATTCCGAATGCGGCTGGTCTCAAGTCTCAACCCACAAACCACCACCGCACGCGCACCACCGCCAGGCAGGGCAGTGAACGGCGGGACGGGGCGGGACGATGCAGGATGCAGCAGATCTTGGCACGTCAAGCAGTTCTCCAACACGCTTCTGGATTTCAAAATGCCGCCTTCAGCTCTCTCGCTCTGGAGCATCGAAGACCCAGGTTTGCCTTTATCCAGAAGAAGCAAGATGTGAGTTCTGTCGGACACGTGGTGTTGGGAGGATCATGCTGAACCTTTCTGATATTCTGATCTCTGATCGCTGAGTTTGTTCTTCTCGCGCCAGGTAAGGAGTAGTGATCAGCGAACAGGCTGCGATAACGGTCAGGAACCAGGAACCAGGTCGCATGAAGCTCGGAAGGGGGCTGCATGGAGGCTCGACCACCTGCAGGTGTACCGTCACAAGTTGCTTTGGGTGCCTGTGGTGACTGGTGCCTGTGACCGGTCGAGCGCTCACACTTTCACCTTTCCAGCCCCCAGCCTCGACAATTCAGCTCTCGCGTGTGCATATTGTTGATTTCTGTGCCCCATGTCGGCCTGAATCCTGATGTGCTCAACGCCTTCCGCTCCATAATACTCCATGCTGCCAAGCACTTCTCACTGCTCACATTTGCAGCTCTCTACTGACCGTTTCGAGTCCGGGTCGACTGACCTGCATGTGTACATTCTCAACTGTCTATTGCTTTTACCACCCCCCTCTTACGGACTTGCAGGGAATTTAGGTGCAAGGCAAAGTGGCAGTGCGCTGAGAGTTCTGGTCTCTGGACACGAATTGAGGCCCTCGTCTTCCTCCAAAGCGTATCGCCCGTCGGAATGCTGCATGAATGGCATCGTAAGCTTTTGCCTGAGCAGGCCCACGGAGAAGTATAAGAGTCGCCCTCTGGACATACCTGACATCCTTTCCCGCCCACAGACATTTGGTTTGACCACGGCTTTGTCCATCTTCATATCTGCCCTCCTTCTTTCCTCTCCCCGTTTCTTCTCCTCCGATGCAGTTTAAGGTCCTGGTCGCACAGGCCATGGCCGCCATGGCGATGACCATGTTGGCCGGCGCGCAGACAACCACTTCCGATGGCGAGTTTACCACGACCTCAGACATCATCATCACCGAACCCACGACTACGTCCACGGATGACAGCACGACGACGACGACGAGCACAACCACGTCCATGGCCGATCCTACTGATTCTATCACCACGAGCGATTCTCTGATGACCCCGACGGCTACGGATAGCCTCAACATCACCTCGACCACGTCGACCACGGGACTTCCCACGGAGACTGGCTTCCTCAACTATACCGTTGCGCAAGGAGACTTCCAGGACTGGCCATACGGCGGCGATTTCGTTCAGCCATATGCACCCGAGCCGTGAGTAGACGCGTCTTCATTATAGTAATTCGCCGATCGTCGACGTGTTACTCATCGAGCAGTTTCTCCATCGCCGTCACACAACTTTGTCGGGACCGATCAGCGTCCTGGACGACGCCAAGCTCATCGAGCTGCTCTACCTCGCCAATCTGAACCAACAAGCGTGCGAGCGAAAAGCGAACAGCTACAGTCAAACGAGTGCCTTCCGCAAACGTACCGAGGAAATCCTCAGCGGCAACAGCACGGCACTCCAAAAGCGAAGCAACCACAAGCGCTCGTTGCTTCCAACAATTTGTCTTCCAGCCTGGGAGACCGTCGACGTGACTTTCCACTGGCTGCTCAACTCCAAATCAGTGCGTTCCAACTTTGTCCTTTCGTCTGCGCTCGACGATCAGATCAACGACCTTGCCGAACAGTGAGTCTGACACGCGCAAAACTTCCGGTAGGCCGCTGTTGAAAGGCTGCTGATTTCTCTCGTCGCGTCTCAACAGCCTCGCGCGTATCCAAATTGCCATCAACGTCAAGGGTCGCTGGGTTTGGACAGGAAGTGATATCGACAAGGTGTCAACCTGGTGAGCACCAGCTTTCTCTCCTCGGAGTCTCCAGCGAATTCTGACAGATTGCACTGGGTTGCTCGGTTACTCATCACAGGGACAAGACCAAGGCCGGCCAGAACGCCGGTATCCTCGGCAGCTTGAAGCGCAAGCTGGGTACCGACATCTCCGATCATCTCAACATCTACCTCGTCGACGCGGTGCTCAGGGACGACGGTGCCTCCATCGAGGGCATTTGTACTTTCCCCTTGAAGAACAAGGTCGTCCAAGAGCACGATGGCTGCATTGTTGCCGCTAGGACGATGCGCAACTACCCGAACAATCGATTCGGGCGACCAGGTGCAGGAATGGTAGGTTCAATTGGACACGGACAACATTCGGACACTCGGTCTCCATACTGATGATGTGCCCAACTCTCGATGCCTAACAGATTCACGAAGTCGGCCACTGGTTTAACCTCCAACATCCGCACGACGGTGGCTGCAGGGGCAGCGACGGGATGAGTGACACCAAGCAGTACCCTGTCGGCGAAGGCGTGCGTATCCTTGAGGTGGACATCAGCTTGACCAGACCGTCTTGTTGACACTTTATCCATACTTTTGGCGATGCTTCTCACAACAGGATCAGTTTCAGCAGGCCTGCCTAGACACGGCAGGCAATCTCGAAAGTGTGGCGGAGCCCGTATACAACTTCATGAGCGTGCGTTCGTCGGTGCCTCTCCCGAGCTTTCAACGGGGCACGAACACTGATATTTCCCTTCCCCACCGTGAATTGACGTGCAGTACTCGTCGTCTGCCAATGTGAACACTGGGTCCTTCTCAGAGGAGCAGATTGCTGCTGCCCACACCGGTCTTCGCGTATACCGACGCGGTCTGCAGACCGCCGCGTGCCAATATGGTCTGCGGAAGCGTGGGACGACAGCACCTTTTGCCGCCCGCGAGAGCTCAGACGAGCCCATCAGCATCGACCACCTCATCCGGCGTCAGCAGAACTTGACGTCCATCTGCTCCAACAACAAGCTTCAGATTTCGAGTGAGTTTGCCCAAAGTTGCGGACATGTCAAGCACTCCCTTCCTTGTTCGTGAGCGTTGAAGCTCATGATCGTCAATCCGTATTCTCTGCAGACCTCGAGGTTTCAGACTGGGCAGTCAAGGGGCTGAACAACCCGGACTCGCCCCCGTTCACCCCTCCGTTCTCCCAGACCCCTGCCGACACGAGTGTGGTCGTACCACCGAAGCCTCAAAGCCAGGACAGCGGCACGATGGGAGTCATCAGGGCACCCAATGTCAAAGACTTTGCCACCTATCCGGGCAACAACGGCATCGGCTCAACTGGATCCAGTCAGGACACCGTCGGCACAGGCACGAACGGAGGCAAGGGTACCTCTGGTCTGGGTCTGCAGGACACCACGGGCGGCACGGGCAGCACGAGCGCGAGTGTGGTCAAGGCTGGGTTGCCTGCCGCTGGTGTGGTCGCTGGACTGGCGTCTGTGCTTGCCTCGCTGCTGCTCTTCTGAGGCACGATCGGATCGTTCCCCCCGTCGGCGAATCCTGCTTCCGCCTGCCCACTTTCAACCTCTCATCTGGACCTCACCGCTCCAACTGCAAATACCCCCCCCCCCCCCGGAACGAAAGTCGATGACCCTTATTTCTATCACGCCGTTTCTGTGACTCTGACTCTTTCTCCTTATCCTTCACGACCCGACTCGTCTCCAGTATGTACCTACACCGTCTGCAATGAATGCCATGGGAAGCTCCGCGATCTGCACTCACTGGAACGGGCTTGCTGCTCGAAAGTTGGCACATCCGTCGGCCGTCGGGAAGCGGGAAAACTTTCACGCTGGATTTTTTGCTTTCGGCTCTTCGGGACTTCTGTTTGTCTCCGCATCGCGCTTCGAACTGTGGCGCTGGAATTGCGGGGAAGCGGGAAGCTAGGTGGGGGAGGGGTAATCTTGATGCGTGCGTTGCTGTGCTGCTGTCCTGCTGCCGGACGACAACGACGAGCATCTGATTCTGTACTGGCCGCGCTTCTCGACTCCCTTGTACGGTGAGCGCACACGCAGCATCCTGTGCCGTCTCCTCAGCTCATACAGCCGGTGGTGCTCAGTCAGTAGTCAGTGCTCACCTGGACCTGGACCTCGGTGTCGCGCTCTCACCTCCCATTGTGATCTTCACACTCATTCGCGCTGCCAACGATTGGCAATACCAGTCCGCTTCAGCAACAACAGCGCGCCCGCCATCGAGCTTTTCCATCCACCATGGCCAGCGGATCACGCGGGTCCTCACCAGCGGTTCGCGCCATTCAGGACCGACACGACAAAATCCGGAGCTTGTTCGTCGAGAACTTCCCACTCCTCCAGACCATCCGCGCGCGCGCCTTGTCGGAGCTCGTGCCCAGTCTCACAGCCTCTCTCAAGCTCCAGGAAGAGGGCGTCACCAAGCTCGAGCAGTATCTGCAGGACATCCCCTCTCTCTTCCGACAGGCGAAGCGAGCCAAGTTCCACGAGGAGAACACGCTCCAGGCACTGCGCGAGACTCTCCAGTGGAGAATCACGTCGGAGGTGGACAATTTGGACGTGGATGAGCTCCATCCTCTCTACGTCGACCCGCCTTCCGTCGCCCGGGCTCTGCGCGACGCAGGCGACCCCAGCGCCTCCCCGAAGACGACGGACTCCATCGAGAGCCGGCCGCCTCTCTTTTGGATCAACGACCGCCTCAAAGACCACTACGGTCGGCCTTGCGGCGTAATTTCGCTCCGCACTCTCGAACGGACCGAAGAACGCAATCTCGAGAACATCAAAGAGTACATCCTTGCTTCGGTGGAGATTGGCAGAAGACATATCGCCGAAATGTACGCCAGGAGCGACTTCATCCCCGACAGCGTGGCTGGCACGCCTCTCAACAGTCCAACTCTGGACCAGCGCGGTTTCCAGAAAGGGGACGCGTCATCGGCTGCCAGGCCCGGTGCCGGCGCAGAGGTAGATAAAGATGATCTCACAAGTCAACCTCGTTCAGGTCCGCTCCAGATGGTTCTCGCCTGCGACCTCGATGGCGCAGGCATGTCCAATCTCGAAATCGAACTCTTGCCGTTCCTCCTCGACTTGCTCAAGAAACACTACCCGGGCCACATTGCGGTGATGTACCTCCTCCACTACGGCTGGGTGCACGCCGGCATGTGGACCCTCGCCAAACGCGTTCTGCCCCAGGTCGTGCTCGACAAAATCATCTTCCCCAAGGACGACGGCACGCCGTTGGAGGAAGGCGGTCAACGGGGCCAGATTGAAGATCACTTTGATCGGAGACGATGGCCTCGCGCCCTGGGCAAGTGTGGCGCGTGGACGGTCTCCCTCGACGCAGCGCACAACTCGGTCATGCGGCGATTCAGCTCCAGCGTGACGAAGCGCCCGCGCTCGCACTCACAGTCTCGCCACAGCAGTCGGTCGAGTTCGTTTGTGAACTTGCACCAGTTGGGCGCGTTTACCCCGATGGACGAGAAGGGAAACGCGCTTGGGCCCTGGGCCGCACCAGATGGACGCGCCACACCCGGCTCTTCGGCTGGTTTGGGCATCGTCGGTGCCGGGGTCGCTGGCGGACCGTTGGCTGGAGGCGATTGGGGCCAGGGGTGGGCCGGGGGGTCTGCCAACCCGCCCATCCGAAGACGATGGCGCGATCTCTTCCGCACGCTCACCTATCTCTTCGTGCTGCGGATCCTGACGCTCAATCGGAGGATGCGCCGACGCGTCGTCGACATGGGGCGTGTCGTCGGGCGATCCCTCGTCGCTGGTGGACAGAATGAGGCCGATGATCAACCCGAGCGGTGGAGTCGGCACGGGGCTTTTGCGGAGGGCGGCAACTCTGGCAAGTTCTCGAATGCAAGAGGTGGACAACGACGTACGGGAACACATGCACGCCTTCCTCAGCTTCAGATGTCGTCGAATCGTCTATCCCCTCAGGTCCCTTCGTCTCCCACCTTCTCCCCCGGCGGGCGAAGTCCGACGAGCCGAGCAAATGTGCGCTATCCGACCGGTTGGGGCCAGCTTGGGCCTTCCTTGCGCCGGGACGGCTCCGTGGCGGGCGGCTCGAGAGACGGCGGCAACAACAACCAGAGTGGGTACAGCAGACGAAACACGCTGGCGGTGTGGCGGAGCGGTATGCGGCACCTGAGGAGTTTCACGCTCTTTGCGCTCATCGTTGCGCTGTTCCAGTCGGATTGGCGGACAGGTCTGCCGAAGGGCCCCGGGATGGCGACGGTGTGGGACAGCGTGAGGGCGGTTGCTATCCTTGGTGTCGGCCAGGCGGCGCTGCGGTCGTCAGCCTAAGGGGCTGGAGCTCTCCTGCATTTCAATTGGATCTCATCCTTCCTGATGGGAATGTCTCTCTTTTCTTGTCTCTCTCGTTCTCTCTTTGGCCATCTCATTGCACCTTCGACTGTCTCTTCACCCGGATTGCCCATTTGGAGGCAGCAGCAGACCATCCAGTCCCGTGTCGGGCAGAACTTCGTGTCAACCACCTCCAGCCTCGAGAGTCGAGAGCCAACGAAGAATCGGACCTCGAAACCACAGGTTCGGGCGTTACGAACAAGGCGGGTGGCGAGCTCTAAAGCGTGTGTCTAGCGCCAAAGATATGTAGAAGCCGCGTGAGCCGCAGGGAATAGGTTTCACAGCCTATCCACGCGGTGAAATCTGAAGGCGTTTTACGTCCGCGCCCACCCTGCCTTTGAGGTTCGAGCTGTCAGCAATATCTTCAAGTCACGCCTTCCCATTTCACAGCATGGTCCGCACCTCCTCAGGCCTCAGTGCGCGAAGGGGCCGTGCTGGAGGTCGCAACCTCTCAAGCCTCAACAAGCCGACACGCGGTCCTTTGGACCTTGCGCCTGGACCAGTCACGCACGCATGCAGTTCTGGCTGTGCACTTCTGCAAGGGCAAGTTCCATCTCGGGAGTCTGGTTTTGATCGATGTAAAAATGATCATAGGCACCAAACGTTTCATTTTCCTCAGCTTATGAAATATGAATCGTTCAACACAGGCAAGGTGCGAATTGTTTGTTAATCTATAGCGCCGTGCTCAGTGCTCACACAGGTGAACCCCGGCAATCCGCCACCCTTATGCAACTATATTCTGCCTTCTTATTGAGGCTTGCGCGCTGCCTTGTCTTATCCTCAGGCTCGGGCTGGCGAGCGTCGTGCTAACGACCCCGGAGACTTCCTTCCCACCCCTCTTAACAGCTCTGCAGTCTGCACCTGCAGCATCAACGACGATGGCGGCGACGATCCTCCATCTTATCCCCCATCTTACACACTCACTCATTCTTTTCTTTTCTCCTCCTCCTTCTTCCTAGTGTCCACGTTACAGATCGATGTCGCACCCATACCAAGAGCCGGCGGCGTCTGTCAGCCAGCTCGGCTTCCATCCCAGGCCAGAGGACGCGGGAATGGCCTCGCCTCGACCCAGCGCTCAGATGAGCTTCCAGGAGAAAGAACAGTTCCTGCCTTACCAGCCGGTATGTCGTTTTGGTCATCCAGAATCCGATTACCTTCGTCTACCAGACTAACGTCTCGACCTTATTCTTCTCTGTTTCTCTCAGGGGTCTCCATATTCTGCACCACTGCATGACTCAACGTACCCACCAGCCGCACACAATGCGCCATACCAGAGCTCGTACTTTGATGACGAAGCGCATTCAGGGGCCACCCGTGGCGCCCCCGCCGCATTCGCCTCCACACGTTCGGGTGCAGCAGCAGGGGCACCTAAGCAGGGCAGCATCTTCAAGCGCAAACCATGGCTCATAGCTGTCCTAGCGCTCCTTGCCATTGCCGCCATCGGAGGTGGCATTGCAGCCTGGAAGATCCTGTCCCATTCGAAGATGGACTCCGACAAGGGGGTCGGGAACAACGCATCCGCCAACGAAGATACAAAGCCCAACTCAGGTACATCCTCCGGTGATAATGCCACGGTCACGCCTGTCATCACTCCGCTCGCACGATATGATTGGCGCGATCCCAATAACGTAGCGTATGGCATCAACTTGGGCAACTGGTTAGTCACTTGATCATTCAGAATCCGATGACTCCGTCTACAGACTAACGTCTTGACCTCTTCTTTGTCCTCTCAGGTTGGTGCTCGAACGCTGGCTGGACGAAGACTGGTTTACCGGCTTATGTCCAGATTGCGAGGATGAATGGAACTGGTCTGCCCACCTCGGCAACAATGCGGTTTCCACCCTTCAGCAGCACTACAGTGACTACATCCAGGAGTCCGACATCGACACGATGCAGTCCACAGGCATCAATATGATCCGGGTTACGCTTGGATACTGGGCTCTCATTGACACTCCTGGGGAGCCCTTCGTCAATGCCGGGCAGCTTGACCGGTTGCGGATGTTGATGGAGTGGTGTCATAAGCGAGGTGAGTTTTCATCAGGGCTTTCCTCTTTGCATTTGCATCCACTCATATCGTGAATTCTGTTTCTTCGGCACAGGAATCTACATCACGATCTCGATGCATGGCATGCCAGGATCGCAGTCCGGCGACCAGTCTACAGGTCTGAGGAAGGACTTTGGCGTTGAGGGAACGTCCTGGTACACCAAGGCCAATCAGGCTCGCTCTGACACCGTCATCCAGGCCCTCGCCACCTGGATCACCCAACAACAAAACTACAGCTCGGTGATCGCTGCCGTATTGCCGGTCAATGAGCCCAAGCAATTCGCTGGCAATGTTTACTCAGACGACTGGCAGACTGCGATCCAGAATTTCTACGTACGCTCGTACAAGACGCTCTCCAACATCGGCATGGTCATGGCCATCCACCCTGGGTACCGCAACGGCCAAGACCCCACCGAATGGGGGTCATACATCTCCTCGAACAACATGGACCCCAACCTCGTCATCTGGGAGACCCATCCCTACCCGGGCTTCTTCCCTGCAAATTCTGACGAAGACAACATCATTAGCACCGTCTGCCAGCTGGGTCAGATCCACAACAACATTCAGGTGCCCGTCTTCTTTGGCGAGTGGAGCGATCTCAGCGGCATCACGAGCCCTGCGTGGCTGAAGAAGTACTGGAACACCCAGCTGGCAGCATACTCTTCCAGCGGAGGAAGTGCATTCTGGTGAGTACAAACACAACAATTTCGCCCTTGCTCTGTTCGCTCTCCCTCTCCCCGATCTTCGACATCTTTCCTCCCATGACTGACTCCAACGTGACCCCTTTTCGTAAACCTGAACAGGACCTGGCGAGCCAAGAACTCCTCCAATCCAGTCCGCGCCCTCACCTCCAACCAGATGTCGCGGTACGACTACCAATTCCTCCTAGCGCAGAACATCGTCACCCCGCCTGCGACGGGACAGAGCATCAAGGACCACGTCTCGTCGCTGCCCAACAATGCGTGCGCGGGGCAGAGCAGGAGGAGGAGGAGTGCGCATCGCGGGGAGCGGATGGCTCGGTTGGACCGGGCTGGCGGGCAGTGAGGACTTTTCGTGCTGGAGAAGTTCCTTCGTGCCCTGTCGGATCAAATTTATTGGCCTGCAACACGGAACCACAACGGACATCACTTCTTGACACCATGGATCGCCTTCTTTTTTTTTTTTTTCCTCCCCTTCGCCTAATCGTCTTCCTCGGTCGGCTCGTTACCTTCCTCACCGGTCGTTTCCCCTGACGAGCAAGAAGCGCTGTTCAGCCTTGCAGCCCCACACAAGACGGGCTATCCGAAGAACCCCCCGTATTTCAAACACGGTGGCCCCCGGATGTCTTCGCGACGCAGGCAGCATCTCCGCTTCCGCCTCTCTTTCCTTTTTATTCGCCTTCTACTCTCTTTTTCTACTTTGGGAACCTTCAACCTCCAACCTCTCTCGGCACTCGGCAGCTCCGTTTCGGTCGCCACACCGGACATTTTGACAGGTACTATCACCACTTGGATACACATATTCCTGCAGGGCCATTCTCGCGCCTCGCCTCCAATTCCTTCCTTTCCACAGACTATACTTACCTCGATTCGATCCGCGTCGATTCGCTTTTTTCACCACTCTGGTTTCCTGGATCCTTCGGTAGCCTGTACCACCAGCCCCCCTCCACTCTTTGGTCTTCTTCATCTGTCATTTGACCCCAAACTACATCTCCTTCACTTTGGAATTCGCATTGCTGTTCTGCTCCGGCCATTTTAAAGGGACGCTATCAATGGAAGAGAAGATACGCGTCTAGGAAGGTCGGTAGCTGTATGAAGGCCAGATTACAGGCGTGCAAGGACGGCATCGACGGAGCTGACCTCCAAGTCCTTCCCCTGCTCAATCTCAAAGTACTCCACCTTGAGATCGTTCACAATAGCCGCATACCGCGCCGTTCGGTGTCCCATCCCGTGCGCAGACAAGTCGAGCGCCGCACCGAGCGGCTTGGAGAATTCCAGGTTGGAATCGGAGACGAACAGGACGTCGTCGCGCGCGCCGAGGTGCTTGCCCCAGGCTGCTTGGACGAAGACGTCGTTGGCGGTCAGGACGATGACTTGGTCGGCTCCCTTGCCTTTGAGCTCCTTAATCTTTTGGATGAAGGGGGGGATGCTGATGGGTTTTGGCGCGGGAGCGAGGGAGCGATGCCTTTTAGTAAACTAGGGTGCAACAAGCAGTATGTGACCACGAACTCACTGGTTAAGGTGGCACGTAGGCGTGAAGGCGCCAGGGGCGGCGACAATAACGACCTTCTTGCCCTTGAACTCTGTAGGGTCGCAAGAAGTCGGTGGGGTCAGCGCATGGGCTCCCTCAGCGAATGCTCGAAGGAGTGATACGTACCCTTGTGAGTGTTGAGCTTGGAGGGGATACCGCACGACTCGCCGCTCTCGAGCTCGGGCGACCACTACGCGGCACATCAGAATAGGGGGGAAAGTCAGGTCAGCGCACGCCTTGCTGCAGTTACCCAACAATCTGCCCTTGGGAGTGAACTCACGTGGATGGCGCTGAGGGTGACGTCGGGAATGGTGGAGCCAACAATTTGGGAAGACATCTTTACTTTCTGGTGATAGAAGTTACGGGTGTGGGAGAGGGAGTGCGATTGAAAAGTGGGACAGATGGTGGTCGGCAGGGAGGACAGCGGCGAAGCTCCCATCCTCATCATGTACTCGTACTCTCGCCGCTTCGCAGGAGTGAGACGCGGAGAGGCCCGTGCGCAGAACATCACGCAAATCTGGCACTGAAACGCGGGTGACAAACAAATCGATGTCGATGATGCGATGATGATTGATGCGCGATGCGATTTCTATGTCCATGGTCTACATATACATAAGTATATCACTCTCTAGTTGTGGTTCTGCGCCTTCGCAGGACGGAACTCGTGCGAGCGGTGGTATTGCGGTGAGCCGCCCGCCTTGATCCCCTTCGCCAACCGCTCACTGGCGTCCGTTACCCACTTCGGGTTCGACAAGAAGCCACGCGCGAGCAAGATGGCGTCCGTCTCGCCGTTCGCGATCGCCTTCTCGGCGAGGTCGCCGGGGGCGGAGGACCCGCCGTCCATGAGACCGACGGCGCCGACCACCATGTGCTCGGCTTGTTCGGGGGTGGTACCGTCGGATGCGGTGGAGCGCGCCTTGGAGGTGGGTGCGTTGGACTGGTAGATGGGGAGTGCTTTGCGGATGGCGGAGGCGAAGCCGAGTTGGTATCCGGGACCGGGCGAAATGCGTTGCTCGGGAGTCAATCCTACAGGGATCACGACGACGCGTCAGAAATGTGCAAAAGGGAATGCGTCCGATCAGGTCAAAATAAACTCACCACCTGCAGACACGTCGAGGAAGTCGACATTTTCCTGCTCGAGCTGTTGCGCGAGCTTGATCGAACTCTCGATGTTCCAAGTCTCCTGTCCGGGCTCGAGATGCTCGGCATAGTCGGTGGCACTGATGCGGACCCACAGCGAGCGCTCGGGCCAGCGCTGCTTGATGGCGCGTACCGTGTCGAGCAAGAAGCGCGTCCTGTTCTCGAACGAGCCGCCGTAGTTGTCGGTGCGCTTGTTGGAGACGGGGGACAGGAAGTTATGAAGCAGGTACCCGTGGGCAGCGTGGACCTCTACGAAGTCGTATCCCGAGACCTCGTACGCGCGCTGGGCGGCATCGACAAAAGCCTGCTGGAGTCGCTTGATGTCGTCTACCGAGAGTTCGCGCGGGGTGATCCACTGCGGGTTGTAGGGCTCGGCGGAGGGACCCACGACTTCGTCGGGGAAGCCGCCCTCGTCCTTGTCGACCCGCTCCTTGTGCTTGCGCTCTCCGCGGTAGAAGGGCGACCATGTGGAAGCCTTGCGGCCGGCGTGGGCGAGCTGGACTCCGACGGTGATCTTGTCGGCGATGCGCTTGAGCGACGCGACGACGTTGCCGTGCGCCTTGGCGTGCTCGTCAGACCAGATCCCGACGTCCTGCGGGGTGATGCGACCCTCGGGCGTGACAGCGGATGCCTCAGTCATAATGGTACCTGCGCCGTGAATGGCAAAGGAACCAAGATGGGCAACGTGCCAAGGACTGACAAAGCCGTTCTCAGCCGAGTATTGGCACATCGGCGACACGATGGCGCGGTTCTTGAGGGTGAGGGCCGATGTCTTGCCGTCCTTTCCCTTGGTGCGGAGACTGATAGGCCGGAAGAGATGGGGTATCTCCTGGTCGTCGGGCAGCATCTTCTTGGTGAATGTGCCGACGGGGACATGACCCTGGAAGGTCTGCACGAAGTTGTCCGTCTTGAGGGAGGCGAGGGAGGATGTGTCTGCCATGGCGAATACTATGAGAGGAGCAAATTGGGATGGGAATGTTATCACGGGGGGATGATGGGGAAAACAGGGATGCAGTGATCAGCTCGAACACACTACTCCTTTATATATCTTCAGCGAGACGTGACTCGTGCGGTAGCTCCGTCCGTAGCTCGGCGCCGAGACATATCCAGAAGGTTCGGCTCCCCCTCTAGTAGGCTGGGACGCTGGGACGCTGTGACGGTCCAACTGCACCCTTGCGCCTGACCGAAACTTTCGCTTGAAGCACGTCGAATGTCGATACGTCGACCTCATGGATTTCCACAGCGACGCACTGACGTTTGTTGGAAGGGTGGTAGAGTGGAGGCGAGATATGTAAGACCCCAGGCAAAGACCCCAAGAGACTCCCTTATCTCCGTTCCCAACGGCCGAAGTGCCATCTTCTCATGGCAATTGGCAGCCTGTCTATGTAGGACATGATTGATGCGAATGCCGGCAGACAAAGGGAAAAGAACACAAAGGGAAAGAGATGAGGTGACCCCCCCCCCCCCCCCAATCTTTGCTCGGTTGTGCCAATAGCCACTGACTAGCCACCACCACCACCACCACTCACTGCCACTCCCACCCGGCCATTTTTTCCCTCTCCTCTCCCTAGACATACCCTTGCTGTTCTCTGCGTCCTTACCGTCCGGACCGTCCTGGACGAGGATTATTCTTTCACCAACTTCGCTCAGAATCTCATCTCCCCGCCCGCCTTCAGCAAGGCGAATCCCCCTGGTACGGAGGATGTTCCGGATCACCAACTCAGGATATCTCGAAGGAGATCAGATCGCATCAGTGAGTACTCATATTTCAAACAGCTCCCAGTACTTGAAGCTGACTCTAGGCTCAATACCTTCCAATAGAAGCCGAACGAATTCAAGGTCGTCGACTATGAACTGAGTCGGAGCGAGCAGTGTCTGCGCCTATCTTACGCCTATCAGCACATGCTGATTCATGTGCTCGTTCCTCGGACACCTATCACAGACGGCGCTGCCGTTCCGTTTGAGACTCTCTTCTTCGACACGATCACCAAGACCTGGGGAGATCCGCAGCGCACTTTTTGGCGTCGCCGAGGCAAGCCCCAGAGCAAAGATCAGCCCGAAGCAGTCCACCGACTCGAGGAGGAGCTCGATCGCAAGGCTAAGGCACTACTGCCCGCCGTCATCAAGGAGCACCATAGCAAGGGCTCCCAGCTCTTCGTCAAGCTGGATACGGACACCACTACTGGCGAAGTCCGAATCGATGTCCTTGGTGAAACCTTCCGCGACATCGTACATGCGGCCCTTCCATTCCTGCCAGCAAACATGTGTCCGAACGTTCCTACTTCCTAGGATCACATTAGCCGGGATCGACACTTATGTCTCCTGCTGGATGCTCGACCATATCTTGCTCGTCGACGTCGTGATCCCACCCGCCACCGTGCCCATCCGGGCGTTGCTCAAGACTTTCCATATCCCAACCAACGGGACCATGGCCGCCGACCACGCTGCAGCGCTCGCGGATCCGCTACGTGAAGCAGAAATCCTCTCCGGTCTTCCACCTCACCCGAACGTAATGCCGGCTCCACTCGCTCTGATCACTGTGGCCGACCACGAAATGAACACCGACATAGTCCGCAGCAATGGAGATCGACTTGTCGGCATGATCCTGCCCTTTTTCTCCGGTGGAAATGCCACCGATATCCAGCACTGCTTGTCGGTCGAAACCGAACTTCGCTACTGCTTCGAGTTCGTGTCGGGGTTGCATCACATATATTCCCACGGCTTTGTCATGGACGACATCTCCAGGAAGAATGCTCTTCTGTCAGCACCACCGCCAAACGATCGCATGATCATAATAGATCTCGAGCCCCTGAAGGTATACTACAATCTTGATGGAGACCCGCCGCCAGAGATTAGCGGACACTGGATTGCGTCGATGCAGGGCGGACAGCTTCATTACACCCACAGCGAGGTACGCACCAACAAAGAGAAAACCATCCGTGCCGAGCTAGCCGCTATGCCCGAGGCGATGGAGCGCCTGGGTGTCTTCAACGTCGGCTGTGTCTTGTCTCAACTACTCCATTGCTCCGTGGAGTTCCCCTGGATGGAACGCTGCCGCTACGATGAGATTCACATCGCCGGTCCAAGGTTGTATGCCCATACCCCCGCCGAAACGGAGTTGCGAATCCCTTCAGCCGTCAAGGATCTGGTGCGACGCTGCTGCGCTTACGACCCGCGAGACCGACCGCTTCTCAAGGAAATCGTCGAAGTCCTCAAGCAGTGGGCTTAATGTCACCAACGTTCAGTCGTCCGCCGGGTCGCTTTTCCACTCAATGTCCTTGCGATAATTTGGTGTTGATCGATTTGCTGTACTCAAATTGGTTGCCACCTCTTTGTTGCCACGTCGACTTGTTCTCCGTCAAGCTCAAGCTTCAAGCCTTGTTCCTTGTTGATAACTGCCTCGGATGATCATACCACGGACCAGAACAGGCTTGAGGCAGATTTCGTAGACCCGGCACACACAAGTATGAGAGAAGTTGGCGCTGATACGTTCTCCTACACAGATACAAAGGAGACGTTCCTGACTTCCTATTACGAGGTGCCAACTGCTGAGTGCTGACTTATCCTCCTCCTGTCTTCATTTCTGCTCTCTCTTCCCCTTCCATTGCTTCCTTCAGCAACAACAGCGAAGACATCGAAATCGATCAGTCAAGAGGTGCGCATTGAGCTTCTATGTCTTGTGCATCTCCTCGTTCAGGTGTGCGGCCTCCCCAGCTCGATCTTTAAAACGGGAGGGATCCCCTTTTTCTCTTTTAGGATACAATGTTCGACTCTCTCTCCGGTTCTCTTTGCATGGCATCCACCTCTTGATGTCGTCTTTACAATCTCGCGTCTCCAGGGTCTGAACAGTGTACTACCTCCGGCAACGATCTCTGATCTTACGGGCATCCGGTGAACCATGGGTCTGCCTTCCACTATATACCTCGGTACGTGCGATCCAATTATGCGTCCGCTTCCACGAGTCTTCTGATCTTGAGCTTGTCTTTCAGTGTCCTGCATGTCGACACGTACTGCCTCAGCGGTGTCCAGCCACTTCTCCGTCACTCAGCAAAGATTCGCAGGGATGGATCGAGACTAGGTCAGCACGCAGTATACCCATGGGCCATGAGAGGCTGCGACTCGCAGAACGAGACGAATGAGCATATCGTCCGGGACTGATCTTGGTGCGAAGGCTGCTATGGCTTACATTTTACCTAACCCTCCCCTTCCTCAGTATTGAAATCCCATCACGTATCCGCATCAACACGTCCGCTCACCGTCTCTCCGATTTTCCCAATCAGGGCATGTTTGTCGCAATTCTGAAGCACCTCTATACATGCGTCACGCATGGCTCGTGGCTTTCCGCAAAAACATAAGCGGACAATCATGGCGTAAATTGGAGGCAGAGAATACAGCATCAATATTGAATACAACAACAGTGTCGAGAAAACGTGAAAGGGTGTGCTCGTCCCAACTTCAAAATCGATGACAAAGTGAGTGCGCAGCGCTGCAGCCCGTTCCGTCAGACCTGCAAACGTTTCAGCTCTTCGACGAGCCCACTTGTGCCGATCATCTTGCGAACACCAGTATCAGCACGATCCGGGTATCGTAGGTACTCAGCAACAAACTCAGCGACCCTCCCGAAGAGCTCGCTCCTTCCACGGGATTGCGCCATACCACGAACGCCACGCATCCCACGTATCTTCCGTTCGATATCGCGCTCAACTTGCGCAGCCTCGCCCAGGATGGCCGTGATCAAGCTGCGCGGGTTTTCCCCGTCACAACAGCCACAGTAACCTACGCCTCGAGTTGTCATGAGGTCGTCACGGAAGGCGACCCGGATCTTCTCGTGAAGGTCGGCACAGCGAGCGTGGAAAGAGACATACCTAAAAAGGATGAGGGGCAGTTCTGCGTTGACTCCGTCTTTCATCACGGCGGCGAGTTGGAGGATTGAGTATTGCTTGCGGATGGAGGAGGTTGATTTTCGGAGCTCCGTCGCACGTGTGTCCTTCTTTACTTTGCTCTCAGGTGCTGCCATTTCGGCTAGTAGCGCCTCAAAGGTGGAGATGTCGACCGTCATTTTGCGAATTCCGAACACTCTGCTCTTGAGCAGCCTGAACAACTTGGTCTGATCCTTGAGGATGTGCTGATGGTCTACCTCCTCCTTTATCGTCCGGTTCCGATTGCGGTCTGGGAGACAGATCTCCGCGTCCAGTCTACGCATGGCTGCCAGTGTCTGCGGTGCGACACTAAGCACCCGCAGCAGTCCCAGGTACGAGTCCACCAGATTCTCGTGGGGTCTTCCATCCCCTGTTGGCGAGGTGGAGTGGATCTTGAAAAAGAGCTCCATGTCCGGCCACTGTGGGAAAGTGGAAGGATCCGAGAGACCAAAGGACGCGCACGCGTAAGAGAGGTGTCCCAGGAGCAGGGCCGGCTCCGAACAATCGGCCATTCGCCAGCCGTAATCCTGATTGAGCGCAGAAAGGCGGCCAAGGATTACGCCGCACATGACAGGGTCGCGAAACATCAGCATTCGCTTTCGCTTCGGCGGCTGACGCCCTAGCCTGCGGTTCGATTCCCTCTCGCGCGAATTGACGAGGTCCGGCTGTCGGACGTACAGGTTGAGCATGCTGCGAAAGTCGTGGATCTTCTTTAGATTCATGACCGTCCATCTACATGGTTTCTTGACCTCAGCGTCCCACGCCGCCTTCATTTGAGTTGCCGCCAGTCGAAGGTCCTCATAGGCGCGGTTGGTCTTTGTCCGGAGATTGAGGTTGATGTCGGTCCAGACAGTCGCGCAGAACACCGCGTGATGACTGAATTTGCGGCTGTCGAGGATGCTAGCGATTGACTTTGTCGTTTCGTCCATGAAATGGTGTTCCATGAGGCCTTCGTCGGCACAGCAAGCAGTGAGCAGGATTTTGTCCGTGTAGGTCATGTTGATCAGCCGCCGGACTTGCGCCCATCGTTCCGACGCCGATGCCCGAGTCCAGTCTTTGGAGTCGTCCCAGTCAAGACGATCTGGGCCCAACACAAAGACGTAGTGCCGATTTGGGGTTTTCTTGTATATGTCCAAGAGTGCCCGGTAGACGGGCATGAAGAGCGCATCGTGCACTGCTTCCGTCCAGCTATCGCTTGGAATGATAGCCAGGAGAGGTGTCCCGTCGTCCAATTCGGCTGAAGTCATTGTGCTTTGACCTTGCCCACTTTGTTGCCAAAGATAGACGATGAGAGAGGACACCATCGACTCAACATCGCCGCCGAGGAAGGGCATGGCCCGTTCCATCACTTCATCATGGTAGGGGCGGACCATCTCGAGAACTGCATCCGTGGTGAGCGCTGCGGTGATGAGGTGAGTCTTGCCGTTGCCGTATTCGGTCCAGAGCTTGACGATGTACTTGCGGATGTCGTGCATGTCGGCGAAGAGGGTGAGCACGGACATGAAGATTTCGTCCCTGCTTGACTCAAGACCGAAGTTGGCATTCGCTGCTGAGGCTGCCTTCGGGTGCTTGACTGGCTGGCTGATTTCGATCTCCTCGAGCGCTTCGCCCAGTTCATGCTGTTCGACGCTGGCTTCCAGATCGGCAAGGGATGAGAAGCGATTACCGGACGAGGACTTTTCCTGTTTTCCGGTCCCCTCTTTGCTGTCACCGCCAAGGGCTGATTCACGGGCCTCCTGAAGAATATCGCCGACCTCGCTGAGACATTTGACGAAGTACTCGTGGGTGTAAGTCGAAAGATCTGGGTTGGGCAAGAAGCGACGAAGAGTTGCGAGACGGAGGCTGATGCAGCGTCGAAGCAGCAAGAGGAGTTCGAGGGGCACGACGACCTTCTTCTCGGCGAGGAAGCGCGCAATCTTGACGTACTGGTCTGCCTTGATGATGTAGTCGCCTTTGGGGATATCGGTCTGGGCTGGGGTGGAAGAGGAGCGGCCTTTGGCAGACTTGCCGTTGTTGAGTGCCGCTTTGGCTGCTGCTTGCGCTTGCTGCTCCTTGATCTTTTGGAGGACAGCCTGCTTGCTGGTCTTCTTGGTGTCCTTCTTGCTACCGCTGCTGCTGCTGCCGTTGACTGGCTTTTGCGGCTGAGGCGCGCCTGGCTCGTCCTGTAGCAGAGGCTGGACGGACTCCTCGAACTCGTCGATGGGGTATCCGCTGGAGGTAGAGCAATCGGATCGCAGCGTTGATCAGCGCTGTAGGGCAACTGTTATGCTGTATGCTGGCCATCGTAGATCGACTCACTGTTGGAGGGCAGCTCTTGCAAGATACGTGGACAGGCTGCGGGTGTCGTGCACTCGTGCTTGCTCTGAGCATAGCGTGTGCGGAGGTAGCGCATCCCGGCGAGCTCTACTAGTGAGAGCGGCTGGAACGATCAATGAATACATTCAATTGGTCAGCCATATGGAACGCCGTTCCCTTCACCTTTTTCATTTTCATTTCGGTTTCCATTTCCATTTTGATCTTCACCACCACGATACCTTCCACGCACACGGCACACCAGTCACTCGTCCACATCTGTGGGTATTGGCTGACTTTCCGCATGCTGACACTGATCAGCAGCTGCTAACATACTTCCTCGTTCCTCCTCTTCTTTCCCCTCCCATCCCATCTTCTTCTCGCAGACTGCAGCTGCCGCTGCTATCACCACCGCTGCCGCTGCCACCACACCACCGCTGCTGCTGCCACCACACCACCGCTCCCGCTGCCGCTGCTGCCATCACTGCTGCTGCTGCCGCTGCCGCTGCCGCTGCTGCCATCACTGCTTCCGCTGCCGCTGCCGCTGCCAGCACCGTCGTTTTTTGCCAGACCACTCTCAGCAGCGGCGCGGGGCGCCGCCGTCGTCCGTTACACGCTCATCAGTACGTCTCACGCGATGTATGGCAGTAAACCTGTGCCGCGTACATACAAACAGCTGACGGACTTCTTCCCTTGTGCAATTCAGACTTGTACCACTCAGAATCTATAGTATATCTACCCAATGGAGGACACGTCGTCAATATTGCCTGCGGAGGCCATCACTCTGGGTGCTCTTGCAACCCAATCAATGAAGCCATTTCAACAATTTTCTGGAAACAACGGGAGAGACTGGAGTCCGGACTCTGGATTCTGGAATGAATGAAAGATGAAGATGGATGAGGAGACTCACGAGGCGGCGTTTTGTCTGACATTGTCAGCCAGTGCAACAATGTACTTGCGCAGCAGAAGAGTCGGCGGAGAACTAAGAAGGCGGCGGGTGGGTGTGGTGTTGCCGTGTTGGTGCCTTGGTGATGGGAACGAAGACGAACGGGAGAGGTGGTGAGTGGTGACAAGGTCGATGTCAAGATGGAAATGGAAACCGAAATGAAAATGAAAAGGATTGGTCTATTGGCCGACCCCGGTCGGTTTAGGTCGACGGGCCGACCCCGGCACTAGAGCAGTCAGAGCTCGAAAACCACAAAGACTTCCACTTTTCGTCTCTTTAAGCCAAAGAAAACGGCTCCTCCCTTGACTTCAACATCAATTCTGCATCGATTGACCTCAAATCTCGCATGAGTACGCTTACAGACGTCTTTGACCTCCACGCGAAATTTGAGCCCGCATTATTATTAAGTACGTTGCTGGGGCGGTCAAAGTGGGTAACTCAGAGGGGTCGGGTGCCGACCCGGGTCGGCCAATAGACGAGCCCAAATGAAAAAGGTGAAGGGAACGGCGTTCCATATTCCATACATCTGTGGTGAGCTCGTCGCGTCAGTGGTCGCACTCGTTGAACGTTGAACCACGTTGACTTTTGGGAAGCTTTCGATAGAAATGGCATCCGGGATTCACTCACACGGCGGCGGACATCATGGCGGTGGTGGAGGCGGCAGTGGTGGTGGCGGCGGTGGTGGTGGCAGCAGCAGCAGCGGACCCGGTTCCAATGCCGGTCTGCCTGCTCCACCCAGCATCGACCTGGCCGCAAAACAGGCTGCGATCGAAACATTTGCGCGACGCGGACTGACGCTGCCCGCCTTCATCACAAACTCGACCACCTTGCGCGAACGGTCGCTCATCCTTCGACCCGCCCTCGGTCCCAGCGCAGCCGCCGGCAACCACGGCTCAGCATCAGCAGGCGGCGGTGGAGGAGGAGGAGGAGGAGGAGGAGGAGGAGGAGGAGGAGGAGGAGGAGGAGGAGGAGGCGGCGGCGGCGGGGGAGGCGCGCCGATATCAGCAGCGGCGAATGCGACCACGTCTGCGTTCAGCGTGCTCTCCCTCAGCTGGAGTCCAGACGGATGCAGACTCGCTTCGTGCGGGAATACCACCGTCTCACCACACGGACCCGCGCCTCCGCCCACGGCCGCTCTCAGCGCGAGCGCATCAGCAGCGAATGCAGCCGCGGCCGCAGAACGCAGCCTCATCAGGATATGGACGCCCGAGTTCTCCACCGATGCTCGCTCGACGCTCGAACTCCGCGGACACACCGACTACATCGAACAGGTTGCCTTCAGTCCCGTCAGCGTCGACCTGCTCGCCAGTACCGGCTTCGAACGCACCGTGAAAGTATGGGACACACGCACCACCGGGAGTAGCGGGACAGCTGACGGCAAAGGCAGCAGTCGACCCGCCAGCAAACACGTGCTCAGTATCCCTACTCGGAATCGAAATCTCAATATGAAGTATCATCCGTCAGGGAACTACATTGCAATCGGCGACCGCATGGACGACGTGTGAGTGCTGCTTTAACACCCCATCTTTCGTCAAGCTGCCTGCCTGCATGGATTGATCGTTGAGCTTCCGCCTGCAGAACGCTGCTCGACATCCGGACAGGCAAAGAACTCGGATACATCTCCAAAGACGCGCCCTACCAGATAAACCGCTTCACCTGGTCAGCCTCGGGCGACCTCTTCTTCCTCACCTGCGGAAACGGCGAAATCAAGATCCTCGACTCGCGATCCCTCAACACCTTGTCGTCAGATAGTTCAGCAGAGCTGCCGAGGAGGAGAGAAGGGGGGGACGTGCTTGATTGGCCACTATTACATACTATAGCGGCCCATCACAATATCGCGCACAATGTGCAGTTGGATCCGCTGGGAAGGTAAGCCTTGCATCAGGTGGAAGAATTTGATATTTGATGGGATGCACTGAACAAAAAGCCTGCTTTCTACAGATTCATCCTCTCCTCGGGCGCAGACGCGTGCGTGAACCTCTTCACCACCGCCTCTCCATACTCAGCCACCGCCTTCGCATCCATGAGATATGACGATGATTCCGACGACGACGACAGGCATCCCTACAACAGCACGGACGACAACCACCAGACCAACGGCCATGTATTCTCCTCTTCGTCAGCATCGCTTCGAACGCGCGCCTTCCTCCCGCCAGACTATACCCTCTCGCATTCTTTTACCGAGTTTGAGTCGCCCGCGCATGCCGTTGACTTCAGTGCCGATGGGGAGATGTGGGCCGCCGGGGGCGATCAGGGATGGGTTGAAGTTGTAAGTGTCGTCGATCTCATATTCTTGAGACATAGAGGAAAGGGGGGGACTCTAGATTGGACCGCCTTCTCTGGACTTGTGTTGTTGACAACCCTTTTCTTTATCCCCTTTCTCCCTCGGTTCTCTTCTGCGACATAAAGGCCAGCACAGCAGCACCCCACGCCTCCCTCCTCCGTCTCCCCTACCCACTCGGCACCATCAAATCGATCGCCTTCAACCCAGCAGCGTCCCACCCGGGCCGGGCCCACATCCTCGCCTACGCCGGCGAGGAGAACCCGGAGGCCTTGCGGAGCTTCGCAATGGGGGGTGGCGATGGTTCGGGATCAGGGGCGGGCTCGGGAGCGACGGGAGGTCCGACGATGTTGGCTATGGGGAACGCGAGAGGTGCCGGAGCTGGTGGCACCATCAGGATTGTGGGACTCAAGCCGCAATCGTAGGCAATGGATGCATGTGCACATACATGGAATGCTTGCGACAAAGGGGAACCATAACAGAGTTTGCTTGAGATGATGGCGGTATATATTACACAGATGATATAAACATGCTTGGGACGATTCTAGACTGTATGTTGTGAGGAGGGCTTGGTTATATGATATGTACTTTACTTCTATGATCCTATTGTAGATCCGTTTCTATACAGTGACCTTAGTGGCATACTGACTCTTCTCCCGGATCGCTCCTCCCTTCTTGACGAACACGATCCCACCGATGCTGAGAAAGATCGAGATGATGGAAAAGAAGGTGAACGTCCATTGGATCGTCATCCCCAACAGCATTTCGCGCATGAAGAGCGGGAACGCCGCGCCGAGTAGAGAGCGAGAGAATGTCGCTGCTGCCATGGCTGAGGCTGCTTGGTTCGAGTACGCATCGGATAGGTCTAAGGAAAAGAGGAGGAGACGCGGGTCAGATCCTTCCTTCTTCAGTCATCACCATCATGAAAGATGGAAAACTCACAAGACAGCCAGCTGTTGCTGAGGCATGGCGAAGAAATCAAGAAAGTCAGCCTCTTACTCTCCAACCCTCTAGCTTACCCAGAGTAAGACGGGCAAACTCACAAGACGATAGACATCCCCGCCGTAAAAACGACAAGGGCCAAACAAGGCACGACGAAATGGACGTCGACGTTGCCCACGAGCTCATCGTACGGGCTCGTCCAGCCGAAGATGAGCAAGCCGACGGGGACGAGGAAAGAGGCCCAGATGGCGGGACTGATACGCGCCTCGGGCACGTACTCGCCCCGGTCGTATTTCTTCTTGAAAGAGCGGTCTTGGAACCAGCACCCAATCTGACGAACGGAGAAGGAATTCAGTCAGTATTTCTTTTGACCTGCAGACAGGGAGGGATACGGCACCCACGATGAGGTTGCCTCCGGTAAAGCCGCCCAGTAGGGCGAGGTAGACCAGACTGGCGTACTCCTCGTTCCTACCGCGGATCTCCTGCCAAATGAGCGGGAAGGCGGCCAATACACCGTAGAGGAGACCGTAGAGTAGGGCGGTGTAGGCACAGACGATGATGACAAGAGGTTCTGTCGAGGAAAGAATGGAAACCGGTCCAAACAGATTTAGCAGGGAACGTCAAAAGAGTGACAGAACTACTCTACTCACCGCGCAGCAACTTCCAAGGCATCGTCGACGCAGCCTTGTACCGCTGCAGCAGGGACGGCCCGGACGGCTGCCTCATCATCTCCCTCTGCTTCATCGCCACCTCACTCTCCTCCTTCCCCAACTGATCGCTATTCTGAAGCGCTCGTTCCCGGGCGCGCTGCTGACGGCGGAGCAAGGTTGGGCGGTGTGATTCCCGCACGGTCAGGCCGTACATGAGGAGGGCCACGAAGGAGAGAATGGGATTGAGCCGGAGGTTCCACCGGAAGCCGACGCGGAGGACGAACGTCCCGACGATGGGACCTAGTGTTGGTCCGCCGAATGAGAACAGCCTGTACGCTGTGTTCTGGGAATGTGAAGAGTGGGAGAGCGGGGGAGAGATCAGAATGTGTACGAGGGAATGAGCGAAGAGCAAGCGCAGGATTTTCGATTTGAGTAATCACTCACAAATCGACCTCGATTCCGGACCCGAGTCATGTCCGCAAGAGAAGCTGCAACGTTGTTAAGTGCCGAGGCACCGCAGACTCCACTTAAGAAGCGACAGATGAGCAGAGTCTGGATGTTCTCTGCAAAGGCGACC
Source organism: Tilletia caries (assembly GCA_032718865.1). Lineage (NCBI taxonomy): Eukaryota > Fungi > Basidiomycota > Exobasidiomycetes > Tilletiales > Tilletiaceae > Tilletia > Tilletia caries. The sequence continues at coordinate 916,505 of JALUTQ010000020.1, read as the reverse complement.
CCGAGTCCGAAGGCGGTAAGAGCGATGAAACTGCCGAGGTAGACTGGTTTGCGACCGATGACTTCTGAGGTTGGCGCCCAGATTAAAGGGCCGACAGCGAAGCCGAGGACGTAGAGGGAGGTGCCGAGGAGTGCTACGATGCGGGATACGCCGAAGTATGTTTGAATATATGGGGTGGCAGCTGCGTATGAGGAGGAGGAAAACTGAGGGAAAGGTAAAGTCAGCAGCTCGTTCAAGACACGAGCCTCATCTGCAGGTCGCTGTACTACTTTTCTCACTCACTGTGGTAGACATGATCATGATGCAGTAGCACGTCGTGGCCCATCTTTTTGAATTCGGAGAAGGAATGAAGAGGGGTGAATCAGTAACCGTCTGGAATGTCATGCATGTGAACGACGACAGTCTCACGTTTTGCGTGCCATGCTCCAATCAAGAGGGTCCGTTCCTTCTTCCAGCTCTTCCACCAGCGGCGTCCGACCGGGGGTGATGGGAGGAGGAGCAGGCTTCTCGCTCGTCAATCCGAGCTGTTTCCGCAGGTCCGCCACAGCAGTCGCAATACTCGATCTCCGCGATCGATTCGTCCAGTCAGGCTCGTCCAGTTCATCATCGCGAGCGACCCCGTCGTTGCTGTCAGGGTAGGACAGACTGGCGGTCGATGTTGTCATCTTGGGTGTCGAGGTCAGACTGCTGCCTGCGAGCGGGCTGTCGTCGTCTCCGATAGGGAGCGTAGGCGCGGAGGATGAAGTATGTACACTTCGTTCTCTGCTGGACCCGGACGGGTGCGAGACCGGTACCGAGCCTCGTCCGATGTTGGGAATGGGTGCCCATGAGACGGAACTTTGCGACGGCCCTTGGTTGTCAGCAGCCGACGTCGAGTCTTGATGTTCCGACGCCTTGATCGCAGGAGACTCAACGCGGTCAGGAGATTGAACCAATGTCGCTGTTGTTGTGTCACTGGGGATTACAGGCGAATCGGGAGTGGGCGAAGGGACGGCGAAGGAGGTAGGGACGAATAGACTTGATTCCGAGGTGGCCTTAGCCGGTGTTGAGGCGGTTTGAAGGATACCGGGAGAAAGCGCTCGCCGCAAGGCGAGGTCGGTGTTGGATTGCGAAGGCGAGTCGGAGGCGGTCTCGTCGCGCTCGCCCTCCTTGTTGATGGGCGTGATCCGAAGACCAGGCGGAGGGAATGAGGGCATCTTTGGAAGGTTGTTTCTGCAAGATTAAGAACTGGAGATTGTCCAAAAGGGAAGGGGATCTGGCAAGAAGGGGACCAGGAAGTTTCAGCAGTCCCTTATACCCTACGGAGTGTGGGAGGAAAGGAATCAGTCATCAAATAACAGACGTTCGAAGAGCATGTGCGACGTGCGTATAGAAGACTGCGGAACCCAAATCACAGTGCCAATATAAGCCAAGACGTCGAATGATCTTGTCCTGGGGACCTGGGCCCAGCGCCCGAGCCCCGAGCGCATCTCCGACCGTGTCGCCAACGCTGTATCGCGTGTCAACTGTCGCGGGAGGCTGTGAGGCTGACAGTAAATGGGTAGAGACAAGGACAGAAATCAAATGATGTAGAAAATATCAGTTTGGTGTGGTGGAATGTGGAAAGGAACTGACTGGGACTCATTGGAAGCTGGGACTTGGGAGCATGGAATCGGTCTTACTTACCGAACCTCTTTATAATTTGTGAGCAACTACTGCAGAATGATGCAACTTAAGACGTCGCTCCCGGCGGGTCCCTTCTCTGACGTCTTGGAAAGCGGCGGTCCAAGCGGTTCAGAAGCAGAAGCTGTGGACAGAACCACAACCAAGTTAAGCTTGGGAGTGAGTGTAGTCTGTAGAAGCCCGAAGCCGCCGGTGAGCAAGGTCGAAGGCGAAGTGTGTAAAATTGATTTTCATTTCAGACGACGTCTGATCTGATATCTGATTGGTGCTGGCGGGTGGTGGTGGTCAAGAAGGAAGACAAAAGGGAGAAGGAGGAGGAAGAGGAACAGCGGGAATGGGCACTGGGCACCCAGCCAACGCAAGGTGGGGAAGTGCGAAGTGAACGGAGCAGAATATACATGAAGCAGCAGGCCACCGGCGGGAGGCAGAAACGCATTCGGCCTTTTCAGACGAAGGGAACCGCAGTAGGACCAGGCGGAGGCGGGCCCATAGCCGCCAAGAACGCAACCGGGTCAAAGTGCGCCAGCTCACCACCATCCTTATGGTCGTAGCCGCCGTGCCCAGCGCCCGCGGGTCCACAAAGCTCAGACTTCCGACCAAAGATATCGGTGTAAAACTTGTCCCGGGACCCATCGCTGACGCTCGTCCTGCTGCTGCTGCCACTCGTACTGGTACTGCTGCTCCTGCTGTCGCTGCTGAAATGACCAGCAGATCCACCCCCCGCGCTGCTCCTCCTTCCGTCCCACGAAGACTGCGTGGGGGAGTGCCCACTACTGTGGCTCATGCTCGAATCCGAAACCGACTCCGCCTTGACGGGCACTGCGACTGCGAGTGCGGGCCCGTGTTGAGGTAGATGCATCGGCATGTTCAGAGAGGCGGCCAGCGCAAGCCAATCTCCGGCTGCTGGGGAAACGGAGGCGGCGGCGGCGGTGGTGGACATACCGGTATCGCCGGCACTGACGCAGCCGAGAGGAGAGACCTGTCCATCCAGGCCGAGGGATCGAAAGGGCGGGTGGCTCTCCTGTTCCACGTAGCATCCTCCAGGGAGCGAATGACGAGCGTGGTGCTGCTGTTGTTGTTGCTGTTGGTACTGCTGTTGGAGGTGCTGTTGTTGCTCGTTGGATCCGGCAGCAACAGGCAGCAGTCCGTACTGCGGGAAAGAGTGATGCTGGTGCTGCCGCTGCAACTGTCCATCAATAGGGTAGACGTACTGCGCATGAGCCACAGCAGTCGAGCCCACAAAGGGACTACTGAACAGCGAAGGCGTGCTGTCGAACGAGTCCGAGGCGGATCCGTGCTGCGGCAGATCAAACCGGAACAGCTGCATCTGCTCCGACGATGATCCTCCACCTGTAGAAGTACTGGCAGCAGGAGTGAAGCCGTGGTGCACGCCCACACCACCGCTGACGAACTGCGCAGGGTGAAGAAATTGGGACTGAGACCCGTCATCTTGGCCACTGCCTTGTGGCTCCTCCTCCTCCGCTTCATCGTCGCCTTCCTCCTCATCCTGGTCATGATTGTCATCCTCCTCATCCTCCTCCCCGTCCGCCTCCTCGTCATCGTCCGCCCGCAGGCGCGCTGCCGGCTTCCCGCCATTACGAGGTCCACGGCTGCTGCCGTTATGGCTGGCGCGGCCGATATCCACCAGGGTCGCCGGCATCTGTACGCCCGAACCGGTCGGAAGAAGCGGAGCGCGCGACTGAGCCGCTCTCGCATCGTTGATCTCAGCCCGCATCGCCGCGTTCTCCCTGCTGAGGCTGTCGATCATCTGGCGATACAGAGTTTCGTGCGAGAGGGCTTCATCGACGAATTGGATGCTTTTCATGATGACGAGGTTCTTGCTCGGTCGACGGACAGAGGCTGTGGCCGGTAGCTTGGCGGCGAGGTCCAGGAAACGGTCGTTGAGCTGGTTACGGCGATCGCGCTCGATTGCGTTGTGCACTTCTCGCTCTTTTATCACTCGGCCGCCGTGTTTGGTACCGCCTGTGGTGGTCTTAGCTGTGGGAGCAGAAGTAGAGGCGGATGGGCTTGAAGTCAATGGGAGAGGTTGGGAGGTGGACCCAGCCGTCGAGGCTCGTCCAGATCGAGCAGTCGTGGTAGAATAAGGAGCGTGTGGTGAGCCGCCAGCAGAGGAAGAGGAGGTGCCGACAGCGCCGCCATTTTTGAGTTGTTTGCGAGTAGGAGCCATTGCGAGGATAATGATATTTGCTGTTCTGAATGCGAAAGATGTCTGAAGTCGAAACGGGTCTGGTTACCGGGGAGAGAAGTACTGAAAAGAGTCGGGCGCGATCACACGGTTCGTTTGCGAAGTGGTTCGGCGGCCAGAGTTGGAGTGGAGAGATCCGGAGGTTGGGGGTTGCAAAGTAGAACTGAGAGGAGCCGAGAGAGCGAAGCAGAAGCCGAGAGATATTGGATGCAGAAACTTGAGAGAGGGAGCTGCGCGATCACACTTGTCAAAAGCGGTTCGGCGGACAGCGAGAGAAACGGGCGCAGAGTCGAGCAGAGAGTCTTGGGCAGAGTCCGAGGGGAGATTGTAGCTGGTTGGGAGCCGAACGTTTTCTAGGCTGGTACGCTGGGTGGAGAGGGTCCTTCTTCTGCTGGTAGCGCGATCACAAGGATGGATCAAGCGGGCTGGCCAGAGATGGAGGGGCGCAAAGGGTAGCGAGAAAAGTGCTGTATGTGTAGGTTTGCTGAGAGCTGCAGTTGTGGAAGGCTTTGAGCAGGAGCTTTGGGAGAGGAAAGCGCGATCACACAGGTAGTGGATCAGCGGCTGCGCAGGGTAAGAAGCAAGGGCGTTAGGAGGGGAGGGTCGCAAGGAGGGTAGGGAAATGACAAGGGTCAGCTTCATGTGTTTCGAGCGAAGGAAAGTTAGCATCCGGAGCAGGCTCAGCCTTGCAACATGCCGCAATAAATGGATTCGCAACTCACCTTGATAGAGATGGAGGGAATGAGGCTTTGAGGTGAAGAAAACAGAAAGATGAGATGAGACTGAGATACGGAGGACGAGAAAGATTGATGGTGGACGTGAGGGAGGAGCGAGGAGGAAGTGATGCACAGCAATCAGCAGCATGCTGCGTGCAGCGAATGTTGATCGTAACTTTACCACCACTTGCCTGCGCCTTCTTCGGTCTCCCTGCCACAGTTTGTACCCCGCAGTCACGTTCGACGTTATCGACGTCCACATCCTCATCGCTCCGCTCATCGCTCATCAAGCATCAAGGCAGCATCGTCTCGTTCATCCAGTATCCGGCCGCGAGGGCCCTCGTCCATCGCCTGACATGCATCACAAGAACGCACTCGCTCTAACGAGGGTTGCTCACAAGGTCGTCAACGATGGATTATTATCCACGACTGGTCTTTGGTTCCGCAGGTGATCGGTTATCTAGGATCGACAGAATGTTCTTCCAGCCGAGATAGAGCTCAACCAGAATTCAGGATCAGGATTCAGGAATTCCGGCGTGCCTTTGACCTTTGTGGCTCTCTCGTGCGGGTCGTACCTAGCCAGCAACGCGTACTCACTTAGTCACTTTGGACAGCCCAAGTCCCCGTACGGTTCGTGGGCTTGGTCATTCAAAAGACGAGAATCCATCGCCCTTGCCTCACAGCGGCTGTAACAGCCTGAAGAGTCCGCGGGGGCATTGGCAGGGACAGAGGTCTGCTCCGCTGACAGTAAGATAGTGGCCGCGATCGCTTCGGCCCGAGAAAGACGGAATCCTTCATCTCGAACACTGGAAGAGGCAGGTTGTCCGGCCTTGGATGGGCTCCTCGTGACATCGGCCTCCGCGGTCGGGATTCGTGCACAACTATGTACCCGTCTCCTCGAAGCTTCCTCTTGGCACAGCTTGTCGATTCACAGTCTTGATGCGTAGTCTTGGATGCTCCGGCTCTGATATGAGCGTCCGCGCAGTGGTGATGCATGCCGGACGTGGTCCTTCCAGTGTCGTTCCGACTTGGAGTCTGCCAGATATCTGACTGTGCGACAGTCTCTGCGGGACACCCGCTTAGGTTCCTCGGTGAGTACAGGCCGCATTCGGGTGTCAGGACGAAAGATGAGGTCCGGCGTGTATGGGATCCTGATTCCTTGCGGTAGTGTACATATGTAGAGTCGAAGATCGTGCACGAGGTCGACACGAGAAAGGCGCTGTTCTGAGAAGAGATCAGAGGAAAGGAAAGAGAGATTCAGCCTAATCACGAATGAAAGAAAGGTCAGCGCGCACAATGCCCAGGCCAACCGGCCAGCTGGGTCATGAGATGAGCATGAGCAGCAAATTGCAAGCCCCAGCTTCAGCACGCGATGGAAGGTTTTTATGTCTCCCCGCGCGCCACGAGTGTCAACCATCATTGATGAGATAGACGTGAGACGAGGTCGTGGGAGTGAGAGGCATGAGCATGGAGCATGGATGGGCATGAGAACGAGGAGCCAGACGCAGGACCTCGATTCGCCGCGAATTACCGTGAACCCGTCACAGAAAGCGGCGTCGCGGTGCTCGGACCTCGGTCTAACGAGTAGAAAGAGCTCACGGCGAAGCCCACCGTGGATGTCTCGGTGACGGTGAGCGGTGAGCGGTGAGCGCCTGGATGGGGAAGTGGACGTTGGTTTGCCGCTGGGTCACCGCAAGAGCGAAGGAAGTCGTGAAGATGGCCAACCAGGAGCGGAGGCCCGTGCGTGGAAACGCTTAGAAATGGCGACATCACGGGTGATCGGGGCGATGCTCAATCCTGGGCTTTGCAGTTGGTCAGTTGGAAATCGTAGCGAGGTATAAAAAGAAGGCCTACTGCTCCTTCCTGTCCTTGTCGCGCTCGCCACCATCGACACATACTTCGTTACACTACATACCCAACATGCCATCTCAGAAAGTGTGAGTCCCTCTTCCGTTCAGTGCCACATCCAGTGGACATGCTGTTGCTGACACTCTCTGTTTCTCTCCCGCAAGTTTCCAGCAGGGTGCCGAGCAGGTTACCTACACCACCTCCAACGGTGCTCCCTTCGACGAGCCCTACGCCGCCCAGCGCGTCAACGTAGGCAACAAGCCCGTCGGCGGCGCTCTCCTCCTCCAGGACTTCCACCACATCGACCTTCTCGGTCAGTTCACCCGTACTGGCGTAAATCTCAGACCCCTCCATTACTAAATCCAACCCTCCCTCTCACTACAACAGCTCACTTCGACCGAGAGCGCATCCCCGAGCGCGTCGTACACGCCAAGGGCGGCGGAGCACACGGTGTCTTCGAGGCCACCCACGATGTGTCGGATATCTGTGCCGCCAAGTTGTTCGAGACCGGCAAGAAGACGCCACTTACCATCCGCTTCTCCACTGTTGGTGGCGAGAGCGGGTCGGCTGATACTGCTCGTGACCCGCGCGGGTTTGCTATCAAGTTTCGCACGGAGGAGGGTAACCTCGACTGGGTGTTCAACAACGTGAGCATTTTCTTTTGAGCGAACTTAATGGCTGCCCCTTGGCGGCTTTGAGCCTTTGGCCGCCCCCATGCCTCAGAGCAGTGTGTGTAGGATATTCCCGCCCTAGGGCGGCCATTAAGTTCGCCCTTTTCTTTCTTTGATTGCCACAACTTTGCTCCTCACCATCTACGCGCATGCTAACCATCTTACACATCTTCGCCACTTATCAGACACCTGTCTTCTTCCTCCGCGACCCAGCAAAGTTCCCCCACTTCATCCACACCCAGAAGCGCGACCCTCAGACACATCTGAAGGATGCTGACATGTTCTGGGACTACGGAACGCAAAATGAAGAGAGTGTGCATCAGTAAGTACAGCGTGTCCAGCTCTCACCAAAAAATTTACATGCTCACTTGTGTTTCCTCTTCTGATCCTTCTCCCTGCTATCGTTTAGGTTCATGATTCTCTTCGGTGACCGCGGCATCCCCGCCGGACACGCCTTCCAGCACGGCTACGGCGGCCACACCTTCAAGTTTGTCAACGCCTCCGGTGAATGGGTCTACGTCAAGATCCACGTCCGCTCCGACCAGGGCGTCAAGACCTTCACTCAGGAGGAGGGTGTCAAGCTTGCGGGTGAGAACCCGGATGTGCACAATGAGGAGCTCTTCAACCAGATCGAGAAGGGAGACTTCCCCTCGTGGACTGTGTCTGTGCAGACCATGACCGAGGCACAGGCCGAGGCCTTCCGTTACTCCGTGTTCGATCTCACCAAGGTATGTTGCCACTCTACCCGCTTAACGCGCCGTACGCGACTGACCATGAAACATACCCACTCCGCAGATCTGGTCGCACACAGACTACCCGCTCCGCCCCGTCGGCAAGATCACCCTGAACAGGAACCCAGAGAACTACTTCGCAGAGATCGAGCAAGTCGCCTTCAGCCCTTCGCACCTCGTACCCGGCATCGAGCCCTCGGCCGACCCCGTCCTGCAGAGTCGGTTGTTCTCTTACCCCGACACGCACCGCCACCGTCTGGGTGTCAACTACCAGCAGATCCCCGTCAACGCGCCCCTTGTCCCCGTCGCCAACTTCCAGCGTGACGGTGCGATGTCGGTGACTGGCAACCAGGGTTCCAGACCCAACTACCAGTCCACCATCTCGCCTCTCCAGTACTCCAAGCGGGTCACTGTCAACGCAGCCCACGAGAAGTTCGCCTCCGCCTCCATCGACAGCTTCCTCTCGCAGGTTGACGACAAGGACTTCGAGCAGCCCCGGGACCTGTGGGAGAAGGTCTTCGACGATGGAGCCAAGGAGCGCTTCATCCAGAACATCTCTGGTCACTTGGGCGGCGTGAAGTCAGAGGAGATCAAGAAGCGCCAGTTGGCCATCTTCAAGAAGGTGCACCCTGATATTGCCTCGCGCATTGGGAAGGAGATTGGCATTAGCGCTTAGAGGATGCTCGTCGGACCCACCATTGAACGATCTTCACGACCACTTTTTCTCATGCTTCATGAACGCTGTTTCCCCCTCGCTTCCTGTTCGTGGATCGAGAAGAAATTCAACATACCATTCGCTTTGTATGTATGTACCTCGTGTTCTCCTCGCTCCTGTGGCATCAGATGGAAGCTCCCTCTCCGAGCGAAGAAACGTCAAAGCCGAGGTGTATGACTAAAACTACGCGAAGGGGGTGAAGTGGACAGGTATCGTAATACATGCGACTCCTTTGGAATACAGCATTTCGTAGCACCAGAAGTAGAAGAGATCGTTAAAGCAAAGTCGTGTGTGCGTAGGAAGACATCCCATGATTCCCCATCAAGCCTTCCCGGCCTCCTTCTCCTCCGTAGCAGTAGCAGTCGAGCTACCCGTAACACCCCCCTCCTTCCCGCCCTCGCCCGCCATCCGCTCGGCCAGCACCGGCCCCCTCCCCTCCTCGCCACCAATCTCCTCGTCCCCACCGCTCTTGTGCCCACCATACCCGCCCTGGTCGAGGTTGTTCAGCACGTCCTCCTGTGCGTCCAGGTCGCGGAAGATGATCCAGAAGATGACGCCGAAGAAGAAGGCGGCGCCGCCGAAGACTGCGTAGTTGATCTGGAGTTGGAGGGAGAGAGAGGGGGAGGATGGGAGGATGTGAGCCTTCCAGGGAGGGTTTTCTGGGGTGTGGGATGGGAGGGGTTATTACTCACGACGAGGTTGGGGTCCTCGCTGAGGGGGACGAAGGCCTGTCCGATCGCGGAAGCGAGGGCGTTCGTGAAAAGGAACTGGAACGAGGGTACGAAGGAGACACTGTCAGCCACTGTGCTTCAAGGTTGATAAAAGGGGACCACCAACTGACCACACTGGTCACAAGCGACCGCATATTCGTCGGCGCCTTGGTAAACGCATACTCCAACCCGGTAATCGAAGCGAAGATCTCCGACAACGCCACCAGGACATAACACCCGCTCTGAATCCACACATTCAACCTCGAAACGACGACCTCCCCATTCGCATCCGTGCACTCGCTCACATACCGCCCGCACGGATTGGTCGCATAGATATAATGCTGCAGCACAGCCGCCCAGACCATGCTGAGCGCCGCGGCGAAGAAGCCGCAGGTGATGCGCTTGAGCGCGGTGAAGTTGATGCCGCAGCGGCGGAGGAAGGGGTAGAAGACTAGGTCCATGAAGGGGATTAGGATCAGGAGGGCGAGGGGGTCGATGTTGGAGATGATCTCGTTGGGGACGCCGTTGAGGGTCATCGTTGCGCTCTGGGAGACGAGGTTGTTGTTGATCTGGCCGAGACGAGAGGGGTGGTAGTAGGTGAGAATTAAGATCCTAGCAAAGGGTCATCAATGGGGAATTGGGGGGACTCACCTGCTGGTAGCAAAGCCAGTACGCCGGATACAAGCAGAAAACCGCACAAGCCTTGTACCCCCTCCTCACCTCAAACACCCAGTTATCATCAAAGTCCATCCACCCCGGCAGAACGGTCTGCCTCGACGGCAGTGCCCTCGTCCAGAAATCATCCGCGCGAAGCTGGCGCCAGGTCCGCAGGGGGTTGTACGACCAGCGACCCTTGGCGGCGAACCACCAGAGTCGGAGGGAGCGCGCGAGCACGGAGCCCGAGGGTGGGGTGTGGCGGTACATGTTTCGGCCGAAGAAGAGGACAAAGGGGCAGAGGGCGAAGACGATGGTTGGGATTAGGTAGGCGAGCCAGTCTGGGTTGGGGGAGGGTGTATTAGCATTTCAAAGGTGCTGCAATGAACGCAGTCTTTAGATGGGAAAAAGGACTTACAACCGACGTGCTTCTCTGCGAATGGCATGGCGACCTGTCCGATGAGCGCGCCGATGTTGATGAACACTGGCGAAGGGCATGAGATGATCAGCAAAACGAGAAGCGGGGGGGATGAAAGGAGAGGGGGATGCGGACGTACGGTAGAAGTACATGAAGAGACGGACGAGGGTCAGGGAGGGGTCGACGATGACGCGTTCGCCGGTCTTGAGGACGTCGACGTACATCTTCTTGCTAGCGACCTGTTCTGCCATCTGAAGAAGCAGCGAATGTATAGATCACAAGTTAGGGCCCAAGAAAACATTCCTCAGAAGAACAGGTCAGAATGAACGCACCAAAGGCGAGATGGAACTCTTGAACCATCCCGTTCCAACACCCATGACGATAAACGCGACGCAGAAGCAAGCCATCGAACCGGCCCGGTCGGCAATGACGCTGGGCAGGGCGGAGATGACGAGGAGGACGTGTCCGATGATGGCGATCAGGACGGCCCAGCAGACGGTGCGGAAGCGGCCCAGACGGGAGTCGGCGATCCAGGCGCCGAGGATGGGCATGATGTACACCCAGAAGTTATTCGTGTTGCTGACTGTGGAATACGATAAGAAGGTCAGCAAAAAAAAAAAACAAGATCATGTACTTCCTTCCGAACTGGCAGGAGATTAGACGTACTGGCAGTGGCGGCCCGTTGACCATACCCCAACGCGCCCGACGTCGCATTCGGCCCCGCACAAGCCGAGGCGCCCGTACTAGAACAAGACGGCAACGGCCTCTGCACGAAGTTCTGGAAAACCTGCACGGCGCCATAATACGACAACCGCTCGGCGAGCTCGAGGAGAGCGATGAGGAAGGCGGCGACGGGGATGCTGGCGGGGACTCTTCTTAGACTGTCGATTTCTGGCTCGGTGGGGAAGGGGTGGCCTTGGTCGTCGTGGGTGGAGATGGGGAGGTCGAGGGCTTCCTCGCCTTTTGGATGGTTGACCACGGTGGAGTATTCGGGTGGGGCTCCGGTGTCGGCCATGATTGGTTCGGACCTGTTGACTGTGTGGGGCTGAGGGAGCAGAGAGGCGAGACGAGAAGAGATCAGCTGGGGTGGGGTAGGGAAGGCGATGTTAGCAGGGTGTACTGATAGGCTCCTCTTATACGTGAAGGTGGGAAGATGGGAAAGAACGCGGGGCCGGTCCCACTCTCGGGTTCTGTGGGTGAGAACATGAGATGAGCGAGATTTAGATAAAATAATAACCTGCGCCCAGAGCGTATCTTTCTTCCGTCGGCCTTCGCTGCTGACTGCTGCCGTACGTGCTGTTGAGAAGCACGGCTCGCCATCTGGCCGGGTCATGGGTGCCTAATTGTGTGCGCTAGAGCAAGCGAAGTGTTCAGAGTAAGCCGGAATGCTGGACAAGTGGAGCTGGAGATAGAGAAAAAAAAGTTCAGCGGCAGCATCACACGACGCACACAGGCAGGGGCTTAGCCAGGAGTAGCCGGGCAGCCAGCCATAATCTATGCCGGACGCAGCGTTAAGATAATAGAGCGGGAATCAACGTCAGTAGCCCATCCCCCTGAAAATCCGGAGCCACGTGGCTTCCTTGAACTCTTCACACCACGCGTGACGCGCGCGCGTCGCGTCTAGCTACGCGCCGATGGCAGCAAGCGCGCCTTGTGTTATACCTTATAAGCAATAGACGCGCAAGCACTTTCCTTTACTCTCTCCTCAATCCTCACTCCTCAGTCCTGCTTCCAGTGCTTTCCCCGCTTTTCTTCTTCTTCTCACTTCATCATCCATGGACGACTCGACACGATCCTGGTGCACGAGCTGCAAAGGATACCGTCCTATTGATGACTTCCCTCAAACCAGCAGCGGTCAGAGGCGGAAAACTTGCCAGAAACACCTAAAGCGAGCAGTGCCCAATGATCTCTGGGTTGACGTTCAGCAAGCGTTCAAGAACCATGGCCAGAGCGCGTCCCACAGTCTCCACACGGACGTCTGCCTCAGCTATGATGACCTTCCCATCCGCGTATCAAGAGCCAACGCACACGAAGACGCAGACGAGGAGAAGGCGGCTCGAAACGACGCGCACGCTATGGCTCGCGTTATATGGGAGACTACAGGTTTTTCGCTTCAAGTATCACGATACCTTGGTTACAGTCGACGGATGCGCAAGCCGCTTCCACTGCTCCCAGGATGCCAGTCGTCGCTGCGTTAGCGGTCCTCATCAGCCCCACGGGAACAAGGGTACCCGAGCAGCAGCAGATTCCGTGGCCCAGCATCAATGCAATAGCTCGTTGCGCCTGACGTTCAAACCTCTAGCCCGCCTGCTCAACATACGCTTTCGTCATACCTCTCACGATCCTTACTGTGATCGAACTCTGCCACCTGTGGTCCTGGAATACATTGAAGGTCGCCTCGATTCGACCCCCGGCCAGATATTTCAAGACATGCGCGCCACCTTTCCAGATGCTGTTGTAGGCCAAATCACGCAAAAGCAAGTCTATTATTGGTGGCAGGCGCTTTCCTCGGCTATCTGGCGACTTCAAGACGATCCCTTCCAGTCGGCTATGCAGCTCGTCAACGCCGAAAGTACGCGCGGCGATGGTCCACGCTGTAGAATGTCTGCGAAGTTGATCGAGCGTGATGGGCAGGTGCGAGGAATGCTGCTGATAGCAGAGGAACTGATCAGCATGCTGGCATCAACCACGGTAGAGATCTCAATAGACTCAACATACGGAACCAACAACGCCGGCCATGAGCTCTTCGGCATCCTCGCTGAGCTGGACGGGACGGGCGTTCCACTGGCATACTGCTTTCTCAACACGAAGGACATGGAGGCAGATGGGCGCAAAAATCAGCATTCTTACGGAGGTGTTACAGGCGCTTAAGGGTCGTGGGCTCACTCCTACTTTTGTCGGCTGTGACAAGGATAGCGCTGAGCTTGCTGCTATCGCCAACGTATGGCCCACCGCAAAGGTCCAGCTTTGCTATTGGCACGTACGACGAGCGGTGCGACAGAAGCTCGCCTCAACGAAACCCACAAGCACGCGCAAATACAACCCTTGGGACGCCATTCGTACGATACCCGACCTTGAGCCGTGTTGGGGGGTCGTAAAGAACCTTCGCCATCACTCGGAAAGGTGCAAGTGCGAGTGCAAGAAGGACGCGTCACAATGGGATGAGCCTGGCAGGCTGGAGTGCAACAAAGCAGACAGCGTCATCATCCTCGACTTGCTGTCCAAACATCTGAACGAGCACACTGCGTTTCCAACGCTACACGGTATATACCTCACACAAGAGCAGTTGTATCGCAGGCAGGCCAAGGAGGCCTACGACTTGTGCAAGGCAAAGGGATGGGCACGCGTGTGGGCCTATCTATGGGCCAATTGGTACATGGGCAAGGAATGGAAGCTGTGGGCAAGGGGAGCAAACGAGTCAATCCCCATTCTCAAGTCGACAATGGTCACCGAATCTCACTGGCGAGTCATCAAGCATGACTACTTACACCGCTTTGCCCGACCACGTATCGACCTTGTCACCTTCATCTTGCAGACGCGTGTACTGCCGACAGCCGTCAAGCGCGTGGTGGCATTGCGCGCAGGGAACGACCGGATCGCAAGACCTGCCTGGCGAACAAGCATGGCGGTAGCTTGGAAAAAAGAGGCAGCAAAGGAGGTCAGCGCGGAGGCTATTCAACGCTACCGAACGGACGTACATGCGTGGAAATGTGCATGCCCTGCTTTGCCCATGCATCGGTTCCTGCTGTGCAAGCATTTGGTAAGCTTGGCCCCACCCATGACCGTGCCTGCCTTGCGCACAATGAAACGGCATCGTCAGAGCCCCTTCTGGACGCATCCCGACATCGTCAGGCCCGCAGGCGCATCAGATGGCACAAAAGACGACCCCCACAACAACCAGGCTTCGAATGCTGACGCCGCTACAGCTGGTGCCGACGATGGGTCTGGTATCGACGAAGGTGCCCGTAGCGACGATGACAGCGAAGCCGATGCACGCAGCATAAGGGGCGAATGGGACGAGGGAGAAGAGAGGGATGAGGGAGGTGAAGGCAGTTTGTCAGTGCAGGCCCGGTTCCAGCGAGCACGGCTTATGCTCACGCGTATGCAGGCCTTGCTGGAACGCGAGGAGCCGTTTGCATCGTCAGGATTCATCGACAACTTTTGGGACGCAAACTCGAGGAATCAACAACTGCTCCGTGACGTTGACACACGTCTCCGCGCTCACAATCATCAACGCACTTGGGTTCCCGGTCAGCACCCATCGTCTTTGTATCTGCGGGGCTCCAGCAGAGTTTAAGCTGTAGAAGACTGTGTAAGAAATCAGACAGATTACCATCAGTGATGCAGTTCAATTTGATATCAACGAAGTATTCAATGCCTGGCAAGTCACACGCACCTCAAGCTGGTCATCCATCAGCCGTCGGGTCTTTGGTCTCGGACAGCAAGGCTCTGCTGATGGCTGACGCGGGGATCAGTACCGCATCGGCCGGACGCACGGAACAGCGAGAGAGAAAGATGCGCTGGATGGATGGCTGCGTCTGTTTGATGATTGATGCGAAGCATAAGCATGATGTTCAATATGGTACTCAGAAAAAGGAAGAGAAGGGAAGGACCGGGCAGCGCAGACACACACCGCTCTTCTGATGACGGGCGTGACATGATAGTGCCGTGGGGTAGCCTGGAAGACACGAAAGTATAAACAGGATCAGCTACGAGATAAGATCAATAAGCAGCAATAGCCCAACAGGTGATGAACTGCTAGTAACTTGTCCTGATGACGAGGGTCGAGGGTGATCATATGATTGATGGCATGGTGATGAATGATGACGCTCACGGACACCAGGAAACGCACGAGCTGGATCTTGAGACGACCGGGCTGGACGATGCGGATGCAGGTGCGGTGGCGGGTGGATGGCGAATGGCGAATGAGAAGGCGTTGGCGCGCCATACCATTAGCGGCCAACCATTAGCGGCCAACCATTAGCGGCCAACCATTAGCGCAGCGGCGGGCTGAGTGAGGTGGGCGGACGATGAGAGCGGTGAACACGACATCCATTAGCGCAGCGGCGGAGGACATCCATTAGCGCAGCGGCGGACTGAGCGACGTGGGCGGACCGATGAGGGTGGCGAATTCGGCATCCATTAGCGCAGCGGCGGGCTGTGCGGCGTGGATGAAAGGAGTGGATGTATCGATCAGGGTGGCAACCATTATCGGCGAAGAGGAGGGAAACCATTACCGCGGCGGCGGACTGGACGACGTGGACGGTGGATGCGCCGATCAGAGTGGTAAACTCGCAACCGTTAGCGGCGGAGGAGGAGGGTGGCAACCATTACCGCAGCGGCGGAGGCGGCGGGCTGGACGGCAGGCGACGTGGATGGACGGCCACAAGTGGCAACCATTAGCGGAGCGGCGGGCTCGGAAGGCTTGGATTGGTGGATGGGTGGATGAGAGTGGCGGAGGGACAGTGACAGCTGCGTAGTGGCTGCCTCGACGCCTTGGCAGACACGGAGTCGGTGTAGGAAGATGGAGACGACGGGCGACGGGAGTTGCAAAAATCACCAGGTCCTGATACGTGAAACAGTGGGAGAGGCAAAAGGGCAAAGACGAATGCCTTCAGTCGAGGGAACACGACCTAACCTGCTGCGAACCACCGAATCAATAGAAACTCACCAGTGAAAAACGATGATTGCTGATAACCGTTCACCTTGAATCTTGATGATGTGCTGCTTGCTGACTGTAAGAAAGGCAAAGATGACTAGGTTGAGAGGTGGGGCCGAGAGTAGGGCGGACCGCGAGCCCGAAGAGCTCATCAGTAATTAGCAACACCGTGTCGCGATTCCGGATTTTCAGGGGGATGGGCTGGATTCGCTCGGGAATCCGACCAGCGCGCCGACCTCACCGAAGCTAGAAGGAAGCGAAGTCGGGTAAAGCCAGGCCAAGACGGACGCCCTTATCACCGCGGATAACGCATTCATTTGTCGACCATTTCTTATTAGTAACAAATGGGGTCATTTGGGGCCCCCAGCCAAATGCTTTTCCGTCCTGCTTTCCGATGCTTTTTTTTTCGAATGCTTCCACAAATGCGAGCATTTGTCAAGCTCAAAAAATGGTCGCGCAAATGACCGCCCTGTGTGTGCATCGGGTCACTGCCGCTCCATCCTCACCGCCTCACCGTTCCTGGCGGCGTCACCCGTTTGTCCGTCTGTGCGGACACCCGTCCGTCCTGGTGTCCTCAGGTTGCAGCCCCTGTCCCTACAAGCCTGCACACGGGTGACTACATCCTCAGCGTGTCATCCATTCTCGTCACTCCTACGTAGAAATCGCGTTAAACGACGTTGTTGCGTCTTTTTTTCACGATCACCTTGCTCCATTTTGCTGCAGGGACGGTTCGGACTTAACATAAAAATCCACGTGGGCTTCACTAACCATTCGCGGGGAGAAACGGCTGTTGCCAACCAGGGACGGTAGACAGCCGGTAACCAGCGGCATGCAAATGGACGGCTTTGAAATGCTCTGAGAAATGCTCGCATTTGGCTAAAAAATTCAAATGGGTCGATAAATGGTACAAGGCTCGGCAAGCTACTAGAGTTACCACTTTTTTGCGAAATAGTATAGTCAAGTTATAGTGAGTGGTCACCTCGGCGGGAAATAGTATAGTCAAGTGAGATATAGCTACTATAAAAACTAATAGTTACTATTTCAGCCATGCGAAATTTTCGTTGGCTTTTTCGCTGAAATAGCCGCTATAGTCACTTCCAGCAGCTACCTGTGACTAGTTCAGTACAAAATGAGATCGACATAGTCACTATATGTGGCTATAAGTGACTGGAGCTACTATATAGTAACTATCCAGCAGCTGTCTCAGCCAGCCCCTGTCCAACACAAAAGTTACATTTGGTTGAAATAGTCACTATATGTGGCTATGAGTAACTGAGATAGCGACTATATGTGACTAGGAGTAGCTGGAGCTACTACATAGTGACTATCTAGTGGCTATATCAGCCAAGTGCGATTTTGCATAACTATTTCAACTATTAGTTACTCCGCGCCGATCTGAAAAAGTTATAGCTACTATTTTTTCTAGACGGCTTCGCCGCCCAAAGTATAGTCAAGTTATCACTATAAGTTATAACTATATAGTTATCATAGTTACATAGTGAAGATAGTTGCCGAGCCTTGAAATGGTATCATTGGGACCCATTTTTCGCCTCCCAATGACCCCGTCTTCCCCGGTGTATCGCCTTCCTCCCCAATTCCACGTGGCCTTCGGCCACGTTGTCTCACTCACTCATTCTCAAAGCCCGTCGCAAATGAATCAATAAATATGCTATGTATGTATAGAATTGATGCCATCAAGCACGATTGTTGGAGGAAGACAGAGACTCAGATGCTCGACGTGCCGATACAGTAGGGGAGGTCATGGTTGAGACTGAACTCCGGCTGAAAGCGTTTTCAGCCTTGAAAATACGCTAGCTAAAGCTCGAAAAGAGGCAAGGCTGAAGGCCAACCGTGACCACCCCTTCCGAAGGTGCTGCCTTCTTTCTCAGCCTCCAGCTTGACTTACAGGTCACGTGACTGAAAACAATTTTCTTCGGCGAAGGCTGAAAAGCAGAAGATGAGAGCTGCGAGGCAGAGCTCTCGACCTCTGCTTTCCAGCCTTGGTTCTGCCTTCCGCCTTGGCGTCTGAAACATGGCTGAAACCTCGCTTGTAGCGTCTTTCGCCGGCGAACCCATGTTCAGTCTCAACCATGACCTCCCCTAATACAGTCAAACAGGAAATGGTTGACCGTAGACCCAAAAAAAGATTTGATGCTTCAAAGTTTCTTTTCGAAAACGCGACGCAATGAAAATGAGGCAGACCTTCCGATTTTGCTACAGAGACCATGATCAATTGATGAGACCCTCCATTAATTGGCCCTGGCATCAACAGACTGTATCGCTGTATCATCATGCTTGAATTTCCGAATGATAGACATCGCACAAGATTTTACGGAATGCTAGCGAATGTCCAGGATACCATCTCTGCCGAGTTTCGAGGTGTTTGAAGCAGTTGTGATGGTGTGAGGTGTTTACGGTCAAGCTGTGCGATGGAAAGAGGAGGAAACTCCCTGATGTAACCGTTGCTGCGTACCACCGACAGCAACAAAACTCAACGAGTTCTTCACCATTTTGTGCGATTCAACCTGGTAGTAGCAGCATGGTAGCTGATAATGCGCATGCTGAGCATTTCCCTAAGGTCTGTCTGGTGTTTGATGGCACTGTGTGCTACAGTTGTGGTGCAATTGCTTCTGTCTTTTCTTTTCCTCTTGCCGTTCCCTGTCTGTCCTGTCACCGTTCCACTTCCATTTTGTCCCATTTCCCTTTCCCTCTCTCTGCCTTTGCCACTACTCGCTCAACTCAGCTCTCTTTTTCCTGTATGATTCCCATACTCTCTCCATCGAATCAGGTACTCTCTCGTCCTCACTGGGTACGCTGGGTAACTAGCGGTGGTGCGGTCGTTGAGAAAAAGAATCATGTCACGCGCAAGTGAAGGCAAACACAGCGTCTGTCGCAAATGTGGTTGGTCTGGTGACCACACGGGGGTCACCGCAAAATTAGATTTGGCCTTCGCGAAATAAATCGGAGGGCGCTGTTGGAAATTACGATGGTCAACCACGGTCAACCATTTCCTGTTTGACTGTATCTGCCAGTATCTCCTCCAGCTTGCTCCTCGCAGTGTTTCGAAGCGTGGTCGTAGATCGTTGATTGCGACCCAGAGACTCGGCCAGGCGACGAACCTCGTCCAACGCTTGACTCAGTAGGTCCTCCTTGTGGCTTGTGCTGATGCTGTCTCTGCTCGATCTCCGCGTTTCCATGAGTGGAATTGGCGGGCAGAGTAGGCAGGGTCGATGCTGTTCCGTCTGCTGTCGATGAGAGAGGGATAGTGGACGGCTTCCAGCGCAAGACAGGCAGACCCAAGAAGCGACTGCCCATAAAAAGGTGCTTACATGCGAGACTGGTGGCCTTGAATGCAGGACAGGAGCAATGTGACAGGTCAAAGCTGACCCTGTACGCATTGCTGGCGACACCATCGCTGCCTCGGATTGCCAGCTGTGTCAAAACAATGCGAGGCGAAGTAAAATTCAGTGACTAGCATTGATCAATAATAATGAAGAACGATAGACCGTGCTAGGCACTGAGTGATTCAGATTCTACTCACTGAACCTTCCACATCTCCATCAACTCTTTCAAACAGCTCCGTCCAGCTCAATCCAAAAGCGCGCTTTCGCGCAGACTTCTCCTGGGAGCACAGATTCTTTTTCTGAACACCTGAGAAGCGCAACCCCGAAGGCAAAGGTGTCAAATCGATATACAGAGTCACAGCGTGGGTCATACTTGAGTACTTGACTCACCAAGTTGACATTGCAATAATCGTCGTGCATAGTCAGGTATGACCTCTCGCGCAAGAACGAAGACCACATGGTCCACTCGCTGTTTCCGCAGAAGGCCCAGGTAGTTGACCTGCTAATTCCCAGGTTTCGTACACAAAAAAAAGGTTAATCATGATAAGGCTGAGTATGGCTTCAGAGTAAATGCTCCAAGCCTTCAACCACAATGATCGCCACAACTTCACCTTTAGAGAACCATGCCAACTCTCGATATAATTGTTGGTATCAATTCCGTAGTGAGCGTGCTGTGTATGAAGGCAAGGTGAGGTGAAGTATAAGCATCAGTAGCAGTGAGGAATCGGGTGCAGCGGCAAGCGGGTAGTAAGGATGGGCGCGGAGGGCCCCGGAGTGCTCCGTACTCCGGGGCCCCTACTCCGGCTGACTCCGGCTGATTTTGAGATGCATTTTCGCGCTCCGTACTCCGCTCATTTTTAGGCAGTCGCCCCAACTCCACTCCGCGCTCCGCACAAAATCTCCCCATCTCATTGCGCCAGCTCCGTACTCCGGCTAAATTTCAATAAATTTCAAAGTCCACTCCGCACTCCGGGGTGACGGAGCGCGACTACTCCCCCGAAACTCCGTACTCCGGGGAACGTTCGCAGAGGTCCTACAAAACTTGAGAAATCGGGACCCTTACATTGATTGCCGCCCTTCCATCCACGTGTTTGTTCGACAGAATCATCGTTGACGGTCGTAGAGCTCACCAACACCCAATATGAACCCCAAATGAGAAATCTGAAAAATAATTTTGCCAATGTTTTTGAAAATCAGAGCAAAATATGACCATTTCTGACTGAAATTTTCAGAATTGCGACCCGATTTTTGAAAAAAAGGCACGGCCCCGGAGCGCCCCGGAGTTTCGGGGGAAACTCCGCACTCCGTCTGGCATTCGAGCTAGTCACTCCGTACTCCGGGGAAAAATTAGCTCCAGGCCTTGCCGTACTCCGTACTCCGGGGACATGACAGGCTTGCGCTCCGTACTCCTGCAGAATTCAATCAGCGGGAGTAAATCCTCGAAAATGCACCCCGTACTCCGTACTCCCCCGGAGTGAGGCCCCGACTGGTCGGGGAACTCCGGGAAACCCACTCCGGGGCTTACTCCGCGCCCATCCTTAGCGGGTAGGTGGAAGACGCTCTCACCTGTCTGAATGCCATCGACCACAGTGATGGTGGTCGCTTCGTAACCCATTCGCGCTTGAAATATGCGACGAAGACCGAAAATGCAGGGCTCCATTCCGCTTCAAATGCCGTCATCAGCTCGTCGAATCGCGCGGGCGTCTCCGCATAGACCAGAAGTCGTAGGTCCGCACGGCATCGCGACTGCAGCTGTTGTGATTTTTCCCGCGCGTCATCCTCCAAGCCTGTAGTTTCAAAAGAAAAGGAAACATCCCTGTCAATGTTAGAATTCGAAACAGCCCAACACTGAACGGCAGTCGGCAGCAGATGACCAGAATCCAGATGCAGGCTGCAGTATCTGAGGACTACAGTTCCAGCTGCTGCAGTGCGCACTGCAGGGATCAGCAGCAGAGAGACTGGGGGAGCGAAGGTCATGGAGAACGTAGTATGGGGCAGAGCAGGGAAAGGTCAAAGCACGCATCATCCAACGACAATGTCCCACGCGTCAACGCAAGTAGTGCTGACATTGTCTGGACTCAGGCAGCTCTCGCCAGCGTGTGCGCGCGCGAGTCCATGCGAGTACCAGCAGCCCCTAGACACGTAGGGAGTGCAGCGGCAGCGGAGTGGAGCAGACGAGAGGTGGATGGGCAGGAGGAGGAGACGAGAAAGGAGAAGGGGGTAATGACCAAAAAGTACTCACTGAGAACGCGGATCTTGTCCTTGATGTTATCCTCCCAGGCTCGTAAGACGTGCCATTGACACAAGAGGATGCGGGGTGGAGTGGGAAGATGGTTGAAGGCTCTATTGATTGCTGTCTGCTCTGTCATGGAGCAATCGACCACGATGTCGCTCGGTGGTGGAACCTGGTTGCCGAGCCAAACAAGAAAGTGCGTCAAGGGTATTCTGTGCAGCACCAATGAGAGATTGCTTGTCAGAAAATCACATTCAGCAGCTCGCAAAGTCGCAACCGTCTTCATCACCCAGTACAGCTTCCCGACGGCCTGCCCTCCACAGAAACAACATAACCCAGACTGACCCAGACCATGAGCTTGCGCTTCGCGATTTGCGGTCTGTGCCAGGGATCCCACCGCCTGTGTGATGGATGTGCCCCTGGGCTATGGCGTCCGTACCTGTACGACGCCGACAGTTGGCAGGGGCAGCAGGGAGAACTGCGGAGCGCAAAGCAAGGCGGATCGGAAGCCGGAGGCCCGGAGCAGAGGGAGGAGAAGGGAGGCAGGGAGGGGACGACGGACGACGGACACCTGTACTCACTGTGTTTCTGAGGGTGTGATCAGTAGCGCAGCAGGAAATCCGGTGCCAGTTGCGAGGCTGCGCACGATGATGGTGGAAAGAAAGATCTTTTGACTCTTGATCATGCCGAAGCCAGTGTTGTGAGTCGAATCAAGACACCAAACTCGAGAAGATTGCTCCGCCAAAATCTGGAAAGGGAGGATCAGAGGATGGTTGACTGTGAGCAAGCTAAGTCCCCTACCAGGCTGCGACAGTGTGCACAATGCACAGCAGCACAGCAGCTAGCGGGTATTGGGTAAGGCTCACCTCTTTGCCGACTGGTGGAAGTAAGAACAGGGCCCATACTGACTCCGCGGTCGCGCTGAGCACTGTGGAGTCGCAGAATAAGCTGCTCCACCCCTCCGCAGCCAACTCCGCTGCCCACAGACGACAGGACTCCCACCCGTCAGCAGCTTTTCGCGCCTGCTCGACCTTCAATCGTCGGATCACGTTGTAGACGTCTTGATAGCGGACTCGTATGCTCGCATCAATGGCTGTTGTGGAAGTTCGAACCTAGGAAAGAATGAAAGAAGCATGCTTTGATAAGAACCACGCCGCCAATCATGAATGCCAATTGCCATCGACCATACTCCACAGGCACAATGCAAGCATCTCAGGAATGAAGCCAAAGCTCACCTTCTGCAGATCATCCAGACTAAGACGCACCGAGCGCATGATCTCCTTCATGCTGCGACCTTCAGATACCTGCCTCTCAATCCACTCTCGCACCTCTCGACAGGTACGTTGCTGGGCAGCGTCAATCCACGAACCGGGATCATGGTTCGTGTGCTTCCAGTAGTAGCTGATCGTGACGATGCTGTCTTCTCGAGGGGGGCCAGGGAGAGAGAAGGTAGAATCCTGCAGCCACTCAAATAAAACCATAGAGAACAAATGAACAATGAGAAGGTCAATGGTGTTCAACTCGCGGGCCTCGAGGGCTCGAGCAACATCTCTCGCGGATACTCACGCCAGTGGTAGAGCGCGCATGCGACGTGCTTCCGCCCGCACTTGAATCGATACCGACCGCGATGGAAGGTCCAGTGGAAGGCAAAGATGCGGAATCTGTGCTGCTGCTGCTAATGGCTGCTGTGGACAACGGCGCGTTGACCTTGATGCAGATCTTTGCCTTACACCCGACCTGGGGAAGACAACGCGAATATGAGATAGGGATGAGATTGCAAGACGTTAGATTGATGCTCAAAAAAACAGCAAGCCAACTTCTGCAGCAGCATGGCCGCCAAAGAACAGGAAGGGTGTGCTCACTTTGTAGGAAGATGAACCCTGGCCCGTAATCCGACGCTTCTTGGGGGACAACTCCTCATCCTCGTCGCGACGATCCCGGTACTGCCCGGAGCAGCTACAGGCGCTGACAAACGTAGCCTCGAAGTGCGTGGCCGCCTTATGAGAGTAACGGCGTGCATCTGCATTGCCCCAAAGGAGAGGGAAGCACAACGAGAGGAAGAGAAGTTATAGAACGTCAGCAAATGAGTGTGGAAAGGTGCGCATCGGCCAGGGTGGACAATTAGACCTCCACGGACCACAATGGTCATGGTCTCTTCCAGCGGGGCAACAGTTCGCGTCCACGGTAGAGGAGAAGGAAAGTCGAAAGGTCACAACCACAATCACTATAGTCACAACATCTGTCACTAAAGTTGCCGCAGCTGTCACTATAGTCACTACGTTCATAAATCATCACTATAGTTGCTGAAGTTGTCACTATAGTTACAACATCTGTCACTATAGTTGCTGCAGCTGTCACTATAGTCACTACGTCTATCACTATAGTTGCTGAAGTTGTCACTATCTATATTCGTATCACGTATGTGAGCATGTGAGCATGTGAGCATTTGAAATGAAAACCAGGACTGGGGTTTCTGAAAGTCTGGTCACTATTGTGTATTCCAATGCACAAAAGTGAAAAGAGGATGTGAATGCCAGCTTTTGTTGCGTAAAAAGGTGGGTACATTCTTGGGTACATCTTGGGTACGATGGGTATTACCCAAGTAATACTCAAGTATTGAAACTTGGGTATCTGACAGCTCATACCCAAGACTGTACCCAAGGACTTGGATACAGTATTGGGTATACCCAAGGTTTACCCATACTCATGCCGACCTCTGGCTATTGACGTTCAGATTTGCACTTGCCATGTCGTTTGAGCCGCTGATAAGATGGTGGTGATAGTACTACATACAGAAGACGCGTAAAGAGAGTCGACGCGTCTTGTCGTCGCAAAGCGACGAAAGACACGTGGCTGACGGTTCCCATTCCACGTGACCTTGGGCCACGTGGAATTGGGGAGGAAGGCGATAAGGGTCTTCGCCAAGACCGACGCATTGTCCTCGCTCAGCTTCACCTTGTCGGTTCGACTGGAGTTGGATACCGGGCAAGCACCGACGGGAAGTCTCGGAAGCAGCCACGTGAGTGTGGGAGCGATCGTTGCGCAACGACGACTTGAAGATGAGAAGATGTGAGTCAGCATCATCGCCTGACTCATGCTTCTAGATAATTATTTCCCTGCTACACTGCTTCCTGCTTCCTGGTCTCTTTCCTTCGCTGCTTCCACCACATACTCTTCCCACATACCCTCGCTGTCATACACTCACGATGACCAGCCAGCTGAACGCGGTGTTCGAGAAGTGCAAGGCAGCACGCAAGCCGGCCTTCATCGCCTACACCGTCGCAGGACACCCAACCAAGGATGCCACCGTAGACATCATGCTCGCCCTCGAGCGCGGCGGCGCAGACATCATCGAGCTCGGCGTCCCCTTCTCAGACCCACAGGCAGACGGCCCCACCATCCAGGCGGCCAGCACGCTCGCTCTCAAGCACAACACCTCGTACTCCGACTGTCTTGGCTTCGTTAAGGACGCTCGGGAGCGCGGCCTCAAGGCTGCTGTTGTTCTTATGGGATACTTCAACCCGCTCCTTGCTTACGGCGAGGAACGCGCTATCGCTGATGCTGCTGAGGCTGGCGCGAACGGCTTCATCGTTGTCGACTTGCCTCCGGACGAGGCTGGCGAGTTTGCCGGTTACTGTGACAAGCACCAGTCAGTCGCTTCTCTCCCTTCTGCCCCTCCTTCTACTGTTTGCTCACTTCGCCCCTCTTCTTACTCTCCAGAGTCTCCTTCGTCCCTCTCGTCGCACCCTCTACCTCCGACAAGCGTCTCTCCTCCATCATGAACCACGCCTCCTCCTGGGTATACGTCGTCAGCAAGATGGGCACCACCGGATCCGCCAAGTTCGACGTAACCAACATCCCACCCTTACTCAGCAAGATCAGGAACTACACCCCGAACCCGCTCTGCGTCGGCTTCAACGTCGCCTCCTTTGAGGACTTCCGATCCCTTGCTGAGGCGGGCGCCCAGGGTATCGTCGTTGGATCTGCCATTGTGCGGACCATTGAGCAGGCGTACAACGCGGCGGAGGGCGGGAGCAAGGCTCAGATTGCGGCGGGTGCGGACGCAGCGGAGAAGCTGGCTGCCAAGATTACGGGTAAAGATCAGCATTATGAGTTTGCTGCTGCTATTGCCGGGCAGGTCAAGGAAGTCAAGCCGGATGGGGAGGTCGTCGTTGCTGACAAACCCACCGGTAAGACGGACGCCATTCATCTCGGACGCTTCGGTACCTTTGGCGGCGCGTGAGTTTCATCTCCTCCTTTTCTGCCCCCCGGCGTTTCTTTCTTCCATGCTCACCCTCCAGAATTTTCTTTTTTCATATATAGCTTCGTCTCCGAGGCCCTCGTCGACGCCGTGAACGAGCTCGACAAGGTCTACACTACCGCGATCAATGACTCCAAGTTCTGGGACGAGCTCAAGGGATGGTACGAGTACATCGGCCGGCCCAGCACGCTGTACGAGGCCACCCGGCTGACCGAGCATGCGGGCGGAGCGCGCATCTGGCTCAAGCGCGAGGATCTCAACCACGTACGTACTCCCTTCTCCAGTCCTATATGTGTTTTTTGGGTACTGTCACAAACCGCCGCTCACAATCTCTTCTCCTCGCCACCCGCAGACCGGCAGTCACAAGATCAACAACGCGATCGGCCAACTGCTCATCGCGCGCCGTATCGGCAAGACGCGCATCATCACCGAGACGGGAGCGGGCCAGCACGGCGTGGCTACCGCGACGGCGTGTGCGCGCTTTGGGATGGAGTGTGTGGTTTATATGGGCTCGGAGGACGTGCGTCGGCAGAGTTTGAACGTTTTCCGGATGCGGATGTTGGGTGCTAAGGTTTGTTCCTCTTACGCGCTGATGAGGTTTACTACTGGGCGATTCGCTGACCTACCCTTCGCTTGCTCTCTCTTATTCAGGTCATTCCGGTCGAGTCTGGCTCCAAGACGCTCAAGGACGCTGTCAATGAGGCCATGCGAGGTGAGCATACTTCAGCCCCACTCAAAAAAATTCCGCGCATACCATCTCCATTTCTGACCCACCCCCCACCACTGAATATCACATCAGACTGGGTGACCAACCTGGAAAGCACGCACTACCTCCTCGGCTCCGTGCTCGGCCCGCACCCCTTCCCGCGAATGATCCGCGACCTCCAACGCGTAATCGGCAAGGAGATCAAAGCCCAACTCCTCGAAAAGGCGGGCAAGCTGCCCGACGCGATCGTAGCCTGCGTCGGCGGTGGCTCGAACGCCATCGGGACGTTCTACGACTTCATTGAGGAGGAGGGCGTTAGGTTGATTGGGGTCGAGGCTGGTGGGGATGGGGTGGATACGGAGCGGCATAGTGCTACGTTGACGAAGGGGAGTATTGGGGTTTTGCACGGGGCGAGGATGTATTTGCTTCAGAGCAAGGAGGGGCAGATTACGGAGACGCACTCGATCTCTGCTGGCTTGGTGAGTTTCTCATCCGCCTATTTGTCGAGGAGCCTTTTTTTTCCCCGACGATTGTTGTATGCTTGTGCTGATGGTGTTTGTGTGTGATTAGGACTACCCCGGTGTGGGACCTGAGCACTGTTCCTTGAAGGAGATGAAGCGGGCCGAGTACATGGCTGCGACGGACGTCCAGGCCCTGGGCGCGTTCCGGCTGTTGACCGAGAAGGAAGGCATCATTCCTGGTGAGTTCTTGCGCAGTCGTTCCCGCGAAGAAGGCACCATAAGAGCCGAATCCTGATTTGATCTTGAATCATGCAGCGCTCGAATCGGCACATGCTATCTACGGCGGCGTCGAGCTCGCTAAGACGATGTCGAAGGACAAGGACATTGTCATCGTGAGTATTATCTCCCACTTCCACCCACAAAACAAAGGACCGCCCCTCACGTTGTCTCACGCCACTTACCCTATTCTTTGGACTTGAACAGACACTCTCTGGCCGCGGTGACAAGGACGTGCAGCAGATCTACGAGATGCTGAGCAAGGAGGAGTGGAGGAACAAGCTTGACTGGCATTTGTTGGAGTGAAGCACCTCCATCTCTCGCCACTCGTGTCCCGTGGTGTGTCTCCTCCAAAAGCACCTGTGTATCCCGTCTCGGTGGGCACCTTGGTACATAGTCAGTTCTGGTTCTTAATATCGTGAAATCTCAAGTTTGACCAGTCAGTCCATTTGGAGGGTGCTGTGAATGAATAAATTAGAGACTGGGCTGTGGATGAACCCCCTCGACGCTGAGGGGGAAAGGAAGGCTATGAAATTTGCATTTCATCGTCGTCGTCCTGCGTTCCGGCCTTACTCGTCCCCGGAGCCCGCTGCTCGGCCTCCATCTGCATCATCATCAGCGCAGCCGCCTCCTCCCACTCCCTCTCCTCCCGCTCTTCGTCGTCCTCGTCGCAATGCTCTCCCACGCCCGCCGCATGCTGCTGCTGCTGCTGCTGTTCGAACATAATCTCCTGCTCGAGCTGCGCAGCGTCGTCTGGGTCGAGGTCCCAGTCCGAGTTGGGCTGATTGTTGTTGGAGGAGGAAGGGGGCAGGCCTGCCTGCATGTATTTGCGATGTTCGAGCAGCATGGTTCGGCGGATGAGCTGCGGGGGTATGTGAGATGAGTGATACCGGGGAGATGTATGGATGGAAGGGGACGGATAACTCACCTCTTCGTCCTCGCGCTCCCACTCCGCCTCTACATCCACGTCCACGTCCACATCGTCATCATCAAGCTGCATCCCGCCCGCCCTGAGCTGGACCAGACCCCTGTTCAACCTGTGAGCTTGAACACCTCTACTGCGCTCGACCCGCTCTGCGCGTAATTGACGCCGGAGGAGCTCGCATTGTTCTCGTATCTTGGCGTGTATTTGGAGTGTGCTTGGGGTGAGGAGTTGGAGCGCGGCGAGGTCGTCTTCTTCTTCTTCTTCTTCTTCTTCCTGTATGCGTGTGCCGGGTTGGAGGAGGGAGGTGTGGCGCGCTGTGTTTGGTGTTGGGGAGGAGAAGGGCAGCATTTGGCGGGTGGAGGAGGCGGATGGGGAGGAAGGGGGCGAAGAGGAGGAGGATAGGTGTTGAGGTTGTCTTCTCCTGTGCTGTCGTTGCTGCGGCGTCGATCTAGATCCGGATCCGAATCCTACTCCTCCTCCTGCCACTCCCGCTCGTGCTACTATAGGCGGCTGCTTGAAGAGGGCAGTGCGGCGCTGATGGAGTCTGTCCTGTGCGCGTGTGCTGAGCGGGGGGAGTGTTGAGCGTGGCCTGGATGCGGCGCTGCTGGTGCTGGTGGAGGTAGTGTTGTGTCTGGGTGGCGAGGACGAGAGGGAGGCGAAGGGGAGCGTGCTGTGGTTCATGCTGAACTCCATCTTGTGCTTTGGCTGGCGCTGTCGAGAACGAGGAGGAGGAGGACGAAGGTGAGGATGGCTCAGTGTGGAAGGAAGGCAAGGGCAAGGAACGAACGCAGTCAGCCAGCCAGCATTTGATTTGGATGTTTCTGAGACGCGTCGCACTGATCAGCACGCGACACGCGACGCGCTCGTTTCGGTGTTTGGTTGTGCCGAAGTGTTGCTGTCACGTGCGCCACTCACTGGGGAAGAAAAGGATGACTGGACGTTTTGGAGAGTTCCATCGTCACTCACTCACTCACTCACTCACTCACTCACTCACTCAGATACAGCAAGAAACAGGTGCGAAGATGCCAACGCTGTTTCTCTGGGGCGCACTCGATCCGACGCCAGCAGCAGCAGCGGACGAGTCGGTGCCCGTCGCACTGCCAACGCTCGACCCGCCGTCGCTGTACGCCGCCTCGCTCCTCCGACTGCTGCCAGCCCACGAGCAACACACCCTCACGCTCGCCACGCCCTCGGCCCTCCTGCACGCCACCGTGCCCCGCCTCGAGTTCAGCGATTCTCACGCCTATGCCGCACGCACCGACGCACTGCACGGCATCCGCCCCATCGAGACCTACGCACGCACCCCCAACGCAGCACAACAGCGGCCCTCCATCGACGACGCCCTCCGCTCGACTCCCTTACTCTCATCACGCGCAACAGCCCTGCACGCCGTACTCACCCACCAGCTCGAGCCCATCACGCTGCACGCCCTCTTCTCCCATCAGCACAACTTCGCCGCCCTCGCCGTGCCTACGTACACCTACTCCCCCGGCCAGAAGGCCCCGAGCTCGTGGGGAGCGAAGGTAGGGATGGTGCTGGGTGCGCCTGTTCAGGTTCGACCGCGCTTGCGCGCGAGTGTTCAGGCGCAGCTTGGGCGGCGCGGGATTTGGGGTCTCGCGGGTAGTCCGGAGGAAGAGCGCGAGAGGGAAACGCGGACGAGGAAAGGTCGGCGGTTGGGGAAACCGCCTGCGGGTGGGAAGCAGGATGGGCCCGCGAGGGTGAGAGCTGGGGAGAAGGATGCAAAGATTGGTCTCAAAGGTTCGAGTCGGAAGGAAATTGTCATTGGCTGGGAACGAGCCAAGGTGTGTTTCTCTTTGTTCCTTTCCCCATCAACCCGATGCCTGCTTTCTATTTTCTCCTAGCACTGACAGACGCTTGTAATCCCAGCTAACCTCCATCGCAGAAGGATCCCTGGACGTCCTCAACGCCGCCCTCGAGCAAGACCTGAACAAGACCTCCTGGCTCCTAGGCACCTCCAGCCCGACCTCCCTCGACGCGCACCTCTTCAGCGTCATCGCGCCCGTGCTCCTCCTTCCCCCCAAATCCGCGGACAAGTTGGGAGCCAGCACGCCCATGGCTTCTCTGTTGCGCACCCAGTATCCGGCCCTAGTGGCCCATACGACTCGATTGGCGCAGCGGCTGTGGGCGGTCCAGCCTGTGGGTGTGGAAGGAGGTCCTTCTGCCTCTGCCTCGGCCTCGGCCGCGGAGACGCAGTGGGAATGGAAGTCTACGGAAACACAACGTATTCACGTCGCTCGGAATTCTTCCTCATCATCATCATCATCAACGCCATCA
Source organism: Tilletia caries (assembly GCA_032718865.1). Lineage (NCBI taxonomy): Eukaryota > Fungi > Basidiomycota > Exobasidiomycetes > Tilletiales > Tilletiaceae > Tilletia > Tilletia caries. The sequence continues at coordinate 886,014 of JALUTQ010000020.1, read as the reverse complement.
TCGGTCTCGCTCTCTGCGGCGGCTGGGTACCTCGCCTCCTCCGCCCTCTCAGCACCCGTCCGCGCCTGGTCATCCATGCGCTCCTATATCTACCCGCGTCGCGCCGCTCGTCCACCCCCGGACTCCTCCTCCTCGTCGACGGCTTCGTCGCTTCTCAGGCCTGAGAATCTGGGCTGGGGTCGCATCATCTGGATCAGCTCCGCCGTCGTTGGGGTTGTGAGCTTCATCTTCGTCACGGGTCTCATCCAGATTGAGATTGTGGATGTGGACGAAGGGGAGGGGCAGGAGCAGGATGATAGTGACGCTGACGAGGGTGGTGAAGGAGGAGAAGAAGAGGAGGGGGATGAGGTTGAGGGGGATAATGAGCGAGAGATTGATGATGAGGAGGTATTGATGCAGGAAGGCGAGGGAGATGGGCATCAATTCCAAGAGGGGGAACAAGAGGAGGGAGAGGACTCGGACGATCTGATCAATGCGTTGTTCGGAAATAGTGACGATGACGATTGATCGTCAGCTGAGCCATAGACGATTGCTTTGCCCTGTGATACTCATTCCCCCCAACGTAGCGTCGTCGACATGTTTTCGACAGGCTTTTGCGAAGTTGCGTTCAAGAAGGGAATAGACGAGGAATGAGGAACGCTTCGAAAGAAAAATAACAAACAAAATCGGTGTTAGGAGGGGGCATACTGCTCCGAATGGAGGAACGTGACAAGGTGGGGTCTTGAAGGATGCGGAAGTGGTCAGAAAGGGGAAGAGGGAGCTGTACAGCAGAGCGGGGTGGGGGTAGGGACGTGAGTGAGAGATCGCTCTATTGCCTTTGCTTTGCGTTGTGCTCCTCAGGGTTGCTCACTCAGTGACGTGGCTACGTTATTAATGTCAAAGACTCGATACTTGTCTACAGCTACTTGTGCCTATGCACAGCGTGTACAGTGAGGGTTGGTATAAGAGCGTTCCCTCTCGCACGTCGGTGACCCTAAGCGTTGGGGCGGCGCAGACGGAAATGGGGGAGGACCCGGGGAGGTGGGGTGGGTCCTTGAACAGAGCGTATAGCGAGCAAGTCGAGCGAAGTGATGGGTCAACTCGCCACGTTCAGTCGCGTCTCTTTCCGATATTTTCTAATTTTCGCTCTCCTTGCACCTGCAGTTTCCTTGCAAGGTTCTGCGTCCAGGCGCCGTTGGCATGTTTTCGGCAGGCTTTTTTTGCAAGTTGCGTTCAGGAAGAGATCATTCGATTGAATCCGAAACAGTGACAAATAGAATCAGAGGAGGGGGGTAGTTTCGAACACTGCTGTGAGTCGAGGATCGTGGTACAGTGGGCCCCGGAGGATGGGGAACTGGCCAGAAAGGGAGGGAAGGGAGCTGTGCAGCAGAGTTGGGGAAGGACGTGAAGTGAGAGTTATTAAGTGAGACAGCCACGAACTTACCCAGGTTACTCCAATAAATGTCCCCATATTGACGAGCAATTGCTGCTCACGCGCGAGCCCATTGTAAGCCATCAGCGGCTGTGCTCGATGCACTTGCTCGGATTATTAGGATCCGTCTTGTTGCAGTCCAGCAGACACATCAACGTGTTCGTCGCGCAAGGTTTCGTCGTCAATCCGAGTGGAGCGCAGAAAGCTCGGTAGCCTTGGCAGTCTATGAGGGCGTCCCGGTTGGTTGTTACGTGCTTGCGGTCGACGTAGTGGGAATTCTCGGTCCGGTCCAAGTTGAGGTACATGCAGCATGCCACATTTCAGTACCTCTTCAACATTACGTTGTAACCGGAACACGTTGAGCTATTACTCACCTTCAACAGCCACCCTTCTTGTTCAGCTTCCGTACATTGTTACAGTGCACGAGGCACGTACGGTACCTCTCGCTCGTTGGCCCGAGCCTGGCACGGCATTTCTGATCGTACGTGTTGGCACGCTGGGAAACGTATGGAAACTATGAATAACGTTCAGCTCGACCTTGGACCGGCACATAGCTGATAAACCAACCTACCGGAGTGAGGAGCTTGGTGTTCGCGACGGAGGCGATGCAAAGCAACGCAATCAGAGCAGGGAACACGGTGCGGTTCATCTTGAGACCCTGTTGGATCGAGGTGTACTGGCTGTTGGTGTTCTGGCACGAAGAGCAGGGAAGAGAAACGATGTGAGGAGAAAGGAAAGGGAAGGGAAGGAAAGGGAAGGAAAGGGAAGGGAAGGGAAGGGAAGGGAAGGGAAGGGAAGGGAAGGGAAGGGAAAGGAAGGCGGAAGGAAGACGAGGATATCCGTAACAGGAGAGGAAAAGAGGATGAAAAAGTCAGCGCGGAAAACGGGTTGAAAGACGGCCGCCCCAGTGCTCAGACCCGGCGCCGCCCTTCCATAATTTACATTGAGAGCGGATTACCTCGTACTGTATTCACTAAGTAACTTGGCGCAAACCATGAACAATCATGCACAATTCCGTTGCTGCAATCTTCCGATCCGCCGACCGCAGTCTGCAAGTCGCCAGTCGCCACCGATGTCCGACATGTTTTCTTCCAGCAGACCCTTTTGCGTGTGGACGGGAGGAGATGCGGCATCATGGGGTTGATTCATTTCAGTTTTATGATGAGATAAGGGGGAGCAGGAAGAGTGGAAGGAGTCGGATTTCCCTGGTTGATGTTTTTGGGGCTGGAGAGTACGTATCCTCTGGTGCAAAGGGAGCTGATCGACCCTTCTCAGACCGCCAGTTGATGCGTTGATGGTGCAGTGTGTTGTTTTAGTCACCGCAACGTTATGCCGTGGACGCAGATTCACATCTGTCTGAAAGCCCAGCAGGTCCTCCCAGGCCTCAGATTGGAACACACTCCAGGACAGAGAGCCGGTAATACGACCGGATCTTGTGGATTTTGACAAGCTTCCACCCGGCAGGTGCAAGGACGTTCTCTTCGAACTCGGCCTTTGTCCGTTCTTGTGCCTCAAGAAGGGCCATCATGGCCATATCTGGCCAAAAGAGGCACGAGTGGTTAGCGCAATTGAGATGCAGGTGCAGCTCTGCGAGCACTCCTGGCGAGGAACGAGCCACTCACCGTAGCTGTGAGCCATACTAGTGCCTCCTCCTAGGCTGGCAAGCAGAGGTGCCGAGGAAGGAGTGGGCGGCAGGGCGGGCTCGATAACAACGTCAGAGATGAGGAGTCGGGTCCGGGATGGATCAGCGACGTCTCGAATGTTCTTCAGGATCTGGACGCTCTCCTTGTCGCTGAATGGAGGCAAAGAAACAGGGCCAAAGATCGTAGTTTGAGACTTCGCCTCAAAGCTGGCGGCCTTTCAGAGTACTCACGGCCAGTCATGCTGTGGCAAGGTATGAGAAGGAGTCTGTGAATATACAACCGACAGTGCACCTTTGCCAGCGCTATAATAACTCACGATGATGTGCTTCATGTAGTACACGTCCGCGCCCTTCACACTTTGAGCCTCGAAGAAGTTCTGTGGCACGAGTCTGTAGTTGTACTGCGATCCGCGCGTAGTCCAAAGCTGGCGAAAGAGTCGCGGGCTTGAAAGTGAGCGCACTGCCATGTGATATGAAGCCTAATGGGGCAGGGAAGGGTGTACACTCACCTCCTTAGCACTCGCTTCAAGCACGTTAGGAAGGTCCTCAATCACAAACTCCCAGCCGGGCAGCTTCGGTGCGATACGAAGAGCCTGATGTCCCGCGCCGGCACCGACGTCAACAAAGACCCCCTTCGGGTTCTTGACTGCAAAGTCATTCTCCCATGGTACGTCCTCAAAGATGCTGTCTCCGATGCTGATGTGTTCAGTGCTCTCCTTCATGGCCTCATTGAAGATCCGTCCCCGTTCCGGGTCCTTCGCAAGCACGTCCCAGAAGACGCCACCCAAGGCACGCGCCGCTCCCGAATGAGCGGCTGAAAATCCGGAGGAGTGTTCTTTATCCGAAAGGCACTCATCTAGCTTGCTTGCGGCGGGAAGTACGTCATATATCAAGCTTATATAGGCATTGACGCAGGATGTAGACGTGTTGGAGCGGAGTGGGCCCGCGTGACGAGTGTTGGTAAAGACGTCCGGAGCGAGCTCGAGAAAGACGTGCTGTGAGGCAAGAGAGCGGAGGATTCGGGCGAGGTGACGGGAGTCGATACCGGCTTCTTGTGCGATCGTGGCGATAGGAACACCCTTTGTTGCGTCGGGGTCATGCTTGTGGATTATATCGGCAACATGGTGCTCTGTGATTGAATCTCAAACTGTCAGATGGTGCATCCACGCATGAAGGAATTTCTTACGACTTACTGGCGACGACGCCGATGGAAGCCGAGTCAAGCGAGCTCAGTGCGAGCTTCGCACAGTAGAGTGGCGGGGGAATGAGCTGGGCCAGGAGTTGAGTAGTTGCGCCTTGGAGCAACTGAACCGCCTGCACAAACTCGGCAGAAGGAAGGGTGCCCTGCCCGCGGTCCGAAGCGGCGGCCTCGACGCCTCCCTCCGCGCGCCCGCCAATCGCCAAAGTGGGAAGAACTTGGTTGTTGGAGGCGTAGGCGTTTTCGATGGTAGACGTTGCTGAGGTGATTAACTCGATGAGCTTGGTGGATTCAGTACTGAGCGTGGCCATGGTGAGCATGTGAGATGAAGCGATGAAAGTTCAAAAGTGAAAGAAGAAGAAGCGTGTGTGTGTGTGGGGGTTGGCTGGGAGGGAAGGAGCTGCTGAGTCTTTAAAGAGATACGTACGGATCCATGTTCACGGCATAACGTTGCGGTGACGAAAACTATATACCGTACCATCGACTGGCGGTCTGAGCTGACAGAACCCTTTGCACCAGAGGATACGCTACAGCCACAAAAGCATCAACCAGCGACATCTGTGCCCGTGTGACCCTTACTCCCCCTTACGCCTTACGCCCTTATCTCATCGCGAAACTTAAATCAACCAAACCCTGCGCATCTCCATACACCGCCAAACGAGTGAACTGGCCCATGGGTGATTTGGAGGTGTAGGCAGTCTGAGGATGGTTTGGCCGGAGCGTCTGGGGATGAGTCTGAGAATTGAGTCACAACAATGTATTTTGAACGTTTTCTGCCGATCATCCTTGGACCGTTGTGGAGGCAAATCATCCTGGGAGCATCCTCATGGTCCCTGGATGGCCCAGCATACGAGTACAAAGCCTTCCCAGCAGCATCGGTGAGTCGACTGTCCCCGGAGCAAATCAGCATGACAACCACCCTGGGACTTACTGCCTCGTCTCGCATCGCCAGCGCACAGCGCACAGCAGCAGCAGCACTGTGCCTGGCCTTCTCCTCTCCATCGGCCGTCCTCACACGATCTTCCTCGTCCACCGCATCCGGCATCCTGCACCAGCATGGCCCAAGCTCCGCCAGTTCGGCGCTTCCGATGCGCTCGAGCCCCTCATTAATTCTTCATTCGCACTGACCTCTCTGCCTCGCCCCTTTCCCCCTCTGAACCGACGTCTCCTTCTTCTCCACCACCACATCCTCACACACGCCACTTCCGCACAACAGCAGCATCAGCACAACAGCAGCAAGGTCACAGTGAGTGCTTCTTCATCCCCTCTTCTGCATTCTTTCGCGCTTGTCATCGACATCATCATCCCCACAGCAGCAGAGCAGCAACTATACTACCAGATGCATGGTATGTCTTTGCTTCTTGATCTTCTCCCATTCTTGCCCTGGTCTGACTTCTTGTTCATCCTCTTCACTCACTCACTGTCTCACAGCTTCCGAACCTCATTCGCGGCAGATATCAGACGCTAATCGTGAGCATACAGGCCGCTGTCTCTATCTTCCGCTCGCACCGCTGACCAACATATTCCCCATCCTCTCCTATAGGCCCTATTCTTCCTCTCGTGTCAATCCCCTCTCTGATCTCCCTCTGCAGCTCAACATCGCCCTTTTATCAGTCCGCGTTGGTTCGTTCTTGCCTCTGCTTCGTGTTCCTCTCTAGCATCTGCTCCAGTCTGACTTCTTTGTCCCTTTCCTCCTTCCCTCCTTGGCAGCCCCTACATGGGAGTGGGCGATGCGCGCCGGTTGCGAGGATAGTGTGAGTAGCTTGTCTTCGTCGGACGTCGACATCTGACGAGCGCATGCACACTGACTACTTTGCGCTTCTCGCCTTTCTAGCATACTACCTGTTCGAAGGTGAGTATGACTTACCTCTTCAGAGTCGGATTGCGGTTTCTTCAATCATCAAGCCCCAGTCAGTGAGTTTTCCCTCCCAAAGTCCCAAGTGCCAACTTTCGCTTCTTGCTGATACTTTCAATCCTCCTTTTCAGAAGCGCGACGGTCTACGGTGGGCGGTTCAAGACACGGGGGCTGGGAGGGTATTTACTTGAGGGCGGAGGCGTCTCGGTCGACTGACCTCTCTTTTCCCTGCCTAGTGCCTGTATGCTATGGCTCACTATCGCAATCCAATTTCGCTTTCTATTCATATTTGTTACTGGTGTCAGTGGCCTGTGGGATGCTCCTGAGATCATATAAGTGAGAGATCGTTCACGAATAGTATTGACAGGATGGCCCCCAGAGTGTTGGCGCCAGGATGCTCCTGGGACGTTTTGGGCGAAGAGGGTCCTGGGAGCATTTTGCCCAGACCCTTTAAAAATGGAGCGCAGATACGCCTTGGAGGAGCATTTTTGGAGAGACCACCCCCGGACGTCTTACCGGACCCTCCTAGGGTAGTTTCACTCGCGCGGCGGTGTACATACCTCACGTCCACATGCAAAAGGGTCTTCTGGAGAAACGTGTCGGACATTGGTGGCGACTGGCGGCCGGCGGATCGGAAAATTGCAAGCAACGGCATTGCGCCAAGCTACGAGGTGCCTTTCCCAAATCAGGAACAACTGAATGAATAGACTTGTCACTTTTCTCCCGCAGTTGAACCTGGAACAAGCCGTGTTACAGGACTTTGCGAAAAGCTTGACCCGATGAGGGAATTTTAATTTAATTTTTTTTTTGGAAAAACGCACCGAGGTCCGAGCCACGCGATCAGACCCGCCTCATGCGACCACGAGCTCGTACTCGAACCGCATTCACTCTCAGTCCTCAGACTCGCTCTCAGAACTTCGCTGTTGGACATCGTTCAAGTTTCGCCACCTCGACGGCTCGACGTGATTCCGAGATGACTTCGACTCTGCCGTCGAACCCCACACGCGAAGCAGTGCTCGAAGGAGGAACGGGGCGAACTCCCTTGCAGAGTTTGAATCTTTCCGAGAACCAGCATCTGGCTCGAGTCAACAATGACTCTCAGGATTCCCAGGAGAAGAATACGAGATGGAGCGAAGACAGTCGTAAGTGGCTTGAGTGATGAGTCCCATGCGTGTGTGATGTGATACGATATCGCACATCTGATGTATTCTCTCATCTTCCTCTTTCAGCGTCTATGCGGGGCATGAACGAGCCTGAGCCAGCAAAGAAGAAGGGCAATAAGGCTGTTTCTGCTTCGAAGACAGCTTCCAAGAATAAGAATATTGGTGAGTTGTGCTTGAGCCATACTATTCAAAACTTCCACTTCGCATTCATCCACCGAATCTCAACATCCCATCTTGCCAGCTGCAGCACCTGATGACGCCAAGGAAGAGTTCCAAATCAGCCTTACGATGTCGGGCACGGCGCGATCGACCGCTTCTTCCAGCAAGAAAGGTCGAGGACGGCCAGCCAAAGAGAAGGAGGTCACCCTTCTATACCTTCAAGACATGATCAGCTTCCAAGCATTCAGCCACATTGTGATCGACGCGGCAGCAGAAGAAGGGTGCGGTACACCGATTTACGACAAACTTCAGGTCAAGGGCCGCATCAATGCTGGAGGTCCCTGGACAAGCTGGATGGAAATTCAAGGAGACAAAGACTTCACGTCGTTCACCACCAAGCTGCGTACGCGAAAGCGAGAGGGGTTCGTCATGCTCACACGGTCGCCCGAAGCAGTCGCACCATCAACAGGCGCTCAAAACCAAGCTCAGGAGAGGCCGAATCAAGGCACTTCTGCTTCTGCTTCTCGTCACTCCGTCAATTCTCAGAAGGAGAGTGATGAGGAAGAGTCCGACGAGCTGGACGACGAGTTCGAGGTCCTCGACTTCAAGAAGACGAGCAAGACGAGCAAGACGAAAGTATCTACCCAATCTGGAAAACGCAAGAAGAACGCCGACGACGGTGAGAGCGATTCTTCAGGCGATGCTGGGCGCTCCAAGTCGAAGAAGAAGCCGAAGGTCAAGAACGAGGAGGAGGAAGACAAGGCCAAACTAGCCGCCGATATCTCGCGCATCCATGAATGCGCAGACGGCACTTGCTCCAGTTCCGTTTGCTGGATCATTCGAGGAGGCATTCATGTGCCCATTACAAACGTTCTGCTCGACAACTGGGTGGCGAGCGTTTACTACGACAATCGGAACAACAGCACCCAGCGCATCCCAAACAATTTGACGTTCGACAGGGCATGCGATATCGCGGCAAAGAAGGCCAAGAACCGTCGACGCAGCTCAACATCTACTCAGCATGCTCTCAGTGAAGATGAAGATGAAGATCGCGATCATCTCCTCGGCGAGGACGACTATGGATCCGACTCAGATCTTCCTTCCCTGTCACAACTCGCAAGCCGTCCGAGACGAAGTGCTCCATCCTTTTCATCCAATCGATCGATGTCAGCTAATCGCTCGAACGCTCAGGTGAAAGGCAAGGGGGTTCGACGCGCAGATCCAGAGGCTGGACCTTCTCGCCGTCACTCTGTACCGCCGCCCGCTCCAACGTTCGGTCCCGACATCACTTTCACTGCTCTAGCAGCACGCATAAAGCTGTGCTATGCTTTGGTCACGAAGATGACTGCAGAAGGAGTAGTCAAGGCGACCTCGTTCGCTCGACTTGATGAAACGAAACTTCGGGCGATGGGATGCTTGCAAGGAGAGGTCGAAGAAGCTCTCGATGCTCAGGAGCGATGGCGGAAGATGAGTCACGACGGCATTCGCGCTGAAGAGCTAGTCGACGCTCTTATTGTTTGATTCGTGAGTTTGATTAGTGATGCTGCGCATGCCGCATACAGTCTACTCAATGCTAATCTTACCCTACCCATCATTACGCTCAGGCTCCAGTACTCTGCCTTTCAACACCCGCGGGCCACGTCCACAAGGCGCTGGATTCAAGGCCTCAGGATCATTGCTTTCAACAAGCATTTCAGCAGATTTCTTTCCTTCGTCAGCACTTCACTCTTCGGTCATCGTTCCACGACAGTCCACGGCTTCAACAGATTACGCAGTGCATGGGTCCACCTTCCATGATTCCACGCATGGACATATCCTCAGCCTTCAGACTCGCTTTTCAATTATTCTCCCTACCTGCTTTCCCTAATCCTTCTTGACTTGATTTCTTCTTGACTCAAAGCTCACGAGTCCTCTTGGAGGGCATTTCCGAATGGCAGAGCCCGCAGAGGTGGCCAATGGCCATGAATATTGTCAATTCATGCATGTATGCATACTCCACAGTCCACGGTCACTGCCCGAGGTTCAACACCTCCAAGCTCTTCAACATCCCGCAGAACTGCCCACAAGCCACAATTTGCAATCCTCTGTACACCAGCCTCCCCCCCTGTCCTAGTCATTCTCGCAGCACAACGTCACCCCAAAAATCAATCATCCTTGCTCTTCCACATAGCCTGCGTGGCGCATCCAACCCAGAGCGTCCGATGGTGTAATAGCCTCGCATGCCAGTAACACCGTGAGGTCGTCGCATCGCCCTTGTCGACGAAGAATGGACTTGACCTTGCTAAAGCTCTCCTCGATGGGATTGAGCATCGGAGACCAAGGCGACGTGTATTCTATGCGACATCCTGTGACCATCAGGAAGGAGAGTTAGCTGTGCGAGTGACCTGTGCACAGGATGAACGCATCGCGATCAGACTTCCAGTTGCTGTATCGACTCACCGAAGTCCTTGACCAGTTGTCGAATCTTGAGAGACCGATGGAAGGGTACATTGTCCATCACCAGCACAGAGCGAGGACCAGGGAAAGGAGTCATCTCTGGGAGAAGGTAGCGAACCAGATAGTCGTGGAAGACGTCCGTGTTGATGTTGCAGTGGAAGATTTTGGGAGCGATGATTCCGTCGGTGCACAGTCCAGGGATGAGTGTCGCGCGCTTCGTTCTTTTTCCACTGGTGATTCGAATGGCGCTCTCCCCTTCCGGAGCCCAGCCGTATTTGCGGTGTACCTGTCTGGAGTCAAAGCCGGTCTCGTCGGTGAATACGAGCTGTTTGGGGCTGTATTGGGCCATCCGTAGGCGAAAAAGCGGCTTGAGAAAGTCGAGAGGCTTCGCGTGCTCGACGCGTTACCTTCTTGCGTGTGATGTGAAGCCGCTGCAGGGTTCTGGAAAGGAGGGAAATCGACGCTCTGGGCCCACCGACTACCTGCAAATCGCGGGCAAGCTCGTCCAGCATGATGTCGGTCCGTTGCTGAAGTCTGGCCAGAATGAAGCCGATGTCGGCATCGCCGAGCTTGCGCGGGCGTCCCGTCGATGTTCGAGCTGCTGGAAGTCCATGAGGAGTCCATTGACGGAGACATCGTTTGAGTGTAGATGCAGAGAAGATGTTGGCGATGAGAACGTCTTTTCTGGTAAGAATGCCGGCATGAATCAGCTCGACAACCATCTCCTTGATGTCATGACTGATCTTGCGGTACACCATGTCGATCAAAGTCTGGTCACTGGCGGGTGAAGCGGTGAAGTGTGGGGGTCTGAACGTCTGACTGCTGGGAGAATGGTGGTGACTTCTCACTTTTTTAGAAAATTAAAACAGGCCACAGGGTCAAGCTTTTCGCGATGCACTGTACATGTTACGCCTTCATTTACATGTTCACATATGTATACAGAGACTAACCATGTAACCAGTCCGTGGGTCAAAACTTGAAATCCAACGCACCACCACACAAAACTGACTTCCACAACACAACTTGAGCATAAGAAGGGAGTTGTGGATGGTAGCATCAGAAAGCCGCTCCCACTTCCAGATCTGAGATTGGAGTTGTATTGACTGAGGTCACTCAGTGAGGAGTGCTTCTTTTGAAATGTGCAAATGAGGTTTTTTTTGGTTCACGAAGCACCAGTCGGTGGGTCGATAAAATCGGGCAGAATCAGCGAAAACGACTTGCTTGATCAAAATAGGACAGGCAGCTTCCAGAGTGATCACCAAAGCGACGCGACGCGCTCTGCGCGTTGCAGATTGCGCGTTGAGAGAGAGAAACGCGTGGGAGCAGGTGCGCGAAAACAGGATCTGTCTGTCTGTAAGTTGTCTGTCTACTGTACCATAGCTTCCAGCACCGTCAAAATGTCAACACCCGTAGCAAGACAGGCAGACCGTCAACGGTCAAGCAGCCGAGCTGCGCGTGCTGCAGGGCGTGGCTCTTTACCTTGCAGACGGCTTCACACTTTCTCAAGCCGCTGCAATCTCTCAGGCTCCTAAAGAGACCATACGTCGGCGAGCAGCAGGATGTGTCGCGCAGGACGATAGGACTCGGAACGGGCCCCAACGCCTCACTACATCTGAGGAGATGGCTCTAGTGAGGTATGTTCTGCAGATGGAAGCCTCGGGTTTCCCGTTGCGGCAGCTCGACGTCGAGGCGTCGGCCTATGGTCTCGTGCAGGCACGTTGGAGAAGAAGCACCCCTCCAGAGTCTCTCGGAATACACTGGTTTTCCCGCTTCATTGAGCGGCACTGCAACCTTCTCTCATTCAAGACCAAGGCGTCTCTCTCTCGGGACCGCACGCGCGGGTTGACCAAGGCCAACGCCGCGTACTTTTATCATCTAGTGAGTGTGGCGCAAACCTAAGCTTCCTCTCTCGCTGCGCCTCTTTGAACCTCATTTCCCTCCTCACGCAGTTGAACAGTCTCCAGCAGCAATACAACTTCGAACCTTCTTCTGTTCTTTCGATGGATGAGACCGGTGTGCAGCACGGTGTGGCGTCGCGGTCGTTCAAATACGCGGTGTCGTCTCAGCCACGAGGTCAGACAGCAGCCGCAAAGAAAGGTGTGTTTGTTGTGGCTGTCTGTTCCCCCTCTCTCCCCTCTCCCTTTGCCCTTTGCTCCAAGGACCCCAGTGAGGCACACAGGTCAGAATCTTAACCCGCATGAGCACCGCTCGGTTTTGACGCTGCCCGCTTGGCGTGCATCAGCGTCAAAGCTGAGCGATGCTTGTGTGGATTCAAGCTCTGGATCTGTGTATTTGCCCCGGGTGACGGGTGTAATGGAAAGAAGGTTCTTCGCATGCATAAGGCGTGGACAGCGGGCTCGGAATCGTGGCGGTGGCTGATGCCATGTACAAATACTGACCAGAAATGTTATTCCATGCATGCAGACGGGTCTCAAGAGCTGACTACGGTCATTGAAACGATAGCGGCAGACGGTACATCCCTCCCGCCCGTCTACGTTTTCAAGGGCAAGATGGTGAACCTTAGCCTAGCCTTTGAGGAGAAGCTGGGCGGGTTCATCACTGGCAGCGAGTCTGGATGGACGAACATTCAAATTGCACAACAGTGGTTCGAGCGCGTTTTCCTTCCTGGGAAGAAAGTCAGTGCGCCTGAGACTGCAGCCGACAATACGAGCACGGTCTCAGCTGATGCCGGGGCAGGCGAAGCTGCACTTCCGGAGCCTGAGCCTACACCTCGGCTTCTTATCATGGTGAGAAGACCACATTTCCCAATACACACTGTTTATTGTTGAGCGTGGCATGCAGGGCATGGCGTGAAGGGATTTACGAACAAACAAACAATGCCTAATGTTATTTTTGACCCTTATTCAGGACGGGCACACATCGCACTTCACACTGCAGGTGATGCTGAAGGCGCGAGCCGCGAATGTACACATCCTGGCCCTGCCTGCGCACACTACGCATGGCTTAGCGCCTCTCGACCGTACCTGCTTCGGACCTCTGAAGCAGGCTTGGGCGGAGGCGCAACGGACAGAGATGATGTTGACCAGTGTGGTCAGAAAAGAGGATGTTATAAGGTATGCATGCTGATTTGTTTGCGTCGGCATGCTTTGAAATGCAGTGAGAATTGATTGTCAAACGTTTCATGTCCGTTTATGGTTCTACAGGCTGTACCAGACGGCACGAGAACAGGCTTTTACGGTCGGCAACATACAGAAGGGATACGAGGCCACCGGAATATGGCCGTACAACCCGAATGCCATCCCAGAATCAATGTTTTTTTACGCCGACGCGCTCGGAGGCGGAGCTCGAGGAGACGAGAGAAGACGCGCTGATGTCGAGCGGCCTCGCGGATCAGCTTTTCTCTTTGGTGGGTCAGCAGAGATCACTGAAAGCCAAATCAATTCTTATGCAGGCAGTGCGGGACATAAACGAAGCCACGGCGACGGCTGTATTGTTTACGGACCTCACCGAGCGCCTCCGGGCGCACGCAGCGGCAATGAAAGCGAAACCTCGTGCATTTAGGGTGGCACAGGATGGCGGCGCGAGGCTCTACACTTCCGACGAGTCTATCGGAATTATGAGGGCAGCACAAGAAGCCAAAATAGCGGAACAACAGAGGAAGGACGCTGCGGCAGAGGAACGGGAGGAACGCAGGGAAGCCAGGGAGAGAGAGGAGGAGGAGAAGAGGCAGAGGCAGGCAGTGCTTAAGGTTGCCAGGGATCGCAAGCGACTGGAGGAGGCGGCGGCGAAGGAGAAGCGGAAGGAAGAACGGTTGGAGAGGAAGCGGGCCCGCGAGGCGGTGGAGGCGGAAAAAGAGCTTCGGAAAAAGCGCAAAATTGACGCCTTGCTGGCGAGAAGCGACCCAACCCCACTTTCTGAAGCTCCCTCAAACCAACAATTGTGACCCTCACCCAAAGACCACCAGCTCCTTCACATCTCAACCTTTTCCCCTCAATCAAAGCGCGTCGTTTTCTCCTTCTTTCCCACAACCTCTCGTCTCTCTGTCTTGAGTCCTGTTTTTTTGCTCCTCTGCGCGGTGTTGGTGGTGAAAGGGTTTGTACATTTGTCCTTCGATTTTTTCCTTACACTCAAAACAGACCTCGCCGAACTTCTTTCACCATAGCACCGAAGCGGTCTGAACGAATCATGCTGAGATTTCAAGGGCACAGTGGTGCTATTGTCAGGAATACGTAGCATGTCTCCGAACAAGATTTGGTTATGGTGTTGGTGAGTTATCGTGTTTGACCCACCGACTGGTGGCTGACCCACGGACTGGTTAGTCTCTGTATGTTGAAAGAAAGGGGGTATGAATTTCAACAAGCCAAGACGAGGTGATGAGGATCGGACAGCGGACAGCGGACTCGCTTTCCTTGATCACCCTGTCTCCCCTGTGTAAGTTTGACCTGATCTTTCTCCCATTCCGTGCTCTTTCTTCCCAACCTGATCCCTCCTCCTCCTCCACCTCCTCCACTTAAGGATGGGCGCGGAGGGCCCCGGAGTGCTCCGTACTCCGGGGCCCCTACTCCGGCTGACTCCGGCTGATTTTGAGATGCATTTTCGCGCTCCGTACTCCGCTCATTTTTAGGCAGTCGCCCCAACTCCACTCCGCGCTCCGCACAAAAATCTCCCCATCTCATTGCGCCAGCTCCGTACTCCGGCTAAATTTCAATAAATTTCAAAGTCCACTCCGCACTCCGGGGTGACGGAGCGCGACTACTCCCCCCCGAAACTCCGTACTCCGGGGAACGTTCGCAGAGGTCCTACAAAAACTTGAGAAATCGGGACCCTTACATTGATTGCCGCCCTTCCATCCACGTGTTTGTTCGACAGAATCATCGTTGACGGTCGTAGAGCTCACCAACACCCAATATGAACCCCAAATGAGAAATCTGAAAAATAATTTTGCCAATGTTTTTTTTGAAAAAAAACAGAGCAAAATATGACCATTTCTGACTGAAATTTTCAGAATTGCGACCCGATTTTGAAAAAGGCACGGCCCCGGAGCGCCCCGGAGTTTCGGGGAAACTCCGCACTCCGTCTGGCATTCAAGCTAGTCACTCCGTACTCCGGGGAAAAATTAGCTCCAGGCCTTGCCGTACTCCGTACTCCGGGGGCATGACAGGCTTGCGCTCCGTACTCCTGCAGAATTCAATCAGCGGGAGTAAATCCTCGAAAATGCACTCCGTACTCCGTACTCCCCCGGAGTGAGGCCCCGACTAGTCGGGGAACTCCGGGAAACCCACTCCGGGGCTTACTCCGCGCCCATTCTTACTCCACTACCTCACCTCACCTCTCCGATCATTTTCATTTTCAAACTTTCCGCCCCTATCCTCAGCACCCCAACTCGCAGCAGAAACATGACTCGTATCCTCCTGTTCGTCCTGGTGGGCCTGATCTGCGCCACCGCTACTGTGGGTCACCACCATTGTGTTCTGCTTCAGTTGCTCAGGGTACTGACCATTGGTGTACCTCTGTCGGCGATCCCTCTCCGTCAGCCTGCCGCATTCATCGCAGTCGACTGTGATGTACAGCTACAGTGCCAAAATGTCGCCAACATCAAGGCTGATTGTGAAAGCTGTGCCACGCGTTGCTACGAATGTAACGTGGCGGGGAAGAGAGGCTGGCTTGCCTCAGAGCAGGGAGTAAGTGTAACGGTAACGGAGCCCTCAAGGAAGCTTGTCATCCAGGTGCGCGCTCACTGACGACGATCCTCTCTGTGAAATCACTCTTCCCACATCTCGCCCCGTCCAGAGCCACCCCAACCAGTTCGCCCGCTGCGCAGACCCATGAAAAGGAGATCCAAAGTGCATCAACGACTGTCACGCAGAGCAGGCCAAGTGCGCTCCCCTCGGATCGAGGCGGGAGCAGAATTTCTGCCCACAGCAAATCATGCGGTGCACTGAAACGTGCCTGGCGACGGAGGTGGGATATCCCGGAAACTGCATCAAGCATACGCGTTCTTGGCTGTCACCCCCTCCCAAGTAAATAAGTGAAGGACGAACCCTGCGGCGATTCAATTGCAGGAAGACAAACGCACCATCCAGGCGGTTATGGGAACGCTTTTATTCCGAGTTTCACCTCTCTCGATGCGCACCTTGTGAAGTGGAGGTCCGGGCCGGGCTGCCGTGGGTGCTGCGTGTCCCTTCTTCCTTGTAAAACTTCTTCCTGTCAATGAGAACCACCATCAGTTTCCACAGGTTATGAGTCCACTGCTTAACCCTTAGCTACTCACAAGATGACAAGTACCTCGGACAAGTTGCGTGAAGGCATCGCGCCCCTGCTCGGTCCCAACTACCGACTGTGGGCGGAGCGCGTCAAGACGGTCCTACGATCCCACGGCTACTGGTCCGCCGTTGCGCCCGGGACACCTCCCGGTGAGGGGGCAGCGGCGCAGGAGCTCAAGGATTGGACGACGGCAAACGCCAAGGCATACGGGTGCATCTTCTTGACGACAAGCGACGAGATCCAGACGGACCTGGCCCGACTCGGCACGGAGGACGGGAAGGTCCTTTGGGACTACCTCCGGGACGAGTACCGCAGCACCTCGGTGGAGGCAAGACTCCAACTCAAGAGCGAGCTTCTCGACGCTCTTACGGCCCCCAAGGAGTCGATGCGGGACCACATCGGACAGCTCGCTGGTCTCTACGAGCAGCTGCTCCAAATCGGCAAGCCGGTCGACGAGGAGGAGCGATGTATCGAGCTGCTCTGGAGCCTCCCGTCCGCCTACCGAGGCTTCAAGTGGAGCGCCAGCGCGACAACGTCGTGGACGGAGCTCAGGTCCAAGATCTTAGAGGCGGAACGGTCCCTCAAGCGTGAGGATGAGAAGGACGCCAAGACCCGACAGGACGCTGCCTTCGCGGTCTACCACGCGCCCAGCCCTGCAAAGAGCAGCGGCAAAGGAGGCACTCCAGCGAGCAGGCACGGAGGCGCTTCAAAGGACGGAGGGTCCTTTGGCGGAGCATGTTGGCTCTGCAAGCAGAAGGGGCATCGATTCTTCGACTGCCCCCACATCGACTCGGCGCAAGACTTCATCAGCACGAAGGTTGATGGCAAGAAGCACCAAGACACCGCGGCCATGGCGCGAGAAGCCACGCCGCAGGCTACGGACGACCCCGCCGATGTCGACCTCGCCTGCGTGGTGGGTGCCAGCACGATGGCTGGGCACTTCATCCTGGACACCGGCAGCTCCAGGCACATCGTCGCCGACGCATCCGGCCTCACCAAGTATCAGAAGGCCAACCCGGACACGGGCATCGAGTGCGCCAACGGAGGGCTCATGCCAGTCGCTGGATACGGTGACCTCGTTGTCACGACGCAAGCCGGCCTCAGGATCGAGCTGAGGGACGTAGCCCATTGCCCATCCGCCATCGGCAACCTCATCGGCGGCAAGCGCCTCACCAAGAGCGGCTGCACCATCGCGTTCGACAACACGTCCGCAGTCGTGACCGTCGGTAAATCCGGTCAAGTCCTCATGAAGGCAACAGTTGTCGGCGAGAACTGGGTCGTTCCGCTGGAGTCAGCCAAGACAGACTCAGTGATGGTAGCGTCGGAGCCGAGCGCCGATCCGGAAACGATGCACTGGCATCGGTGCGCCGGCCACGTCGGCGAGTCCACCCTCCAAGCCCTAGCAGCAACGGGCACCGTCGCGGGCATGCCGAAGAAGCTCGGTCCGCTCGGGTTCTGTTCCAACTGCGCCGAAGGCAAGATCGCGAGGAGCAAGCACCTGCGCATAGCAATTGGTGAGCGGGAGCACCGGCCACTCAGCAAGATCCATGTTGACCCTTTTGGCCCCGTCAATCTGAAGGATGGGCAGGCACTGGGCGGCGCGAAGTACGGGCTCATCATCACTGACGAGGCGAGTCACCACGTCTGGGTCAGCACGATGCAGTACAAGTCAGAGGCTGCAGGGATCCTCAAAGCGTTCCATGCCCAGGCGTCGACTCGCTACCCGGACAAGCCCATTAGCCGGATCCGCACGGACAATGCGTCGGAGCTCAACTCGGCAGACCTGTTGGAGTATTGGGCTCGGCACGGGGTTAAGGTGGAACCGTCGCCACGCTATGCGCCTCAGAGCAACGGGATGGCCGAGAGGGCAGTGCGGACAATCACGGAGATGTGTAGAACGATGTTGATTGCAGCAAATCTACCAGCATCATTTTGGCCTGCAGCTGTGCGAGCAGCAGCATACGTGAAGAACAGAGTGCCGGCGACGGGATTGAAGAAGGGAGAGACGCCTTATGAGGCATTGCATGGGCGACCGCCGAAGCCGGAACGTCTCAGAATGTTCGGATGCATTGCATGGGCCAAGATTCCGGAAGCACAGAGGACGGGCAAGTTCAGCACGAAGGCCATGCCCTGCATCTACCTGGGTCCAGCCTTCACCAACGCTTCCCGGTTGTGGGATCCCATCTCGAAGAAGGAGATGATCGAGCACTCGGTTGTGTTCGACGAAGAAGGAAAGGCGGGCACGCTGCTCGAGAAGGAGCAGAGCCGTCAGTACGAGCAGCAAGTTGCGCAGCTCAGAGCCCTCAATCTCACCGGTGACGACGCGCAAGTGGGACGTGTCGAGAAGGAGCCGGTGCGGATCGGGGGTCAGTTGGAGGTCGGAGAAGGCGTCCGAGCAGCGATGCAGGCTGTTTTGGACGAGGACGCTGCGCCAGAGGGAGCTCGTGAGGCGATGGAACGAGCAGCTCGCGGAGAACCGGTTGCCCTCGACGAGATGGGCCGGATCGCAAGGCTGCTGGCTGATCTTCACCAAGAGCTCGCAGCGACAGAGGGAGCAGACAGAGGAAGCGAGCGTGGTCAAGCGATCGTGCCGGAGGCGAACGTCGGTCGAAGGAGCGTGAGGATTGCGGGACAGCCTGCGATCGAGCTATCGCTGCCGTCTACCAGCCGGAAGCGCAAGGAACCGGACGGCGCCTACGCGGTGGGAACGTGCTTTGTCGTTATGGAGCCCAGCGAAGTCCCCTACGACGATCCTTGGTCCGTTGCGGAGGCAACACGTAGAACCGACAGCCGGCTCTGGCTCGAAGCGATGCAGAAGGAGCTGAAGTCGCACGACGGTCGGGGAACGTGGGAGATCGTCACGGCTCCCCTCGGAGCGAATTTGATCAGCGCCAAGTGGGTCTTCCGAGTCAAGAGGAACGGAGACGCAATGATCCAGAAGTACAAGGCACGGCTAGTGGCTCGAGGATTCACGCAAGTTCAAGGCGTCGATTTTGAGGAGACCTTCGCCCCAACCTTACGCCTACAGATCCTACGCCTGTTCTGCGCGCTGGTCGCTGTCCTCGACATGGAGTTGCACCAGATCGACTTCGAGACGGCCTACCTGAACGCGACCCTGACGCATGACATCTACATGCTGCCACCCGAAGGAGTCGAGCTCATGCCTCACCAGGTTCTCAAGCTTCGTCGCGCCCTTTATGGCCTCAAGCAGTCGGCGCACAACTGGTATGCCGTCCTACGAGATTCGTTGAAGACGATCGGCTTCGAGCAGTGTGCTCTGGATCCGACGATCTACGTCCGCAACGGCGACAACCCGGCAATGCTGCTCGTCTACGTGGACGACATTCTGATTGCGGCGCCGAAAGGAAACGGTGTTGAGGTGTGCTGTACGGTGGTCAGTGCTCTCTCTTCTTTCTCTCAATTCTCTCTTGACTTCACTTCTTTCCGTTCCGTTCCGATTCCGTTCCGCTCCACTCCGTTCCACTCCGATCAGCTCCACTTCCTCTTCTCACTTTTGCCTCCAAATCGTTGCGCAACGGCGCGCTCCTTCCTCCTCTACTTTCACTCGCTCACCTTTGCGACAACTCCCTATACTCTTTCCCGCTCCTAACAAGCTGCTCCCTAGTATATAACAACTCCTTGTACTTAGCTTTCCTCTCAAATTCCACATTCATCTGCACTCTCTTCTCTACACTCTGGCGTTGCCTTTGTTCCCCTTAGACGTTGTCTCAAGGTTATTGGACGTTGTCCTCTTACTCGTACTTTCCCCGCAGGTCAGTACCCTATCGGCACGCTACCGACACATGGTGATGAGAGTGGCATTGCTGACTCTCCGACCGACGGTGTCACGCACGATCCCACCAGGTTATACTCTCCAGATGTCTACGCACAGACCAGGGCTCGGCAAAACTAAGGCGACTAAGAAACTAAGACTATCCGACTAAGCCTTAGTCCCGACTAGACTAGACTATGACTAAGGGTTTTTGGCATCCGACTATGACTATGACTAAGGCCCCGCCAGGTCCGACTATAGTCGGTCTTAGTCTGTTAGTCAGACCCTTTTTTTGGTTTTCGTCTGGGCTGAGATGCTTGGAAGGTCCTCTTTTGCATTCACAAACTATTTCGAGTCGTGCATTTCGAATTAGTAGGAACACATAATTGTGACAGATATCTCAGACTAACATCCGACGATTCGTCGGATTAGTCCGACAAATAGTTTGACGTGTCCGACATCTGACTAACATTCGCATTAGCTGAGTCTCTATTACATAATGTGTTATGTACACAGCTTTCCGGGTGTAGTACATCTTCCACCTCTGCACGTCCGCTCCGCGCTCGCGAACGGTACGGGAGTCATACTCTTCATTTTCATACGGCGATCTCAGTACCAGTCTACCAGACATCAGTATCCAGTGGCCAGTGCTATACTAGAACTATAGTAGGACTATAGCACCAGTGGTCAGTGCTATGCTACGACTATAGCAGGACTATAGAAGGACTATAGTAGGACTATAGTACCAGTGGCCGGTGCTATAGTAGGACTATAGTACCAGTGATATAGTTGGTGCTATAGTACTAGTGCTATAGTCATTACGATAGTAAGTATTACATTCGTACAGACAGAATTGCTATAGTAGGTGCTATAGGAGTGCTATGGGAGATACTATAGTAGTGCTATAGTACTGTCTGTCCGAAAAATGGCTGCAAAACAGTGTGAGAACGGCTCAAGAACGGCCTGTGATTCAGGATCTCGAATCACAGGCCATTCTTGAGCCGTTCCGCAGTATCGGCCGTAAGTCTCAAGACTATTTGTCGATCAATAGTCCCATAGTCGGACTTAGTCTAACTAGGGAAACTAATAGTCGGTTAGTGACATGTTAGTCACACGCTAGTCAGGTCCGCTTCCGACTAAGCCAAACTAAGAAACTTAAGTGACTATTAGTCCCGATTAGACTAGACTAACGGACGGTCCGGGTCAATGTGACTATGACTATGACTAAGGATTTCAGAAAAGTACCGACTATTAGTCGTTGCCGAGGCCTGGCGTGGCCTGTTTCAGTACAAGACAGTGCCATTCGGTCTCAAGAACGCACCTAGTGTCTTCCAGCGCATGGTGGACAGTATCCTCGGTGCCCTTCGGTGGTCGCACGCCGTCGTCTACATCGATGACATCGTCGTGGCGTCAACCTCCGTTGACGAGCATGTCCAGGCGTTAGGAACACTACTGGCGAATGCCACTCGGGCTGGGCTGAAGTTCAGCCCCAGCAAGTGTACGTTTGCCGTGCCTTCCTTGGTGTTGCTGGGCCGCAAGGTTTCGGGGGCTGGCGTCGCGGTCTGGGAGGATAGAGCGAGGGCCGTTAGCGATCTGGCTCGGCCGACAACTCTCCGAGAACTCTACCACGTACTGGGTCTTTTCGGGTACTATCGTGCCTTCATCAAGCGGTTTGCAGAGCTCGCATCGCCGTTAACCCAATTGACTCGTGGCTGGAAGTATTCCGCGGGATCGGACGGTCGTTATCGGTTGACGAATACCGAGGGATCGTCGGTGTCGGCCGATCGTGCCGTTCTGTCGTGGGAGTCTGCCCAGCAAAACAGTTTCGATGCTCTGAAGAAGGCCATCGCGACTCCTCCCGTCCTCGCCCATCCAGACCCCGACCGCCCCTTCGTCCTCTATGTAGACGCGAGTAAGGACGCCTTTGCCGCCATCTTACACCAAGTGTTCGATGAGCCGGCTACGCCGCGTCTCCAGACTGTGCAGTCGGCCGTGCACCCCGCCATGCCGGTTGCCCTTCTCCCGTCCGAGATCGCCAAGGAGCGTTGGTGTAGTTGGCTGCGTAGCGATCGGTATTTCGCTCCGATCGTACGCAAGGTCGAAAATGGCTCCGCCGACGATGAATGGGCCCTGTCGGATGGTTTCTTGGTGCGCCGTGTCGACGATCGTCTTGCGATTCCGGAAGCTGCTATTCCCGAAATTCTCAAGTCAGTTCACGATCGTCGCGGACACTTTGGGTTCCTGAAGACGTACCTTGCTATATCCAAGAACTTCTGGCGCCCTTCGTTGTCCGTGGCTGTTCGATCGTGGGTCAAGCACTGCCCTGTTTGTCTGCGAACGAAACGCCTTCCGAAGGTCGGCAGCCTGGACGTCGATCACGATCCTCAGTTCCCGTTCCACACCATTAGTCTCGACTTGCTTTTCGGCTTGAACCGTTCCAGAGCGGGCAACGACGCCGTGCTGGTCATTCTTGATGTCTTTTCGCGCATGATCTTGCTCCAGCCGTGTGCGAGCTCGGTGACGGCCGAAGGCATTGTGGCGATCATCAGTGATCACGTCCTCCGATGGGGTTGGCGGCCTAGACGATTGGTGTCGGATTCCGAAGCCCGGATGACCGGCTCCGTCATGTCGGCTCTGGCTAAGTCGCTGCGAGCCGAGCTCACACCCTCTCCGCCGCACCATCAGCAGGCCAACGCTGTGGAACGCGCAATCCAAACAGCTCAGCAGGTCCTGCAGGCTATGGGTACGGAGGATCGTACGCACTGGGATCGCCGCCTGCTCCCAACCGTCGAACTGGCGATGAATGCGACCCCTTCGTCGGTCACAGGATTCCGCCCGTTTGATTTGATATTCGTACATCACCCTGATGCCGCCCACGCCGTGTTCGATTCCGTCGATCATGCCGGTGTGTCTTCGTTTGCTGACCGGTTGGCTGTCGCGGACGAACGCCTTCAGGATGCGCGGATCGCGATCCAAGCTGCTCGGGAGGAACAGAAGCGTCGATATGACAAACGTCGTCAGCCCATTCCGCCCTTTGCGGTTGATGACCAAGTCTACATCCGCCTCCGAGATCGGCCAGTTCCGGGTCTACTCACCAGTAAGATCGATCCACGAAAGGCCGGCCTATACCGCATTTGCGAGGTCTTGTCGCCGCATCGTGTCCGCTTCGACCTCGGCGTCGACTCTACCATCGGCGATGAGTTCAGTGTCGAGCAACTCGACGCCGTCCCTCGTTTTCCGGATCCATTCGTCAATGCGCGCGAGGGTTTGGATGCGCCTGTGATCCCTGCTTTGCATGACGTGGAAGAGGACGCGTCAGTTTCCACCCCCATCGAGTCTGTGGGTCCAGCTGACGGCACGTACCTGTCTCCGTCCTTGCAAGATCTCCCTGCTCGAGATCGTCGTCCACCCGACCGCATGAGAGGATTCCAAGTGGGGGTCGTCTCGTCTGTTGGGAACGATGAGCTGCAAGATGCCCTTCGCGGACCGATCTATCGTAATCGGGTCTTGGAGGTCTCAGGTCAATGGGGTCAGCATCGAGCTCCGGGAGCGCCCTGTTGCGTTCTTGTCTCGACTCACCTCGGCCACGGAGCGGAAGATGGTGGCACCGGAACTGGAGCTTTGCTGTCTTGCTTGGGCCTACTTGCGCTGGGCTCATTGGCTCGAAGGCGCTTCGGTGACGGTGGTGACCGACCACGCTCCCCTCGGCTCGATGTTGACCTCGACGACATCGATACCCTATGGACCAACGATCTCTCGATGCCGCGCGCTCATGCTCCCGCATCTTACCAACCTGCGCTTCGTCCATCGCGCTGGCAACAGTCACATCAACGTCGACGCTCTGTCAAGACTTCCCCCAGCGATCTGATCCGGGACGATCAGCCATCTTGCGGTGGAGATGTGCTGTACGGTGGTCAGTGCTCTCTCTTCTTTCTATACTAGACAAGCTAGTTATGAGGACAGTTGTGCTGGATGGCTCAGACTCAATTACAGACTCGGCTTCCAATTCTCACTAGTAGACTCCAGACTCCTCCAGACTCCAGACTCCCCAGACTCACTTTTGCCAGTTTGCTTTCTCGCGCTCGCGCCACGCGCTCGCCACGCGTCTCCTCCTTTCTTGCTCCCAGATCACTGCGCAACGTTGCGGCATTTCCCTCTTCTCCTTTCATGCTCCAATTCCCCCGCCTATAAAACGGCTCCTCTCCCTTGTACCTATAGAGAAATCCATAGCTTTCACACAGATCATTCTACTAGTATAGCCTCCGCTATCGGCTCAGGGTCCGCAATCTCCTCCGCTTCGGACGCGCTGGAATTGCTGCTCCCCGCCAAGTAGTTCTGTCGGCTAAAGTTTCACCTCATCTTAATTACTCCGACCTTGCATACGCGCACACGCCACAGGTGAATCTCTCCTCATTAGCTATCTAGTAAGGATGGGCGCGGAGTAAGCCCCGGAGTGGGTTTCCCGGAGTTCCCCGACTAGTCGGGGCCTCACCCCGGGGGAGTACGGAGTACGGAGTGCATTTTCGAAGATTTACTCCTGCTGATTGGATTCTGCAGGAGTACGGAGCGCAAGCCTGTCATGTCCCCGGAGTACGGAGTACGGCAAGGCCTGGAGCTAACTTTTCGCCGGAGTACGGAGTGACAAGCTCAATGCCAGACGGAGTGCGGAGTTTCCCCGAAACTCCGGGGCGCTCCGGGGCCGTGCCTTTTTCAAAACCAGGTGGCAATTTTGAAAATTTCAGTCAGAAATGGGCATATTTTGCTCTAATTTTCAAAAATTTGGCAAAATCATTTTTCAGATTTCTCATTTGGAGTTCATATAGTGTGTGAGTGAGCTCTACGACCGCCTACGATGATTCTGTCGAACAAAAACATGGATGGAAGATGGTCAATCAATGTAAGGATCCACATTTATCAAGTTTTGTAGGACCTCTGCGAACTTTCCCCGGAGTACGGAGTTTCGGGGGAGTAGTCGCGCTCCGTCACCCCGGAGTACGGAGTGGACTTTGAAATTTTCCTAAATTTAGCCGGAGTACGGAGCTGGTGCAATGAGATGGGGTGATTTTGTGCGGAGCGCGGAGTGGGGCTGAGGGGACTTCCTAAAAATGAGCGGAGTACGGAGTGCGAAAAAGAATCTCAAAATCAGCCGGAGTCAGCCGGAGTAGGGGCCCATCCTTACTATCTAGCATAACAGTAGAGTATTGATTCGATGGGGATCAAGAACAAGTATATACAATGGAAGTGGAATATAAGCAAGGGAGCGAGAGCGCAGAGAGGCGAGCGTGGGAAAAGTGGAGGTGATCTGAGCGCGAGTGGAGCAAGTGAGGAATCGGGAGAAAGAGAAAATGGAGAAGGAACGGGAAAGTACGGAACGGACCGGACCGGAACAATGGAAAGTGAGGAATGATAGAAAGGGAAAGGGAACAGAGGGCGGAGCAGCTGGACAAGGAGCAACTAGTGCTTCTCATCCAGCACATTCTCTCAATTCTCTCTTGACTTCACTTCTTTCCGTTCCGTTCCGATTCCGTTCCGCTCCACTCCGTTCCACTCCGATCAGCTCCACTTCCTCTTCTCACTTTTGCCTCCAAATCGTTGCGCAACGGCGCGCTCCTTCCTCCTCTACTTTCACTCGCTCACCTTTGCGACAACTCCCTATACTCTTTCCCGCTCCTAACAAGCTGCTCCCTAGTATATAACAACTCCTTGTACTTAGCTTTCCTCTCAAATTCCACATTCATCTGCACTCTCTTCTCTACACTCTGGCGTTGCCTTTGTTCCCCTTAGACGTTGTCTCAAGGTTATTGGACGTTGTCCTCTTACTCGTACTTTCCCCGCAGGTCAGTACCCTATCGGCACGCTACCGATACATGAGGAGGCGAAGGCCGAGCTTCTTGGACTGTTCAAGGGAACAGACTTGGGGCCGGCGCATTATTGCCTGGGGATCCGAATCGAACGAGACCGCAAGCAGAGGACGATCTCGCTCGACCAGGAGCGGTACGCCGAGGAGGTACTTGCCCGGTTCGGCATGACGGACTGCAAACCGGCCAAGACGCCCATGATGGCGAAGCAGACGCTCAGGAACGCGGTCGATGGCGAAGCACGAGGAGACAAGGCGCAGTACCAGGCCCTCTTTGGCTCCATGGCATACTTCGCTCAAGGCACTCGAGCCGACCTCGCCTACTTCGTCAGCGTACTCGGCAAGTTCTGTGCCGACCCCTCGGAGACGCACTGGATTGCGGCAAAACATGGCCTGCGGTACCTGCGCGGGACTTCCGGAGCGAGACTGGTGTTCGGAGGCGCGGAGGACTTGCAGGTTCGAGGATTTGTCGATGCGGACTGGGCAGCGGACAAGGATGACAGGAGGTCAACGTCCGGCTACGTGTTCACGGTTGGAGGAGGAGCGGTGGCTTGGGGCTCACGAAAACAAGGTGCGGTGGCTTTGTCTACGGCAGAGGCCGAGTACATTGCGGCGGGGGTTGCTGGTCGGGAGGCGATCATGCTCAAGGGAGCATTGACGGCATGCGGTCAGTTGGTCGGAACGATTACGGTGCACTGCGACAATCAGGCGGCAATCCAGTTGGTCAAGAACCCTGGATCTCACCACGACCGCAGCAAGCACATCGACATCGTACATCATTGGGTTCGGGATCAAACACAGCTGGGAGCCTTTGCATTCGAATACATTCCGACCGACCTCAACCCTGCCGACGCGTTCACCAAGTCACTCGGCGCCATCAAGCACAACCAGCACGCGGAGCGCATCGGATTGGAATTGCGCAGGGAGTGAAGGACTGGAGGACAGGAACAGGAGGAGTCAGGAGACTACGCAGAGAGGGAGTGTGAAGTGGAGGTCCGGGCCGGGCTGCCGTGGGTGCTGCGTGTCCCTTCTTCCTTGTAAAACTTCTTCCTGTCAATGAGAACCACCATCAGTTTCCACACACCTCTTCATCGCTGCGCTCGTTCCCGTCTCGTGGAGTCATCGTGCGCGACCAAGCGACCAAGGCTCGAGGTTGAAACGACAACAGTTCCAACATTCGAGTACCACAAATCCTCTCGTCATCCATATAAGGCGTTTCCTTCTACAGTCTTCAAATCCTCCTCTTTCCTTTGCGCGAGGTTGTGGAATCGATGGTGCTACTGCGCCGCGCCCACAAGCTCTCCTTTCCCTGCTACCATCATGCTCTGTTCCCTCCTCATTTCCCTACCTTGAGCTTTGATCCCGCTCTCAGTCCTTCTCTCAACCTTCCACTGTCTCCACTCTCGAATCTCGACGCTCGGCCCTTCTGCCTACTCATTTCATCGTCTCCTAACCTTGCCCCTTTCCCAAAGACGACGTTGTGGATATAACAACCATCATCGAGCACCGCGCCTCTCTGCTCAATACACAATATCCCTCTCCTTTGCCTTGCTTGCAACGTTCTCTCGCTCACGCTCTTTATTTCCTCGACGAGAACCCAACCGTCGAGCGGCTTCTCGACCACAGCGATCATTCACGTCTGGCCATTACTCTGCTCCTGAGGTTGCAAAGTGACAGATTTCTCTATCTCTTCAGCTCCATCCTTTCCCTCACGCTCCAAGACATCTTTCTCACCTCTCATCCTCATCAGCAAATCGCAAACATGAAGGTTTCCGCTGTGAGCCAATGTCTCTATATGATTTCGTCACTCCGCTCGTCGTTCGGGTTTGACATCTGACATATCAGTCCTCTTCCCGCAGACTTTCACCACTATTCTCGCCGTCCTGGTCACCTCAGCCACTGCCGCTCCATACACGGACGTCACCGTCAGGACCCTCCAGCCTCGTCTTTTCTCCTCCTCTACCGGCGCTTCTGCCAGTGTTCCCCACCCGAATGTCGATGACTTCTACCAGCCCCCGGCCGGCTTCGAGCGTAATGCCAATGGCGCCGTCCTCCGCTCGCGTAACATGACGACCTACAAGATCGAGAACAGCGCCGGTGCGTTCCAGATTCTCTACAAGACGATCAACGCTGAGGGAAACCCGGACACATCCGTCGTGACTTTGGTCGTTCCCCAGGCTCCAGTCAGCCCCGCGCGCCTCGTCTCCCTGACGCGGCCCGAAGAGTAAGCCCTCACCACGCTGTACACTGTCGAGCCTTCCTGCATCATGATCTACTGAGACTTAACATCTGTGTTCCCAACTTACAGCTCGGCTGCACCTATCTGCGCTCCATCGTACCAGATCCGAAAGGGCTCAGGTAGCGGCACCGGTCTCGAAGCGTATCTCGCGAAGGGCTACTGAGGCGTCGTCCCTGACCACGAAGGTTCGAAGTCGGCGACATTTGTTGGCCCCACGGAGGGTCTGGCCACATTGGATGCCATCCGAGCGGCGATCACCTTCAGAAGCTGGACGTCGAGACGACCCAGATTGGCCTAACCGGCTACTCCGGTGGTGCGCACGCGGCAGCCTGGGGTGCACAGCTCTCCAAATCACATGGTGAGACATCCACTTCCACCTTTCTCTCCAATACATTCTGCCTCCCAACTTCTTCTGACTAAATGTTCCTCACCAGCTCCTGAGCTCAATGTCGTTGCAGCTGCCATCGGCGGCTTGCCCGTAAACATGAAGAACACTCTCCTCCAGCTGAACAAGGGCTTTTGTGCCGGTCTTTCTCTCGCAGGCGTCGTAGGGTGAGTGGATGCTTGCTGTACCATCTCGAGCAGGCGGCCAGGCGCTGATATCTGCCTCTTCTGCTCTCCACAGCCAATACAATGCGTGAGTTCGACCTAGATTCAATCCTGTCCTGTTGAGCGCAGCAGCAGCCCTGGGAGTCGCATCCTGACTGTATTTCTTCGTCGGCTTCTGGACATCGGACGTGATAAAACAGATACTCCGACATGCGAGCATACTTCGACAAGCACTTGACCCCCAAGGGCCGTGAGATGTTCGACCAGGTGCGCACGACGATCTGCTTCGAAAAAAATATTCCTGCTCTTCTTCCGTTCGCCTACCTCGACATCGAGTCTCTAGTCGACCAAAAAGACCCTCTTGACGAGCCAATTATCAGTAGCCGTCTCGCCCAGAATTTTCTCGGAGGTATGCCATCGTTGTTGATACATGTACTTGAGGAACGTTTGAGAAACTGACGAGAGATCTTTCATTTCATAAGGGGACGGGTCCATCTCCGAAGTTCCTACCTACATCTACCACGGCCGCGACGACGCCATCGTCAGCCGACCCGATGTGGACGCCTACGTGAAACAGCAGTGTGCGGGTGGTGCTCGCTTCAAGTACGTCGTTGACGCTGGGGAGGGCCACATCACGGAGGGGCCGAAGCGCGCTTCTGATGCGGAAAACTGGATTATCGGCCGGTGAGTTTGACATTACTCCTTTGTTACTCCCTCTAAGTTCGCTGAATGGACCTATTTCATTCCCACTTCCCATAGACTGAACGGCAGCATCCCTGTACCCACTGCCTGCTGAATGCACACCATCTCTCTAACACGGACTGGTCTCAAACACGAACGCTGCGAGCTACGGACTTTTGTTTTCAAGTCCCTTTGCCGCGTACTTTGCGGTTTGAACTCAGCGCCCCTTCCGTTCCTTCACTCACTAATCATACTATCATACTATCATACTATACCATCCCAAATACGTAGCTTGCTGAGCACCGCTTGTCCGTTTCTCTTCTGCAGCATGCCTTCAGGACGACGATTAAAAGTTGACGAATTGCACCAGGCTGTGCAATGCTTGTAACGTCGCGGGGACGGAAGGCTACCTTGCCACACTGAGTATTCATTCCTCGGGATCGTCCATTTCAGAGCCACTACTGTTTGTATGTTGCATAGGGGAAAGGGCGTTTCTAATGGCCGCCCCGGGGCGGCCCTCCAATTTAGCCCGCCCCCCCTCCCACCGCTGCCTTCCAGACCCAAAACCGCCCCTGGTTCTTCGTACATAGCGTGATCACCAACTACAAGGTTTCCGGTGTTTCATATTTCATAATTCATGTCAATAACCCGTGAGACAATATCCGTGAGACCTGCAGGTTTCCAAGCCGCTGCAGTTCAGGTTGAGAGTCCGATCCGAACTCAACTCAAACCTGAACCCAGTAGCGTTGTCGCACCAGGCCGACAGCAACTTAATTTCCTTACAGTGAGCTGCACTTTGACAGGATTCCGGACTCGCCCTTTTCATCGATACTGCTTGCAAAGCAGAGGCAGCCAAAGAACTTTACGATGGTATGCGCGCTATGTGCACGCTGGCGCGCTCACGCTTGACGAGTGTCACACTGGCCCACCGGGAGCCGAGCTGCTGTGCAGTGTGCTGACACTCTCTTACATGGAGCTGACTGCTCTCTCTCACCCCTTCTGGCTTCTTCTGCCTCTTTGTTTTCTCCACTGATTCGTGCTTCCTACTAGACTGTGTATGCGCGATCTGACACCTCTTCTTTGATGATTCACCTTTTCTCTCTCCGCTCAGGCTCAGGAAGGACACCTCACACCTTGGCTCGCTCCCACCTCTCGATCTCCGCTGGAAGCGGCGTCCGCAGCTATCTGGATCCTGGGACAATCTCGGCATGCCTGGCGACAGTCGACGCAGTCTGTCTGACTGCACCTTTGCGGCTCGTCTCCTCGTCTACACCGCCAAAGGAAGTCTGCCCTTGCCAAAGCATTTGAGTCCTAAATGATCATGACACACCACCGGTGAATGTGCAGACTTGGGTAAAGAGTATTGCGCTTATTTAGACTTGGAGCAGACGTTGCTTAGGCTCTCACCAAACCTAAACTTGAGAATGGCTACAGACTTGAGCCCGAAGTCTCTGTACAGTCTGAAAGCCAATCAGTCTTCAGCCAGTCTTCACCTTCAAGTGTTCCGAGTTTCCGACAGTCGTACATAGATGGCAGACTGTCACCAGTCTGTTTGACGCACTGTGCTCATACCTTCTTCCCTTATCGAACAGTCTGCGTACATGCGTTCTGCCAGGCTGGCAAGCAGACTTCCGGAACTCTTATCAGTGCACAAGGCCGCCGCGTTCGCTCTACAACGACGGTTAATGGATACAACAGACCGCGCGCACTCCTCTATCACAGCTGACGTTCTCTCCTCAGTTCCTGGAGCTGACACTCTTAGATCTTCATCTCCTGCTCTTTGATACCTCCCTCAGTCCCTCTCTCCAGCAAACATCGCACAATACACCTGCATTGGCGGCGCGGGCAGCCTCGAATACACCGACACGGCCGTCCCTCGTGATTCGTCCCCCTCCGCGCGTCTTTTTCTCTATATTTTCTCACGCAGATTATCATTCTCCTCTTCACCGGCACACCTGACACCACACAACCAAGAATGAAGATGATGATATACGTGTAACGTGATTGATTTCGGTTGTCAGGTTTGCGTCGCTTCCCTTCCCTCTCCATAATGACCCAATCCCAGTTCCTCCTCCGTTGCTGACGATTGCTTTTGCCTCTTTTAAACACCAGAATCATATACATCTCCGCCCTCCGGCCAGCGGCCTGAGCATCATCAGAAGATGCGCACATCGATCACAGACAACGGGACATGGTGAGTTCCTTGGTCTATCCTCTCTATCCCCGCCCACGCTCCTGCGGCCTCAGACGTTACTAATAATCGTTCAACTTCGTCTTTTCACGTTATAGCTTTTAATTCAAGGTGCGATTTCCGCACTCCTTTCGGGCTCCACACAGCACACTGCCAGTCCATTGCTTCATGGCGCTTAACTTACTACTTGTCCCTTACCTAGGTATTCTTGGACTTCACAAAACCGTGAGTCATCGGCAGAGATCTCGAGAAGGGCTACATGGATTGGACCAGTCTGGGGTTTTGGACTATGGTTCGCCTGATTTGCCGGCAGAGGGCGTTGCCGGTCATGCCGCGCGCTCTCTGTCCGCGAATTGCAACCAGGAGGGAATCTATGCCGGATTGATATTGACTCTTTCGACAGGATCTCTGCTCACTCACTCTCGTCTCCTCACTCTCTTGTTCGTACCCCTTACTGCGGCATTGAAGCCACTTTTAATGCGCGTATCGTGCGGCACTGTCCTGCTGGCTGCTAGTAACAGGCTACGCAGTGAAGGAGTCATAGGGACATATTCTTTCTCGCGCCAGTGCAAATCATATCTCACATGTAGTATACTATCAAAACACAAGGGAATCGGTGAGGCATGAATGTACAGTTGAGCACGGCCGTAGAGCTCCGTGTCCTTGTCGTAATTTTGCTCGGAGGCCATTGAGTCGGTGAGACGTCGAAGAGGGAGAAGAGGCCGATGTCAGAGGCGGCTGAGGCAGAACCGGCAAAGAAGGGCTTGTCGATAATCCCTTCGTTCGACTTAGGGAACCCGACCAAGACCTGGAGTGCTCTCATGAACCATTGCCGGCCTTTGTGGAAAGAAAGGGTGGCAGGCCCCTGAAGATCGAAAGTGAATGGGTTCAGTATCTGTTCCCTTAGTACGTTCAATCAAGAAAACAGTATGGAGCCTTCTCCTCACCTTGTAGCAGTGCTTTTCATGGGTCATATGACCCTGTTTTTGGGGCTTGGTCATATGACATGACTCTTATTGTGTGCGCACCTCAGAGGCTGGTCATATGACATGACCTGAATAGGAGTCATATGACTCTTATTTAAGTCATATTTTGGTCATATTCCTCAATGTCACAAAAATGCCTTCCGAGGTTGGACTCTGGCGTTTAAAGGTTGCGACAACGCACGAACATGTTGTTACATACTGTTATGCCACATGAGACAGTGCGGAAGTCACAGAAGGTCAACTCTGTACTAGAAATATCGGTTACAGAAGCTCTAGCTCGGGTTGAGATCAGAGAGTAAGTCTTAATTGGGTCATAATTAGGTCATAATTAAGAGTCATAATATCACAAAAAGAGTCTTATTATGACTAAATTGTGTGTTTGCAGGATTTCTGGTCATATTTCTGGTCATAATGTCATATATGACCAAAAATTTCCAAAGTCTGGTCATATGATATGACCTCCAGGGCCACTCTTAATTTGCAAATATGTCTTATGACTTTATGACTCTTAAAATGGTCATATGACCTATATGACTCTTACGGGTCATATTATCCTGCAAAGCACTGCCTTGTAGCACGCCGACGCATGCGCCTGAAGCAGCGGCGAGATGAGCGGTGGCGGAGTGAACGTGAGGGTAGGCCAGTCCAAAGCATGGATACCTATTCGGTTCAGCAAAAAAGGACAGAAAGAAGAAAACAGGGAAAGCGAAACTCTCTTCTTTCCATCGACCGGTTCAAGCTGGGGAAGGAACTCACACCTCGGTTTCTCAGCCTGCATCCCAATAACAGAGAACGACAGTCCTT
Source organism: Tilletia caries (assembly GCA_032718865.1). Lineage (NCBI taxonomy): Eukaryota > Fungi > Basidiomycota > Exobasidiomycetes > Tilletiales > Tilletiaceae > Tilletia > Tilletia caries. The sequence continues at coordinate 852,846 of JALUTQ010000020.1, read as the reverse complement.
GATCGAGATAGTACAGCGCCGCCTCCGCCGCACCGCGCACGCAACGACGAGAGCGAACGTAAAGGCCACTCCGCTAACGACTCGGCCACCGCCAGGTTGAGCGAGGCCGACCGGAAGGAGGTCAGGGAGAGCTTCTACAATTGTGCAACGAGAGGGGTTTTGATTGGAACTTGCGTGTGTGTGTTATCAGTGTTTGCTTCTGTACCCCTCAAGGTTTTGGAGGCGAAGTTGGAATAGGAATGGGACTCACGACTTCAACCGCACACTCAATCCCACACCACCGCCCTGCCTCAACTCCTCACCCCTTCTCATCGCCCTCGCCCTATCTTCATCGATCTCACCCCTCTCCTCAGCGCTATCACAAAAAAGGACACCAACAAGCCGGGTGCGAAAGCCGCCGACGTCGCGGAGGAGGAAGCCCTGACCCGTCGCCAGGTAGAGGTCTACCGGCCAGGTCGCGGAAGAAGATAGGGACGAGTACGGCGTTGATGCTCCGGGACCAGGCGGCAGGCGGGCAGGGGTTGGAGGAGCCTTTGGCGGGTGGCGGCATCGAGGTCGAAGGATGGGCAGGTGCTGGTGCGAACTGCGGGCCCTAGTAGACGCGAGCTAGAAGCAGATACAGGGTAGGGGCTGAGGGTAAACAGATGCATTAGCTTCAGGGGACAGGGAGGTCAGCAACTGTTATCAGCACGAGCATGAGACGCAAACACAGTTTACATCACGTTAGGAGTGGGACACAAGATGATGAATGAATAGGATCCTGTTGAGAAGGGTTAAGAGTAAGGTTGTCCCCGGAGTAACGCGGAGGGCTCCGCCTCCGCACTTCCAAATTCCGCCGGAATTTTGACTTTCTGAGGCGAGCTCCGCCTCCGCAGACTAAGACAGAGCGGAAAAAAACCAGCTCCGCGTTCCGACGGAATTATACAAAAGTTGAAATCCCAGCTCCGCGCTCCGCGTTTTTTTTTTGTGCGTTTTTCGTAATGCTCCTCCGTGCTCCGTGTATGCGGAGCTCGGAATTCCGCGGAATTCCGTCGGAGCGCAGTGGTGGTATAAGTTGCTCTCAGAATGACTCTAATACACTCAGAGCTATACATTCACCATCCGACATTGTTGCGGTATTGACTCCAGTGCTATTTTTGAAGCTCTCAACGGATGATGGTGCCTGTTTTATCCCCTGCGGGTGTCTCGAGGATGCCTATTTTTCTCGAAATTCCGCACTTTCCGCGGAAATTTTGCGGAATTCCGGCGGAGCGCACCCAAAATGAGGTCACGTGACCCTTATTTCCAACTATCACGTGACCTCATAGCTCCGTCGGAATTCCGCGGAAATTCCGCCGGAATTTTCACACAATTTTGACGACTCCGCGCTCCGCACTTTTGGCAAGTGGGCCCAGGATTGGGCTCCGCCTCCGCACAAATTCCGGCGGAGTCCTCCAAGCGGACTCCGTGCTTTTTTAAGATCAAAAATTTCTCAAAAGTGAGCTCCGCGCTCCGCCTCCGGCGGAGCCCTCCGTCGGAGGAGTGCGGAGTCCGCAAAACCCCAGCTCCGCGTCAACTCCGGGGACAACCTTAGTTAAGAGGACGTACGAAGCGCATCACAAGAGAGAGCGAAGAAGGGGCTGGTCATCACGAGGGTGGTTGAGGAGGTGGTGGTGGTCCAGGTCGGGCCCGTGGTGATTTTGATGTAACTTTGGGTCCACGTCCTGACGGAATGACCCTGCGCGGTTGAGGAGGTGGTGGTGGTCCAGGTCGGGCCCGTGGTGACTTTGATGTAGCTTTTGGGCCACGTCCTGACGGAATGACCTTCGGAAGTTTGGGAGACAGTTTCTTTCGTCTACCTCGCTCGGTGGAAGATTTGAATCGTGCTTGTTTCGGTCTGCCTTTTGTCCTCAAGATGGAGGGATCACGCACTGCGGGTTTGGACTGCTGATCGTGGGCGGAGGATCTGGGAGGGCGACGAGGGTTAACATATGTTTGCGATAAGGTGAGCAAGTGGGAGTTAATCCCTATCGTCTGGATTACAAGTGCTCGACATTCAACCACACTTACATGAAGTTTTCAACCGCCTCTCTGAAGTGATTCAAATCGGCTGGGGTCTGGACGACGTTGAGGACCGGTCGTAGTATGGTCATTGCTTGGTGGTACACTTGAGCGGCAGGTAGCACTGCATCTGCCGACGCTTTTGGATCTTTTTCAAGACTGGGGCTGAGTTCCGTCGGTGTAGGATCGTCAGAATGGGACGGAGCTGGAATGGCGAAGAGGGGAGCATTGATTTGGAGCGGCTCGACTCCCTTGGACTGTGAGACATCACGAATCCATCTGTTGGTTCAAAAATAAGAGGAGACAGTAGAATGAGTACAGTCACTGTCCACACCTCGCAGGCTCGCAGCAATTCAACAGATGTCAGTTGAGAGTGTTAAAAACATACCGACGATTGATGCTGCTCATATTGAACCACTCGCCACGGGCAATGACCGCCCAAATATGACGGCATGGGATTCCGCACGACGAGGAGTCTGCGCAAGTGCAGAAGAGTTGGCCGTTGGAAGCGACAAGAACCACTCGCGAGGCCGTGGTACCTAGAAGCAGCACGCGATACGCCCGAGTAGTTGTGATTCCGGCTTGAAGCAGCATCTCAGACAGGTACTGAGCGTCCAGGTTGACGTCCTGCCAGTCGGACTGCAAAAGAGAACATGATGAGCAAGCTGTTGCGGTATGTACGCAGATGAAAACTGACTGACATTGTATACTTAGTGCTATCTCCTACTGGGCTGTCAGTGTTCTCTCCAGCTTCACCGTCCAAATCACCGCCCGACATGTCCACGTCTTCGAGGAGGACTTCCTCCATCTCTTGCAATGGGTTGTACGCGATCTCTTCATCTTCATCGGTTGATGATGATGAAGATGGCGAGGGGGACGGGGGGTTTTGAGCAGGATTTGGACGGTGCTGAGGAGAGGGTGCGCCAGGTTCTTCCTCGTGCTCGTTTGAGGCTAGACCTGATACCACCGGTACCTGTATATCAAGATGAGAGATCAACATAACGTAGGTCAGTACCTCAAAGCGACAGCCAGATATCGATTCATGCTCTTACTGGAATGTCCGTCACTTCACAAGTAACTCCTTCCTCCATCTCCTTGAATGCGTGACGGGTCGCTCCAATGTGACAATATTCGCGCATAAGATCCACCACGGGATGGAAAAGACGTTCGGCGGGACTGGCCTTCTTGTGTAGACTCTGAGGAGAGAGAATGTGAATGAGAGAGAAATTAGGGATATGTATACATTTCCGTCCACGCTTGACGCTGCACACATCCTCGTACCTTGCAGGCTTGTGTACTGTGCTCAAGCTGGTCATCGGCTCGACAGAGGAGACGCTTGAAGAGGTCGGTCAAAGTGGTCTTTCGACCTCCGAGCAGCTTGTTGACTCCGTTTTCGGACTCGACTCGACCTGTCGTCCTGACGTTGACGGTGAAATTGGTCCGCACCCAGGCCGCCGCACAGCTCTTTCGCGTATGGTATTGATTGGCACCAAGGTAGGGCTCGGCAGAGGGAAACATCTGCAGAAACGCAGTCCATCGCTTCTCAAACGCAGCAGGACTAGGGGCTTTGTATACGCACCAAAAACACTTCCGCAAACTTGGGCCATTTTCCACGAAGCTTTGGCTTGACGTTCTTGGTGATGTTCTGCCAAATGTGCCAGATGCACAGAATGTGATGGCTAGAGGGTAGGATGCTCTGAACCGCAGAGCTAAATCCTGCATCCTGGTCGGAGACTATGATACGCGGCTGGTTTCCATATGTCGCGAGTAGATGGGTGAGTACCCATTCGTGCGATTCCTGGTCTTCCCGGTCTTGAACGACATAGGCGACGTTCCGGGTCCTCCCTGCGCCATCGACCACGGAGAAAAAGATTGAGAGGCATGTTGTATACGTTCCGTCCTTGCGCAACATCGGCAATGACAACGTCGCCGAACTGTTGGAGAGCGTCGATCATCGGAGCCGAAGAAACGAAAAAGACGCTGCAGGACACCAGTCTGTTGGTGCACCTGGAAATGATAGATTAGTCTCGCATCTTTGTTCTTTTCTTCGGCGAGCCAGGACAGGAGAAACGCGACATCCCCCATACTGCTCAAAGCTTGATGTCGAGCTCGTTTGGTGTTGTCGATAACATTCGAAACCTGTCGGAGAGAGAGCGCACTTCCAGGTATGGCGGCGCGAAGAAGCTCCCAGACGGCACGTCGATCCGTTTTGGCTGTCCCTGAAGGCCTGAAGCGGTCAGGGCTTGGATGAGCGCTTTTTCTGCGGGAGGAATTGGTGTTTGACCTGAAGGAGGATTGTTGGTGATGAAGTGTGCAGAATGATTGTGGCTCCACACCATCGTGGTGATGACCCACTTTGGACCTTCACCGCAAATTCGCAAGTTGATTCTAGCGCCGCATGGATCCTGTCGACGCTCCCCCGACAACCTTTGATTGGCAGGAGATCAACAGTTGTTGACGCTCGAGAACGCTGATTATCCCACGAAGCGCATCTTAGGCGCTTAGCCACAGCAACCTTGCTGCCGCGTATGATCTTGGATTTGCTCGAATCACGATGCAGAACGTATCCTTCTTCCGACGCAAAGCCCAGACAAGCCTCGATGGCCTTGTCAAAATTGTCGTATTGCGTGCCGATCAGGCCCTCTGCGGACCTGTACGCGCGTGGCTGTTCTGTGAAATGGGCGGCCTGGCTCGGCGAATGCGTGAAGGTGTCAGAAGAGGCCGTAGGCGGGGAGGAAAAACAAGGAAGCTGGAAACACGACGGGTGAAGGAGCGTTTTTGCGGGGAGGACCTGGCTGTGCTGAGGCCAGTATCGGAGCATCTGCAACAGCAGAAGTAGGGGTGATCGTGGATTTCGGGGCAGACCTGTGGGGAGAACTGGCAAAGGGGTTTGTGGGAGAGGTCGGGAGAGAAGTGGGAGAGGAAGATCGCAAATTCGGCTCGGGGCTTAGGATCTCAAAGTCGCCCGGAGAACAAGGTCCTCCGCATGTTGACTGTGATGTGGAGTGGAATATAACGAGGCTTGGTCACGTCTGACAGTCTGAGATTCACAACTCCAAAAACTTGAGAGTTACTCACAACGGGAATATGAACCAAAAACTTTCACCGCCCTCACGAACCATTCACGTCGATAATCCGCAGAGGCATCTTCGCACCACAGTGGTTCCCGAGGTTCCTCTCCATTCGCGAAATCGATGCCTCTGAGCAGTGTGTTGACCGCAACGAGAGCACAAGATCCCGAAAAAGCCTTGATACGGTGCAACGAGATCGAAGGCCTCCGTGACTGTCGACCAGCCGAAACACCACTTCACCTGCTCTAGGAGAGTCGACGGCATGTCGTACCCAAGAGAACAGGCAAAGGAGACCGTACGTGCCGTAAGATTAACCAGGACTGTAGTCCAGTGGTTGTGCTGGTAATGGACCCATCCCAGCAGCCCGCCGTTCTGGACCCTGAGTCGATCTCGAAGGGCTTGAAACGGTGCTTCTGCATAAGGTTGTCCCCGGAGTTGACGCGGAGCTGGGGTTTTGCGGACTCCGCACTCCTCCGACGGAGGGCTCCGCCGGAGGCGGAGCGCGGAGCTCACTTTCGAGAAATTTTTGATCTTAAAAAAGCACGGAGTCCGCTTGGAGGACTCCGCCGGAATTTGTGCGGAGGCGGAGCCCAATCCTGGGCCCACTTGCCAAAAAGTGCGGAGCGCGGAGTCGTCAAAAATTGTGTGAAAAATTCCGGCGGAATTTCCGCGGAATTCCGACGGAGCTGTGAGGTCACGTGATAGTCGAAAAATTAGGGTCACGTGACCTCATTTCGGGTGCGCTCCGCCGGAATTCCGCAAAATTTCCGCGGAAAGTGCGGAATTCCGAGAAAATAGGCATCCTCGAGACACCCGCAGGGGATAAAACAGGCATCATCATCCGTTGAGAACTTCAAAAATAGCACTGGAGTCAATACCGCAACAATGTCGGATGGTGAATGTATAGCTCTGAGTGTATTAGAGTCATTCTGAGAGCAACTTATACCACCACTGCGCTCCGACGGAATTCCGCGGAATTCCGAGCTCCGCATACACGGAGCACGGAGGAGCATTATGAAAACGCACAGAAAAAACGCGGAGCGCGGAGCTGGGATTTCAACTTTTGTATAATTCCGTCGGAACGCGGAGCTGGTTTTTTTCCGCTCTGTCTTAGTCTGCGGAGGCGGAGCTCGCCTCAGAAAGTCAAAATTCCGGCGGAATTTAGAAGTGCGGAGGCGGAGCCCTCCGCGTTACTCCGGGGACAACCTTACTTCTGCAGGGTACTGATCCCGATATGTAGAGCGGTTGTATGCTGCGTTAAGGAGAGTGTTGAAGGAAGTGTCGACTATCGTGGCCCGTGGTGACTTGAAATTGATTACCGTGAAAATTTGAAAGTCTATGACCTGGCCCGTCAGCCATTTCTTGCCTTCGAGAACGCTGAGGTCGCTGAGAGAGACAAAGTATCGAGTGCCGCGCAGGCGAAAGAGTTCTTTGGCGCGTATTTCTTCACACTCCGTTGTGCTCAACAATCCGTCCCGCTCTCGAGCTTGGAGAAGACGCACAAAGCCGCACCCGCGTTCGATTTGATTGTGAAGGTGAACGAAGGTTAGGACGGCATCGATCTGAAGCAAAAAGCACATGCATGAAGAGAATATGAGGTTAGTAACAACTACCGAGAGGACAGTTCTGTAAGACGTGGATCGTTCTTCTTCGAGTAATATCGACACTGGGACACCCAAGCTCCCAGGACCCAGTGTGATGCACTGTGACAAGGTGTGAGCCATCTGTGCAGAAGCCAGGACTGCAGGGGCCAGGGCCTTACGCGTAAGTGCAAGGAGCGGAACTGTGGTTCACCGCTGTGCAACGACCAATGGGCAATGACCGACCGGCTCACCGTCCACACTCCAAAGCACCGACCAACACCGGAACGGACGATGATAGGAATTAGGATACATTACTCACCTTTTCAAGTGCCCATGCGCGATTATACCCCCCCCCTCATGCTGAACTTGAGCCCGACCACCCCCGTGCCTTTTAACTCGAGCCGCTTTCTGAAAAGCTCTCTGATCTGCTTAGCAGGCGGCAGCGTCTCGTTGCCATCGATGTCTTCTTCAAGGGTGATATTGGGGGACCATGTCCACTCGATGTTTGTAGCATCTGTGGAGGAAAAAGACGGTATTGCAGTTGCCTCGAAGTCGCCGACGGTGACTTCATCAAGCCATGCTTGAGAGAACACCTCTGGAGGAAAGAGAGACATGGCTACGTGCCAGTAAAAGATGAAGCAGGGTGAAGGAAGCAGAGACTACAGGCTAATAGGAGATGGTGAAGTGAGTTCGTGAGCTGTGAGGTGAGGGCTGTGACAGGTGAGTATGAAAGGAACAGTGCTTTCAAGCGTCAGAATAAGAGTCAGAGCAGACAGAGCCGTGATCCATCAGGACTCTTCCTAACATCCTTGACTGTTCAGTGCTGATGACTTGTAGATGGTCAGTGGCCAATGCTGGACGCCGGACGGCTGCAGGGTGCTGACGGCCGGACGCACTGACATCTGGACTCTGGAGCCTGGACGGTCGCCAGAAGCATCACAGGGATGCGCGCCTTCCACATCACAAGCTGAGCAATCAGCAAACTGCTCACCACTCACCGATCACCACTTGGAGAGAGATGTTGCTGAGGGTGCGGAGAATGGAGACTGGAGAGGGGATAGAAGATGGTGGTTCTGTCAAAGCTGAAACTTGCGACCGTTGAAGGTTCGACACATTCGGGGAACTGGAACGATGATGGAACACATATGACGTATTCAGCACATGCAGCGCGTTGGGCATCGAAGCTGCCTTTCCACTTCGCTTGGAGGCTCCCACAAGGCTGCGATTGGCATCCGTCGTCTCTCAAGTATCTGCGTCCATCCGCTACAGATTACAAGCATCAAGCAGCAAGTGGCACTTCGTATTAATCCGGTAGCAGAAACCTCGCTCCGTCCTCAATCTCCTTCACGTTTGCTGCCCATCCATGCAGCATGCGGCTTTGACTACTCTCAGAGCCGTACAGACGTACAGTTCCTGCATTTAAAACTGAACACAGGTCAGATTGCGGAGTGCCAAACTCTAATGATGCAGTGACGCACTAAGCTTTTGCTTGAAGTCTAGGTTTTGCTTCTCAGGCCTCAGGCCGTACATGACGATGCACTGGCACAAGACCAAGCGGACAAATAGACGACTCGCAACAAGTAACCGACCAGGCGTCATTATTGCCCACCGCCGCTCACCAGTCACCACGCACCGGATCGGATGTCATACTGAGTGCAGCATGATCATTCATCGCTACCGTCAGCACAGGTATGGTTTATGTGCTGGACTGCTGCTCGCACAGTCAGCACTCAGCAGTTCCAAATGCCAGGCAGCGTGTGTTTTCGAATTACGACCTTGCTCCTGCTGTCTCTCGAGCTCTCCTGACTCCTAGTCTCCTACTGTCAGCTTTCAATCTCCGTCGAGGAATGGCGGTACCTGCCAGAGTCTGGACGCTTGCTGCCCCTAACCCACTTCCGGCTGTTCCAGATTAAGGATTTCTGATCTTTCGTACCGGCCTTCTATCCTCAATCCTCATCGTCCAGCGCCTAGCGGAGGACGGAACCTCTGATTCTTCAACGGTAATCTGAAACAGGGGTGTTTCCACATTGTTCCTTCCGGAAGAGTGGTATACTGTGGTAACTGAGAACTGTGAGTAGTATGTACGTGGTTGAAGGGCTGAACGTCGAACCTTCAAGATGATCTCTTGATATGTGAATGTGAAGACCATGCTGTGAACCGTGAGTCTGTGACCCTGATAGATTCCTCGTGCTCATAATATTATCCGGCGCTTGCTGCTTCTCTCAGTCTCTCAGGCCTCAGTTGACAGCTGCTGACTCTCATGAGAGCCCAAGTCCCAACATCTCTCATCGCTGTCTACAGACGAAGACCTTCAGGCCCTCTTGGATAGCGGTCCCTGTTCCCAAGTCACAAATCACAATTTACAGCGTACAGAGAGCATACACAAACATACTGTCTGCCCGCATGTATCTAAGCTGGCCTCAAATCTGGGTCTCCGATCAGGAATGGCCTCAGATCTGGTTCTCAGTCTCAGATCAGGCCTGGCGTGGACAAGTGCAAAGTTCATCTGTACAAGCATTCAGCATTCAGGTCGTTCCGGGATTGATGTCTAACGTGTCGATATGCGAGCCGTGAGATAAGATTACATAATCGAGACTTACGTAATGATCATTGGGGGGGGGGCGGGAACCTGGGGCGCGTTGAAGGGTGGGGGGCGGGCTTAAGAACATTCTCCATACGTACCCGCCCCGGGGCGGCCATTAGAAAAGTCCTAGGGGAAAACTGATTTGTTTGTTGCGCAAACTCAGACGCTTGTGGCGTCGGTGTTCCGCTTCTGCCTCCTTTCACCAATCAGCATCGCATCATCTCCCACACTTTACCACACCGCGGATTCTTATCATCCACCACAGCAGGCAGAACCTTCAGAACCTCACGGCATGCGGTTTATGTACAGCTTCCGGCTAGTATGCTCTCCCAGGTATATGAAACGGAGATTCACAAGGTCTTCTTACCGCTGTCATCTATCGTTGCGTTCTGCGTTCACCCAGAATCTATTTGGGACGCTGGTACGTTCCCATCACCCTCTTTTCACTCACCGGCACACACGGGCCCGTTTTGATGAAGCGCCCACTGTATCTTCAGCACGCTCGGCCCACTCTGCTTCTTCTTGGCGGAGCAACTTCGTGGACTACATCGTCCATATGTAAGAATCTCAGCCTGCTGACGTCTCCTTCCGATCACTCACCCCTTCCCATCTGCCATTCGCTTACTTTCTCTTCAGCTCTACCGCCATTACTTTCAGTGACACCATCCCTTCTCACAGCCCCTTCTTTTCGTTCCAGGACGCTTGCACTCATTCAACGAAAGCCATGACCCGCATGATTCACCTTGTCGTGATTGGCCTCATCTGGACGGGCGCTGCTGTGAGTTATGGGTCACCACATCTTGCTTCAGAAGACCTTTCGCGCTCGCTGACTCTGGCTCGCATCTGCTTCTGCGACAATCTTTGAGATAGCATGCCTACTTTGAGGTCGACTGCCTTCCTCGCTGCCAGGCCGTCACTGACAACGCAGCGGACTTGACCCGCTGTGTCAGTCGTTGCACGAGCTGCAACAAAGCAGGACACAGCGGATTTCTCCCCTCGGTAAGCGACATGTTCTTCCGTAGCAAGGTGTACCAACCACCAAATTGCTGATTGTCAAATTCTGATTCATCCTCGCACCTCAGATTTCAGGCGTGAGTGTATAGATCCAATCTCGATGACAAAGGCCTCGAAAGAACTAACGCATCCATAATAACAATGCTACTTTCCTCTCCTGCCTTTTTGTCTTGCAGGGCCATCCGACGGCCTTTCCTCGCTGCCCAGATATCTGCCATGGTCACGCAGATTGCGTGCACCTCTGCAACCTAGCTCAGGTCCGCTGTTCTCCTCTCGGGTGGGATCAGGCACAGGACTTCTGCCCCCAGAACATTGGGATTTGCTTGCTTTGATGCCCAGGCTCCGGCGGCCGAACGCCCTGCAAAATATGATGGCAAACCTTATACATAATGCGAGACGAGCGGCAACGCTATGATCTTGCCCGCTCGAGACTTGCTTGGGTGCGTATTCCACTGTTGCTCGCGTCTCAACAACTGGTGTCAAAGCCTGAGCTGAGCTTGGACTGAGGTTCATCACGGCAAGAATTAGAAGCCGGGCATCCACACGCCTTCTGCTGGAGCACGCTGCTCGTTGCACGCAACTCATGCATCATTTCTTCATCAAGAATGCAAGGATGTTGGATGGGAAAGGTTGAGAATTGAATTGGAATTTCCCGGGTGCAACTGGCTACGGCCTATATTATATACCGCCTCCCAATTCGTGAACATCGGAACAGTAGAAATAGTTGTTGATTTGCACCAACACTCGGACGTGGTTGTATGTAGTCCTTCGCATGTTTGAAGTAAAAGGTAACAGTCATTCCAGCAAGCCAAAATGAGGTGCTGACCTGGGCCGCGTCTCCATTGGCTCCCCCTTTCCCTGCTACCACCATTGGTCAGTTTCTGCCAGGAAGGGGCGGTAAGTAACATAGGGCCGCCCGAGACCGTCACGTTCTCCCTCTGCCAGTCTGACGGCGTACGCAGTCCCGCAGTGTAATGAAGCGGAATGATCTTTGATATGTAATGAGGTGAAATAAGTTTCTGGTGGAGAGCCAGCTGCTGCTTCTGGCGCTCTTCCACCATCGTTCCATTGCTGAAGCATGTCGCGTCATTTCTCTTCGCTTTCCCACCCACCTCCCCGTGCGGTGGTCCCTCCCCCACTAGCGTCGCTAGTCCCAACCGCACGCATCGGCGGACACGTCGTTCGAGCTCTTCAGCTCAACCCCCCAAGTTCTCGCAAGCATTTCGCTCTCTTTGCTTTGATTAGTGTCTCCTCAGTAAAGGTGCGAGGACGGCGCTCGGTTCCCTCCTCATTTCCCTACCTTGAGCTTTGATCCCGCTCTCAGTCCTTCTCTCAAACCTTCCACTGTCTCACTCTCGAATCTCGACGCTCGGCCCTTCTGCCTACTCATTTCATCGTCTCCTAACCTTGCCCCTTTCCCAAAGACGACGTTGTGGATATAACAACCATCATCGAGCACCGCGCCTCTCTGCTCAATACACAATATCCCTCTCCTTTGCCTTGCTTGCAACGTTCTCTCGCTCACGCTCTTTATTTCCTCGACGAGAACCCAACCGTCGAGCGGCTTCTCGACCACAGCGATCATTCACGTCTGGCCATTACTCTGCTCCTGAGGTTGCAAAGTGACAGATTTCTCTATCTCTTCAGCTCCATCCTTTCCCTCACGCTCCAAGACATCTTTCTCACCTCTCATCCTCATCAGCAAATCGCAAACATGAAGGTTTCCGCTGTGAGCCAATGTCTCTATATGATTTCGTCACTCCGCTCGTCGTTCGGGTTTGACATCTGACATATCAGTCCTCTTCCCGCAGACTTTCACCACTATTCTCGCCGTCCTGGTCACCTCAGCCACTGCCGCTCCATACACGGACGTCACCGTCAGGACCCTCCAGCCTCGTCTTTTCTCCTCCTCTACCGGCGCTTCTGCCAGTGTTCCCCACCCGAATGTCGATGACTTCTACCAGCCCCCGGCCGGCTTCGAGCGCAATGCCAATGGCGCCGTCCTCCGCTCGCGTAACATGACGACCTACAAGATCGAGAACAGCGCCGGTGCGTTCCAGATTCTCTACAAGACGATCAACGCTGAGGGAAACCCGGACACATCCGTCGTGACTTTGGTCGTTCCCCAGGCTCCAGTCAGCCCCGCGCGCCTCGTCTCCCTGACGCGGCCCGAAGAGTAAGCCCTCACCACGCTGTACACTGTCGAGCCTTCCTGCATCATGATCTACTGAGACTTAACATCTGTGTTCCCAACTTACAGCTCGGCTGCACCTATCTGCGCTCCATCGTACCAGATCCGAAAGGGCTCAGGTAGCGGCACCGGTCTCGAAGCGTATCTCGCGAAGGGCTACTGGGGCGTCGTCCCTGACCATGAAGGTTCGAAGTCGGCGACATTTGTTGGCCCCACGGAGGGTCCGGCCACATTGGATGCCGTCCGAGCGGCGATCACCTTCCAGAAGCTGGACGTCAAGACGACCCAGATTGGCCTAACCGGCTACTCCGGTGGTGCGCACGCGGCAGCCTGGGGTGCACAGCTCTCCAAAACACATGGTGAGACATCCACTTCCACCTTTCTCTCCAATACATTCTGCCTCCCAACTTCTTCTGACTATGTTCTTCACCAGCTCCTGAGCTCAATATCGTTGCAGCTGCCGTCGGCGGCGTGCCCGTACACCCCAGAAACCTTCTCCTCAACCTGACCAAGACCTTTTTTGCCGGTCTTTCTCTCGCAGGCGTCGTAGGGTGAGTGAATGCTTGCTGTACCATCTCGAGCAGGCGGCCAGGCGCTGATATCTGCCTCTTCTGCTCCACAGCCAATACAATGCGTGAGTTCGACCTAGATTCAATCCTGTCCTGTTGAGCGCAGCAGCAGCCCTGGGAGTCGCATCCTGACTGTATTTCTTCGTCGGCTTCTGGACATCGGACGTGATAAAACAGATACTCCGACATGCGAGCATACTTCGACAAGCACTTGACCCCCAAGGGCCGTAAGATGTTCGACCAGGTGCGCACGACGATCTGCTTCGAAAAAAATATTCCTGCTCTTCTTCCGTTCGCCTACCTCGACATCGAGTCTCTAGTCGACCAAAAAGACCCTCTTGACGAGCCAATTATCAGTAGCCGTCTCGCCCAGAATTTTCTCGGAGGTATGCCATCGTTGTTGATACATGTACTTGAGGAACGTTTGAGAAACTGACGAGAGATCTTTCATTTCATAAGGGGACGGGTCCATCTCCGAAGTTCCTACCTACATCTACCACGGCCGCGACGACGCCATCGTCAGCCGACCCGATGTGGACGCCTACGTGAAACAGCAGTGTGCGGGTGGTGCTCGCTTCAAGTACGTCGTTGACGCTGGGGAGGGCCACATCACGGAGGGGCCGAAGCGCGCTTCTGATGCGGAAAACTGGATTATCGGCCGGTGAGTTTGACATTACTCCTTTGTTACTCCCTCTAAGTTCGCTGAATGGACCTATTTCATTCCCACTTCCCATAGACTGAACGGCAGCATCCCTGTACCCACTGCCTGCTGAATGCACACCATCTCTCTAACACGGACTGGTCTCAAACACGAACGCTGCGAGCTACGGACTTTTGTTTTCAAGTCCCTTTGCCGCGTACTTTGCGGTTTGAACTCAGCGCCCCTTCCGTTCCTTCACTCACTAATCATACTATCATACTATACCATCCCATATACGTACTCCCCTCCGCAATCTTCTCAAACATACACTATCAACCATGAATAATAGATAATGGAGCCGATTTACCCGACGTGCATGTCATCTCCGCGGTGAATGCCATCCTCAGTTGCCCCAGACCTGCACGTCTATGAAGCGTAGCTTAAGAACACTTCAACCCTCGGCACGTTCTACAAGAGCCACATACTAGTTATTGGCCGCCGAGCCGTATAGCAAGGTGCTGCAGCGATACGGCACCATACGTTACCGCATTGAAAGCCTGGCTTTGCCGCACCTTGAACTTCGATAGGTCGGTTCGTTCAAAGCAAAGGCATGACTAGAAAGTACCCCATGAACAAGCTGACTGTCCGACTCCCTGTTACTTGAGGCTTGAGACATGAATCTGCAGTCCAGTTTTGATTACTGCGCCCCAAGCTTCTCCAAGGTTGCCTTCGCAAGGGACTGAAAGTGCTGATGTACCTCGCCTGTTTGGAAGCGATCGAGTTCGACTTGCGTTACCTTAGGTCCCAAATAATATGCACATATGTGCGTGTTGGTCGACAACAATGCTAGCTCTCTTCCCTCGCTGATATGTAAGACAGACTCCGATCCGTTTGTTACGCAAACAAACGTTATGCATTTGCTGTAACGTTTCCATCCTGGCTGGCGCCATCATCATCCTTCGCCCGCGATCTAAGGAAAGATGAACGAGATCTTTCCAGAAACCAAGGAGGGGGCTCGTCGTATCCGCACCCGGGGCGTCATTCATATTTTGTAGGTCCTCCTCCGATGGGTGCCTTTATATCCTTCGCGGGTTTCCGCCATAGTCCAGATCCTGTAATAGGACCAGATTGCTTACTCGCATGTCTCTTTTCTTTCTCACATACAGCAACTTTCCTCCAGATTTAGCCTCCTAGGGCTCATTTTCTCCATCCGTATCCTTAGCAACACCTTCCATCCCGCACGTCTCAGAGTCCCAGACGTAGCCTTATGATCGACCAGTGCAGAATTGTACCATTGTCACTCTTTAATCTCCAGCGAAGGTGTTGTACCGAAGTGCCATACATGTCTTTGTTGGTTCTTGGCGCGCTTCCAGTCACTACTGCTGAAGCTTCCTTCTGCTTCCCTCCGCGCTTACAGCGGCCTTCCACAGGATCATCTTGAACCTTCTCACTTCCAGCATTTGCCACCTCAGTCTAACATCGAGCTTCTCCCACCAAGCCTCAGGTCTCAACTACGCGGCATTACTTCAGAACCCAGACAGGGAGGAATGCTCTTCATCTTCCCAGCTGTCCTGCTCGCCGTTCTGACCATCGTCGCGAAGAATGAACCCGTTCGTGTCCCAAAAAGTGAGTCAATGAAAAAAAAAGCTTACCAACATTCAAGCCTGGGTCGATCCGCTGATTTCTCTGTCTATGCCATTTGGTTCCTTCCGCATGTACCAGCACGCGACATCCATGGAACAGGTGCGACACAAAGGCGCCGCGACGGGGACCAAGGCTGCGTGGACGGGTGAATCGAACGTTCCTGCTCTCGACTGCTTTCGAACGAGTATCGCTTCCGGTTCATTATTTGCCGACCAGAACGAGGTGAGGACATGCCTCCCGTTTTTAAAACCCTCTTTTCGCCGATGGTGCTGATCACAGAAGCCTAGCCTGCGGTCTTCCTCCGTCTGGTAACCTCTCCATTTCCCCCACTCCCCTGCCTCGCAGATTCAAGCCCCGTATTTCCGCAGTCGACATTCCCGTCACCACCGTGAAGGTTTCTACCCTACGTTCCGTTATACTCGCCGCATGTCAAACAGTGGAAGTTCCTATCCATGTCCTGGTCACAGCAGAAGCCGTGAGTCAGACTGGTCAGACGACAGACAGCAGGGCTCCGTCCCTCGACTGGCTATACTTGTTAAAATTCTCCTACCGCGCTGCTTCTTCCACATGCAGATGATCGTCAGTTGTCAAGCCAGCAGTCGACATCAGGAATATCTGGCCGTTATACGCATGCAACAAGGAATATGATCTGATGCTTCACAGACGGCGCGTCACAACTCACGGGTCACCTAACTCCGATCAAGTTGTGAGTTCCTGCCGCCATGCCCTTCCCTCCCAGCGAAGCTCCAATCCTTGACGCGTCCAAGTCCTCTGACTCTCTGACTCTCTGGGATGAACGGAGAACGCTGTTGATCTCCCTTCTTGGAGGATCAACGCCACGGCCAGTGTCCGAGCAAGTACAAAGAGGGGGAGCGAGGATTAAATATGAGCTGCATCACGAAGCGCGACCGGATGGTAATCATTTGTGCTCCAACAACTCGGAAATAACGAAGGAAATGAAGGAGTAGACCTGCGGTTCACGCAGCAACTTGCCGACATTCCCTTACATATGGTCGCTCGCTGGCGCGTTGCCCGTTGGTTCACCGTCCAGCCTTCATCCCGAATGTGAATCATGCCTTTTTCCCACGCTCTTTATGCTTACACGAAGGATGGGCCGTGCGCGTGTATGGCAGCGGGTAAACTGATAAAAGATTAGATAGCGAGGCGAGATCAAAAAAAAATCAAGCCTTCATCTGGGGCAAGAAGGCAAAAGGGCTACGATCATCCGAACACAAAGAGTCGAAGCAAGGGCCAAGCAGGAAGAGATGTCAGTGATGCAGCGTGTTCGAGTGCCGGCGGCAGCAGCAGCTACAGCCGCGGTGAGAACAGCGTCCACGTCGGCCCTCAGGAGCGGACGCCGATCAGCTGCCGCCGGGTTGTCATCGCCAGCCACACCCACGCCCGCCCGTCAAGGCGCCATCCCAACATCATCACCATCATCAGCCTCGGCATCCGTTTCGTCCTCCGCCTCAGCATCAGCCACCCAGGCCCAGCCTGACCACGTCCCCCGCCGGCAGGAAACAGCAGCAGCCAGGAAGAACGACTTCTTCACCCCGCACCAGCACCAGCTCCCGCACGCACATGCACATGCACATGACGCGCCTCCCCGCGCGCGCCAATCCAGCTACGCAGAAGATGACGAGAAGGAGCGCGGTAATACCCCCAGCAGCAGCAGCGACGGTGGCGGCGGTGGAGGGCTGAGCGAGCACGAGTACGAAGTCCGCATCGGTCGAGCGATCGACCTCCTCCGCTCTACCCTACCGGACTTCATGCGCCTCGGCCTAGTCGACTCCCCCCCCTCCTCCTCCTCCTCCGCGCATTCGATCCCGCTGCTCGACCCGCTCTCGCTGGTGCGGATCGCTGCGCCGACGTTGAGACGGCGGCGCCAAGAGCAACGGCGCGCGGGGGTGGAGGGGGCTGGGGAGCGGGAGGGGGTTGGAGGGGGTGGATCGATTTATCATCCGGATGTGCTTTTTGAGTTCATGCCGTCGTTGACGTCTTCGTCTGCGGATGACGATGGTGGGAGTTTCCTCTCTTCTCCCTCCTCCTCCTCCTCAGCTTCTTCTTCTTCTTCGTCTTCTTCTTCAGCGAGCCCATCATCACCAGCTTCTTCCAGCACACCGGAAGATCCGTCGTCGGCGCTACAAGACGAGATCGAGGGGAAAGCGTCGTTCTCGTTCTCGGGTCGGACGCTCTACCTAGCCTCAGCGCACGTCCTCCGCCACGCGCTCAACGCCATCTTCAGCGAGCCGCACGTGTCCGTGGACCGACTGCGGCTCGTGCGTGCTGGCAAAAGCGGAAGCGGCGGCGTCGGCGGGGGCGGTCGGAGTGGGATTCACAGCCATAGCAGCCACCGGAGGATAGGGGACGAGGAGCCTCCCGAGGACCAGCACCAACCGCTTTCCTCAAGATCGACCGGGGGAGGAGGAGGGGCGGACGAGCTGATCGCGCGGCTCACGTTTAGTGGACTTACGAGGGTTACGCAGCAGCCGCATGAGTATACGGTGCTCTTTCGGTACACGCTTGATCGGGGCACGGGCCAGATTGGACGGCATCGGGTGGAGAGGATCCAGCCTGAGGTTGGGCGGTCGGTGAGTTTCCCTTTCCCCCTCTTGCTAATTCTGCTTTCCATGTTGTTTTGAGGGGGAAAAATGGCTGATGATGTTCCCTTTTCTGTTCGAACGCCCCCACCAGCTCTGGACGGGTCTCTCGCTGGCTTGGTTCCGGTTCGCACCGCATATGTACCCGGGCAGCGTAGTCCACTCCACGGTGCGTGTACGGGTGGAGGACGAGGACCTGCATGCGACGCGGCGGCTGCCAGGAGGTCGGGGTGGCTTTACGACGTCGTCTTCTGCGGGTCGGGAACGTGAGCTGTGAGGGACTCATTGCCTTAATGGGACTCTCACGACGACTGCGACTGCGACGCGACGTAACGAATGACGAATGATCCCCCACCACTCTGCTTTGCAAACCTGCCCTTTGTGTAACCATGTAATCTGCTCATTCTGCACTGTACAAAACAAGTCATCGTCCCACCGCAGTCAAAAGATGCAGCAGCAGCAGCAAAAACAAGCAAAGGCACCCGAGAATGGTACATAACGCAAACAATGGACCTTGAAAAAATAAACATAAAAAACCCCCATTCACGAGGTCGTAGTCGAGTGCGACGAACCAGCGCCCTTAAGCTGCTCAACCCCCTCCCTAAACTGCTCCCCCCCGCGCTGCGCCACCCCCGCCGGATCCTCCCTGCTCAAACTGCTCGGCTCGCTCGTGCCCGTTCCCGTGTTGGTGCGGCCGGCAACGGCGTCGCCTGCGCCGTCGAGGGCGGAGTTGATGTTCCCGCGGAGGGACTCGGAGACGCCGTTGATGCTGTTGAAGACGCTGTTTTTTGGGGGAGGGGGGGGGGGTTTAGTTTGTGTGGTGTGTGGGATGGGTTGGGGTGGGGGTGGGGGGGACATGGGACGTACCCTTTGATGGCGTTCCCGACGGATTCGCCGGCGTTGTTGCTGTTGGTGGACATTTCTGGGTTGGTGAGTTTGTTCGGGTGTGTGGGTGTGGGTTGGAGAGAGTTCTGAAGTTGTGTGGTGGTGGTGGTGGTGGTGGTGTGGAAGGATTGCATGGTGGTGGGGCGGGGCGGTGAGTTGGGGCGGGTTGGGGATGTGAGGGAGGTGTGTGGTATGGAACGCCGATTGGGTCAGCCTTTCAGGTCGCCCCACATTTTTCCAGGGTCGCCCAAACTTTCCACTACTAAGTATACCACTGCCCAATCACCCCTACCCATCCTCAAACCCACGCAGCGCCCATTGCTGCGCCTATCCGTCTGCGCCTGTCTTGCAGCACGTCTCGCGCGCGCTTTTCTGCCGACTCTGCTGACCCTTCTCCTTTCTCCGCCGCTGTCCAGCTGGGTGCTTACTGCTTGTACGTTGTACCAATCGCTGATCACTTCTTCTCTCGCCAGTCATCTCCAACCTTGTTCAATCCTTATTGTTGCAGCTTTTTCAGATCTTCACGCCTGCCCCTTGTCGGCTACAGCTTGCGCTTTGCGCGCTCCCGAATCTCGTCTTGGCGGCAGGCTTCAAGGGCCATACATTTTTGACCTGAGGTGAGCGCGCCCGCTTTCCTACATGCACAGTGCTCAATGCTCATCACCATTCTCTTGCGCTGCACCCTGCCTTACAGCCACACGACCGCGCAGCAACGATGAATCATTGGTCGGCGAGCCACTCTGTCCTGTGCGCGTGTAATCAGGGCTCGGGTGCTGTGTAAGGTGAGACGGCTACTTCCCGAATCACGGCATGCATCCATTACTTCGTTCACTGATAATCGATTACAATCTTTCACAGCTACTCGCAAGCTGTACAGTGTACGGCACACACACCGGGGCTCAACGGACTCCATACCAAGGTTGTGAAGGCAGGTTCATAGGCAGTAGTCCTTACTGCGCACGCGGTGCGATGCTCTGCTGACAGCTTTTGTATATTGTGCTTTGCGCCGTTTCAGATCCCAAAGGCCAAAAACACGTAAGCTGTCGCTCCACCATTCATGTCTGCGCGTGGGATTGCACCAAGTCACTGACCACCTACACCTCCCCTCTTCAGACTCGTCCCCGGGTTGCATACCCCCCAACCTCTCACCCGCGTCGACCTGTGACAATACATAACGATGCACGGGCATGATCATGCACTGAAATGAGAAAGGGTCATTGAAATGAGTTATCAGCCGAGAAAAATTTTTCACTGCTTCCTTGTTGCCTCCAGCCCATCCATCCTCTTGACCTCTTCACTCCACTGACTGATAACCTCGCCATCCAGCTCTGTGCTTCCTCGCACTCTATCACGCATCCATCATGTCATCATCGAACAAGGAACGAGTGAGTGTGCTACGTCTTATCAATTATGCGACTGCTGTTGCATCTCTGACCGAGGGTATCGTGAACCGTCTACAGTACGACGCTCTCCTTGCAATGGCTATGGACATGCCAGAGTCCGCCAGCAGAGAAAAGCTCATCGACTTCGTACTCAAAGATAAGGAAGAGCACGGAGTGCCCCGGAATTTCCGCACTCCGGGGAGGACCTCCGCAGCAATTCCGGGGCCTCTCAGGGCATTCCGCATTCCGGTTAAATTACTCTTCTTTCGGGCGCAGAGCTCCGTATTCCGGGGAAAGATTCAAATTCGTACATCTGGAATTCCGGCTTCCGTCAAAAATTTAGGCTTTGATCAAATTTTCGATTCCGCATTCCGCAGCTCCCGGAATGCGGAATTTCGCCGGATTCCGGGACTCTCCTCCGCAGTCGCAAGATCATATGAAAACGAGTCGACCCCTTTCTAAATCGGCTTTGTACATGTCCACAGTCTACATTGAAGCTCTGCATTGGCCATTTGATGCCTCACTCGCGTCAATTTGCTCCTCTTCAAGCCTCATGTGTCCTGTTGAGACCACAAGACTGGGTCTCCTCATATGTGAAACTCGCCGGAGAGTCTCATTGATAAATGAAACCCCGAATGAGACCCCACATCACGTGACCCCCCCGGAATCTCCCGGAATCCGGCGGAATTTCGGAAGAATGAGCTTGTCTGACCACAGATTCCGCATTCCGCAAGAAAAAGTTACGGCCAAAGCAAGATCTATTCCGCATTCCGGCTGAGCGGTACCAGGAAATTCCGGCTTCCTGCTTAAAAGGACTAAACTGACAAAAATTGAAAATTAGCATTCCGGGTTCCGGGTACCGCCGGAACTCTGCCCGGAGTGCCCCGGAATTCCTGCAAACCCATTCCGGGGTCTACTCCGTGCTCTTCCTTACTCAAAGATGCCGAACGCCACGGAAAGACTGGGACAGCTGTTGGAGCTGCAGACGCATCAGACAATGCTTCGACGTCCCAGGAACGCGTCGAATCAACCATTGGTGACCGTCAATCGTCGGGTTCGAGCCCCTCAGTTACCACATTTGCCCGTCAGTCGGCCCCAACCAGCTCTGCCTCGCCCTTTCCTGGCATCGCTACCGGTTCCAGCTTCACCACTGCCGCGCACAAGTTTGCATACGCGAGCCACACAGCCAAGGTGATGACTACGCGTGGTCGGCCTCCTAAGGCTGCAGCTCCCGTGAAGATCCATCAAGGCAAGGTAAGTGCGGCTGTCATGTACATCCTGATCGTGTGTCCAGTTCTAACTCTTTAATGTTGCTTCTTATTCGTCCCATTCAGATCATTTTCCTCCCTGGTGACCTTTGGAGTGCGCGAATGGCATCTAAGCCAGGGGAGAGCAACATCACTGCTTTCCTGTGGAAGCAAGGATGCGTGTTCGAACCCAAGGATCAGATCACCATGGAATCCACGGCTGATGAGGTCATGGCCATCATCATTGCCGGCTTCCAGAAGAAGTGGGACCTCACCGTAAACGGATTCCAGTGAGTAGATTATGGTCCACTACTGCCTGTTTCAAAGACTACAGATTATAATCCACACACGCTGCATCAGGTTCTGATCCAGGCTTCGGACTTTTCATACTTCTTTTTGTTTGAATTACACAGGTACGGCAGGGTCATTGGGAGTGATCATGAACTTTTGCCCTCAGAGACCAAGGCCAAAGATATGGACGGCAGTGCCTTGGGCAAGGAGTACAGAGAGTCTTGCTGCTACATTGTGGATGATAAACGAACCATTCCACACGACATTCGGACGTACTTTTTCCCAGACTTTGCGCCCCCGCCTCCGGAAAAACTCGCTCGCGCTATCAACAACTTCTCGGAGTGCGCATACTGTCTCTTGCCGCTCCCCAGGACGTACATTATAGATCATGAAATGCAGTGCGACCGAAAGGTGAGTTTGGACCTGCCCACCAGCCCACCTCTGCACTTGGGCAGACGCTATGCTAATCACACATCATCTCTTTCCCTTTTCTGTTCAGCTGAACGGCTATGATTCCATTCCGCGCAAGCTGGGGCCCAACACAACAGCATGTGGTGGACTTCCCCTTGACTATAGCGTGAGCGAATGAAACCATGAATCAGTCAGAATCAATCCAAGCTCGTACAGTCGTACTGACACCTCACGGTTCATAACGTGGTCTTCTCTGATCTCTCAGCACGCTTTCTTCCGCTCCAATCTTGCGGGTATTCATCTCCCCGAAGACTTCCTCTCGGAAGATCCCAAAGAGGAGCGCAATACTCGCATCAAGGAGTTTGAGGATTTGAAGGCCTGGTGCCTCTGCAAGGGTATGGGCCAAGCTCTCACCAGCCAATGGATACAGTGCGCTTCGGAAGAAAAGTGTCCGGTGCGCTGGTATCACGACGAGTGCATCTTGACCGCGGCAAGGTTCGCAAGCATCGATGATATCCCTGACGATTGGCAGTGCATGCTCTGTATCGTTGCCAAACAGATCACCGCGGCCGGCAAACGTCGAAAAGGAAAGGCGAAGGGAACGACAGCAAAGCAGTCAACGGCGAAGACTTCCAAGCGACGACGAAGGAACTCATCGGTCGACTCCATCGTCGCTGTTGACTGAGACGGCGCAGACGGCGCAGAACGCCTTCGTCGCGATGCAAGACTATTGATGCACAATTCTATGCCATGCCTCTCGTCTCTCCGCTCTCGGTCGTGATTCGAGTATTCCACTACCTACCGCCTAAAACTCCCCACGATTCTTGCCCTTCATTCATCATAAAAACGCAGACACTCTTCCACTCAAACTAGACAAACGATTCAAAACCAGAAATGTGATGCTCATTGGTCATAGATGTAGATGCTGTCTGATCAGCTGAAGTAGTTGTCCGTAAGCATTGATACCAAAGTCTTCGGAAGGTGGCCAAGACGGAGGTAGCGCGGCTCGCCAGCGTTCTTGCAGTCCAATGTCCAACAGAGAAGGAGGGATAAGATGGTCGATCGCCTCAATGTGGACATGCGGATCGTCATCGCGACGCTCCCTCACATGTCCAACGGTGTCCACCCCGTACGAAGCAAAGTCCCGAAGGCCCCGTTCCAGCACTTGGTCATCCACTTGCTCATCGTCGCGGCGGTGGTCACCGCCAAGGACTTCGAAGCCCTGATTTCGAGCGATGACAATGCCTTCCGTGCGCAGCTGAAGGGGACTGCGATTGCCCAAGCCAGGCGTCCGTATGGGGTGATGATTCCAGAGCGCCGCAAAGTGATCCAACGCGTGATTGAGCTGAGGAAGAAAAATGAAGTGAAGTGCCCACATATGGATGGGATTGGAAACATCAAGCAAGCGCTCGGACTCGAGATGCTCAAAGACCCGCTTATACTTATCCGTCGTCAACCGTTGCAGATCTACCCACAACCGCTCAATGCGCTGATTGTGTGTCGAACTACCTTGTATGAACGACGCCCGACCCTGGCCTGGATTGAACAATCGTTGGCATGAGTTCAGCTAAAGCAAAACCAAGATAAGCGCGAGGTTCAAGATCTGTACTGACCCCTTCGTTCTTCCATCACCTCCTTCACCCCAAGATTCTCTCCGCCGAAGTCCGCACGTACTCGACTTGGCAATCCCCACTTGTCCACGGCTTCGAGGAACGCTGTCCGGACAGAGGCGGCGGTATTGTCGGAGTTGGCCTTCATATAGGTGACCACTCGAGTTTTGCCGTCAATGCAGCCATGTATAACTATGCGCCATCGAATGAGCTTGTGATGCCCATCCAGATGCCACAGGGAGTTGACAAATGGCACAAAGTACGTGCGGCGTTGCAGAGCTGTTTGCCAACGGGGTGAGACTGGGAACGGATCGAGTGTTCGAACGGCAGCCCGGATCATTGCCCTGCTCACTGAGATGCCTACCGCTGACAATGCTCCAGTCAAGCATCTCTCTCCAGCCTCGCCCGTACCCATTTCTCGAACGCGTTCAATGGACTGCGTAAGAGAGGAGAAAGGTGATGAGGAGCAAATGAGGATTATTGGGCCACAGGCCAGCAGCGACTCACAGCACAGAGTTCGTCCAAAGTCATCTCGCTTCGTTGCTTCTGTAGTCCCGCTTCTTGTCGTCGGCGCTTGATGGTAGAGGCTGAGCAGCCAAACAAAGCCGCAATCCGGGTGTCGCTTACGCGCAGCTCGCAAAGCTCGGCCAGTACGTCGCTGTCGATGTTCAAAACCCATTGTCCCTTCGAGCTGAGACTCCAGACTTGCCGGGCCTGGCCAGGAATGTTTCGTTCAAGTGATTCAAGCTGTGATCTCAGCCGTAGGAGCTGCCTGACTGCTTGTGCGTACGTGTCCTCTGGCAGCAGTGTTGAGAAAGGGGCGATAAGGTCGAATCCTTCCTGGATCGTGGCAAGGTGTAGAGGGACAAGTTACGGGTCCGGGACGGGCTGATTGAGCATGAGCTCCGTAGGTCGCACGAATGCCTCGAAGTGAGCATGGAACTCTGCTATCAATGCTGTCACACTGAAGGTTGGAAGAAATTAAGGAGCCTCAGTCAGTCAGTCCCAGGTGATGCTAGCAGGACACGCACGGAAATGCTTACTTGATCTGCTGGCCGTGGTTATCGACTCCGCTGCTCATGCTGCGCCCCTGGTGTGTGCTCCTTGTCAATCTGAAAAGGCGCGAAGCTTGTGGTGTCTGTAGAAGCTGGCTAAAGAGAAGAGAGTTGCTGTGTGTGGTGCTAAATGGTGGTCGTGCTTTTTGGGCGACCCTGGAAAAATGTTGGGCGACCTGAAAGGCTGACCCAAACGGCGTTCCATAGTGTGGTACGTCATGCTGGATCGGCTGGGAACGCTTCCAGGACGAGGGTCGAGGACGGGGAGGATGCGCTTGACAGCAGCGCGCGTCCGTATGCCGTATGTATGCTGATTTGATTCTCTCCTCCGCAGCAGGCCTCCCTCCAACCCGTGCTTGACCTTGCTGACGCTCTCGTCCCCTCGCCCTCCCCATGTGTGCAGTGTGCTTCCCCTCCCCCTTCTCTCTCTCCTGATTAACACAGAGTGATGTCCCAACACACCGCCACGCACCCACACGACTTCATCGCCTCGCAGCACCAGGATCTCATCGACCCCTGCCTGCGCACCCGGCATTCGTCGCTCTGCCTCTTCCGCTCCGCATGCTCGATCGATCGATCGGAAGGCAGGACAGGACAGGACAGGACAGGAGGAGGGACCCTTCCCTCGAGATTTTCGCAGAAGTTCGGTGCGTGGCCCAAATCCTGGCTGCGCTGCGCTGCACGCCATGTCGCTCACATTGACTCAAAAGCCAGGTCCAGGTCTGTTCTCGATCTCTCTCGGATTGCCTGAGTCTGCTGATCAGCGCGACGCGGTGCCTTCTGACTCCCAGCGGACGGGAGATCTCGGAATCAGCGGTAGTCGGCTTCCTTCCTCTGCACGCGCCGGACCCATTCAACCGCGTTGCTCCCCTTCTCTTCTCGTCCTGGCGGTATATGCCCGCAGCATTCCCCCGTCCGTCTTGCCCACATGTACCTCGGCGCCTCGATCACCCAACTGTCACACGAAATCAAGCTTGGAGCATACAGATGCGAGCCCAAAGCGCATACACCCCACCCTCTCTGGAAATCAAAGCATGCATCCTCTTTCTCTTTCTCGTTCCTGAACCTGAACCCTGTACGCCACTCTCAACGAATATCCTGGCTGAGGAAGGAAGAGAATGGTGCATTGGGAATTAGAGAGAGAAGAGAGGGGGGGAAAGAATGCGACTGGTCGATTCAAAACTTTTGGCTAGTTGTGCTGTAAGAGTGGGAACTGGGAGAGAGAAACACGTCACTCGATGGATTTGAAAGGATGCTGATTCACTCCACCTGCTTCCCCTGTGCGGGAGAAGCAAGAGCGGCACTGCCGTATCCCAACTCGACCCTCTTCCCCTGCGCCCACGCCTGCAAGTCAACCAGGGCCCTTCTGTCGACATCAGCCCGTGCCTTGATGGCGTCCCAGAGTGTGCGTGGTGTGTCTGGTGGGAAGGCGTCGATGTGCGGGAGGATGTGTGCGTGGAATGTCTGTGATGCTAGGTTTGCGCCGTGCTGGTGGTAGATGGCTCCGATGAAGGCTTCGAGTGTGCGTCCGCGGATGGTGTAGAGTCCGCGGTCGTGTGCGCCGCGCTCTTGTTCGGACTGTGGTTAACATGCGAACAAGGGGGTCAGTACCCACTGTGAGACGAGGAAAAGGAAGGGAAAGACTGACATGAGCGGGTGTCCAACGCATGACTTGCTCGAGTTCCAAGGCGCGACCCGGTCGGTCGCCCAGTCGTCCCGTGTGGAGGATGACGTCGAGGGCATCCGGGGAGCGCAGGATCTCATCCGCGGCGCGTCTGGCCTCCTGGGCGGTAGAAGACGAGACGACGCCATGGAGGAAGAGAGCGAGGAAGGCATGGAGTGCCCTCCTGCCGAGGAAGGAGAGCCGTCGATTGTGTGCTCCTGCGGTGAGGATGTCGTGCCCCTGCTGCGGAGAGGCATGGCGGTGTGCGAGGTTGTGTGACTCGTGAGTGATGAGCTGGAGGAGCACGTTGTCCGGGAGGGCGAGGGCGGGGTGGTGTGTTGCGAACCAGGTGCGGAGGGAGGGCAGGTCTGGGATGGGGGTGATGGATCTTGTGGGTTGGGAGTGGTTGTGCTGTGGTGGTGGCTGGTGGTGGTGTGGATGTGGATGTGGATGTGGTGTTGAGTGAGAGTGAGCGAGTGCGTGCGGGTGTTGGGTGGGAGCGGAGTGAGAGATGCTCCGTCTGCTTGGTCTTTGCTGCTGCTGCTGCTGCTGCTGCTGCTGCTGCTGCTGATGCTGTACTTGCTGATGCTGGAGCGTGTGCCGTGATGAGGATGCCTGTGCTGATGTGGACACCTGGCGCAGTGCGGTGATGGACGAGCGAGAGAGTGCTCTGTTTGAGATCGAGACTGCTGCTGCCATTCCTGCTGCCATCGTTCTTCCTGCTGCTGCTCCTGCTGATGATGAGGACGCGCTCGAAGATGGCCACACAGCCAAGTTTTTCTTCTGACCGCTCGCTCGCGTGAGTGCGCTTCGAAGACTCCGTGCATCCTGAGACTCCCTGCTGAGACTGGTGAGACCCCTGCAACTCGGCTCCCCTGTGTGATCACTGATCACTGATCAGACGATGATCATGCTCATACTGTACCAATGACAGCCCCCCTCCCTTCGCCGCGG
This sequence comes from Tilletia caries, assembly GCA_032718865.1. NCBI lineage: Eukaryota > Fungi > Basidiomycota > Exobasidiomycetes > Tilletiales > Tilletiaceae > Tilletia > Tilletia caries. The sequence goes on along the minus strand of JALUTQ010000020.1, from coordinate 825,412 downwards.
GAGTCGGGACAGCATCGACAGCGACAGCAGCAGCAGCAGCAGTGGCGATGATCATGGCATAGGCTGAGCATATTCACACCACAACACTCGCACTCGCACTCGCACTCGCACTCGCACTCACACTCGCACTCACACGCACGGGGGCACCGCCATGGCCACCTCACAGTCATCACCGGGCGTCCCAAACACCGACGATGCACACCCACACAACGACGACAGCAGCGAGCCACAAGCCGCACCAGCAGCAGCAGCAGCAGCAGCACGCGAGCCAGCCGATCTCGTCATCGTCATCGACTCAGCACAGCCGCCCAGCCAGCAAGGATCCAGCGCATTCGACAGCACAGCCCACGACACACAATCGGAAAGCATCCCTGCTCTCCTCAACGGATCCACTCCCGACGAAGCAGACCCCAAGCCAGAAGATACCATGCTGCCAGAAGCCAGCCCGCCGTCGATCTACGATCCACCTTCTTCCACCGACTCGTCCCCGACCCCAGCTGCCAGTCTCACAATATCACCAGCAACAGGAGCTGCCATGGCCGCTGCCTTCCCGCCTGCTAACAGAGCAGCACCATCATCATCACCATCATCATCACCATCACCATCACCATCACCATCACCATCGCCCACAGCAACAACACCATCAACAGCACCCACCCCTTCCCCCGTCGCAGCCTCACCACAGTCCTCAATACAGTCTGCCTCCTCCTCCTCCTCCACCACCACCGCCGATCCCAACAGCCCACGCCTAATCTACCCCGCCCTCCACCTCTTCCCCCTCAACGGCACCTTCCTCCCCAAATGCATCAACCTCAGTCCACCCGGCACCCACAACCGCGTCAAGATCGGCCGCCAGACCACACCCAAGACAGCCCCGAACCCGTCGAACGGGTACTTCGACTCCAAGGTCCTCTCCCGCGCACATGCCGAGATCTGGTCCCGGGATGGGAAGATCTACATCAAGGACGTCAAGAGTTCCAATGGCACCTTCATCAATGGCGAGCGACTCTCCGCCGAGGGGCAGGAGTCCGACGATTTCGAGCTCCACTCCGAAGATCATGTCGAATTCGGCATCGACATCGTCTCCGAGGATGGGAAGATGGTCCTCCATCATAAGGTCGCCTGTCGGGTGTATGTCGTCGTCAGCCCGGAGGAGGCCGGGCTTATGAATCAGGATATTCAGAATGGGTATGTCGGCATGCCGCCGTCGTCCGCTGCCGCCGCTGCTGCTGCTGGTGCCGGTGCACGCGGTGGCCAGGGCGCTGGTGGAGATGGGGCCGGAGGTCCTGCGCTCACCAGTGGCATGACCAATGCCCACTACGACTTCGCCCGTCGCGTGGGCGGCACGGCAGCCGGCGGTGCAAAGCCCGCCAGTCTCATCAACTTGGATCAGGTCCTGGGTCGCCTGCAGTCTGAGCTTAAGCGGAGTCGCGAGGCTGGGGCCGAGTTGAACTCGATCTCGAATGTCTTCTCGGACATTCATGATACGCTTGCTGGTGGATTGGTTCGTATCCATCCCTGACTCTAGTTCTGATGGGGAAGCTTCGTAACTGACTATTCTTACACTTGTTTTGATGACACAGCCACCCCTGCACCAGCCGCCATACCAGCATCTCGTCCCCGAGGCGGAAGACAAGTCAAAGCCGAACCCCGGGCCCGGTGCATCTCCACCCAGCGCAGGTGGGGCGCCCGACGCAGAAGCTACCGCAGCTGCGGAAGCCGCCACAGCAGCCACCGCCGCCGCCGAAGCCAAAGCCGCCTCCGAAGCCGCCGCCACCGCCGCGGCAGCCCTCCTCGCGAAAGAAGAAGCCGAGGCCAAACTGGCGCGAACAACGCAGCAAGCATCTGAGCAAGCTGCCACGGTGACCCGCCTCCAATGCGAGCTCAGCGAGACGCAGGCGAGTCTGGCGGACCATATTGCGAAGATGCGCGGCTTGGAGGAGATCTTGGCTGAACATCGCCTTTTGAAGAGTGAGGTTGATGGGTTGAGGTGGATGGTGAATGACTTGAACCTCGCCGGGCCGTCCTCTTCGTCGTCCTCTTCTGCGAGGAAAGAAGTGCCCGGGATGGGAAGGGTGCCCGCTCCGCCCTTGCCGCCGCTCCCCTCGGACGCGCCGGCGCCGTCGAGTGTGATGGGGACCACGAGGGCGCTGCCGTTGCCCGGCGATGACGACGATGATGGTGGTGGATTGCATCCGCAGGCGCAGCTTCGACAGCGGTACTACCGCCTTTCGGACCGGCATGTTGCGTTGCACCCTGATGACTCGAGCCAGCCCGGTCGTTCCGGCGCGGAGCAAGGACGAGCGGCGGGGGAGAATGGGGGGGAGGAGGAGGAGGAGGAGCCGGAGTTGGAGTTGATGAATGCGCTGAAGGCGCGGGCGAGACGTAAGACGCCTGCTATGCTTGCTGAGGAGGAGGAGCGCTTCCGGTTGTTGGATGAGCGGGAGCGGGAGCGTCATCCTGGTCTCCTTCATCGCGAGGGCGAGGAGGATGAGGAAGAGGATGATGACGGGGCGAGTGTGGTCAGTGTGGATACTGTCATCCCTGGCTCACCCCCTCCTCCCACTTCTTCTGGGACGGGGACGAGGGCGAGCCGGTCCTCGACGATCACATTGGGGGATGCACCGAAGCCGCCTGCGGGGATGGACGAGGTTGAGGATGCTTCCTTCCAGCTGAAGGACGGTAGTGCTGCTAGTGGTGGTGGAGGTGGGTTGGCGGTGCCGAGACGGAGGAAACGGGAGGAGAGCAGTCCGGGGCTTTTACAGCTTGCGGATGCTGCGAACGGTACGCGCTCGTCGGGCTCGTCATCTTCGAGCTGGAACAACAAACCCGGCGGGAGCGGGAGTGCGCTCTTTGGCGGGATGGTCGCTCATCAGCAGGACGAGGAGGAGGAGGATGATGATGATGATGATGATGACGAGCGGGATGGGGAGTTGAGGAAGAATGGACATGTAGGTCCGCTTGCGCCGCCGGATTTGCCGCCGGGTATGACCTTGCTCCACGAGGACGAGGACGAGGACGAGGATGCGCGCTCGTGGTCCCAACAACAACAACACCGACCACGAGGAGCGAGCGGCGGGGCGGTACGGATGACGCGCGCGCAGCTCATGGAGGAGAACGGCAAGTTGCAAGCCCGGCTGGCTTCGTTGGAGGAGATGCTGAGTGAGGCGTTGGCGTTGGGGCGGGCATTGGCTGAGGAGGGTGCTGATGGTGGCAAGGAGGAGGAAGGGGAAGATGTGGATATGGTGGGTTTGGTAGCGGAGGAGGAGCAGGGGAGGGAGAGGGGTGTTGAGGTTGAGGTTGGGGAGGGGGAGCTTCCTCTTGGTGGCCTGTCGTCCGAGAAGGAGGGCACCACTTCGGAAACATCTACGGACAGCCACGACAGCGACACCGACAGCGACATCGCCACACCCGTTGTCGACATGGACGCGCATGTCCGCCAGCTGGAAGCACGCATCGCCTCGCTCGAATCGGAGATGGACCGCCGCGTGGCGGAAGTGGAGTCGGAGATCTTACGCGAGACGCAGGCGAAATGGGAGTTATGGCGTGCCCAGGTCGAGCAGGGTTTACAGCTCGAGCGGGATAGTTGGGAGCGGGACTTCCGGAAGGTTGTTCGTGAGCCGCATGATGGGGAGGGTGATGGTGAGGGGAGTAGTACGGCGGAGGATGACTCGAGTGGTGCGAGTAGTCATACGACGAGTACGAGTAGTGGGAGTGCGGAGACGAGTGGGAGTAGTCCGCCGAGTAGTATTGCGGAGAGTGTGGGGCGGTTTGGGAGGAGTTTGTTGGGCTCTGCTGGGGCTGGTGGGAAGGATGGATTGGGGGCGGGGGCGGTGCGGTCTGTGGGGGTTGGTAAGGAGGGTGGGAAGCTTGGTGGGAAGCTTGGTGGGAAGCTTGGTGCTGGAGGGGAGGTGGGCTCGGCGTCTTCTTCTTCTTCTTCTTCGTCGGCTGCTGGGCCTGGGGGTGCGGATGAGAAGCGAGTTCAGGGAGGTGGAGCGCGGGGTGGGAGTGGGCCTTCGTCGAAACCGTTCCTCTTTTCGGATCATGTGAGTTCTTGCGTACCCCTTTCGAGCATGTTGAGCTTCCTTGGGCTGACCATTTTTCTTTTTTTTGTGGTGGCAGAGCGCTACGATCCCTGCATTGTCGGCGGCGGGTGCTGTGATTGTTGCTATGGCTGTTATGGCCTTTGCGGCGAAGAGCGCTGGACCGCACAAGTAACGAACACCATACACCCACAAGCTGCACCACACACCTTCAACACCTTCACGAACGCTCGATACACCTTTCCCCCACCACAACTTACGAACTTCAAAAAACACCAGGCTGTCCGCCCCAGGCAAGTCACAGGAAGAAGAAACACAGAACCACGCGACACACAACATATCTCAACCACGTCGACACGAACCCAAAAAAAAAACATCTCTCTCTTCTCTCCGAGGCGGATTCCCCCTTTCTTCCCCCTCCTCTTCCCGCCTCCTGACTTTTTTTGATGACATCCATGCCCCACCAACCCCTTCTCTCTCGTCCCTTGATGCCTCTCTCTCTCCCCCATCTCCCATCTCTAGGCTCTCTCCTTCTCTCTCTCTCTCTCTCTCTCTCGCTTCCTTCCGACGTGAATTCGCAGCTTACCCCCAACTTCTGTTCCCCATCCCCAACCTCCCTTCACGCCTTCACGCTTGTGTTCTCCCCTTCTCTTTTTGGTCCCTCCTTCTTTTGGGGGTAATTACAGAAATTCTTTCTCTCTCTCTCTGACGTCTTGCTTTCTATGACGGTGAGCACTGGACCGGGATACATCTGGTGTTGAGAGCTGGTCCGTCATATGGTCCCGCGTTCTGCTGAAGATGCTGCGGGAGAGTTGATGTATCCGTCGAGGAGGAGGGGAGGAGGAGGGAGGGTAAAATTTTCAAGTCTGGGAGGGCGGTAAATGCCATTCGCTATGTCGTCTATATTGTGGACCGGGGCAATGCCGGCTGCAGGAGCAAGATGAGCCAGACGAGCATGTTCTGCTGGGAAGAGAGCGAGGTGATGCAGGGGAACGAGGAAAGGGAACGAGTTGGGATATGGCTGGATGAGTGCCGTGGGTGGGAATATGTTACAAGTGCTTTATATATTTAAAGTGACGGGTGAGACACCATCAAGCGGCCTAATCGTCTAGAGGTAGGATAGTCGTTTCGGGTCTTCACAGGCTCCGCATAACGATGCGAATGCTATATTATGGCAGACCGGGGTTCGAATCCCCGTTGGGCCCAGTTTTTTTCGTTTTTTTTTTTTTTTTTTGGAGGACTGCAGCCCCTGCGCTCGGACTGCATCCACAGGATATGAACAGGCAGTAACATTGACCTCGGCCACCATCTCCTCCCTTCTTCTTTTACCTTGCTTCCCCTGCTGCATGGCTTCCTTTCTGATCATCGGAGCTGGCGTGTTTGGAGCTTCGACGGCTCTGCACCTGAAGAAACATCTTCCCAACGCAACAGTGACGATTCTCGAACGCTCCTCCTCGGAACGCAACAACAACGACGCACAAGAAGCAGGACCCCACCCCGCCCCGGCCTCAGATGCAGCCTCTTCCGACCTGAACAAGATCATCCGGGCGGATTATGCCGATGAGCATTTCCGGCGGTTGGGCGTCGATGCTATCGCGCACTGGCGCACGGACGAGCGGCTCAGGCCGTTCTATCACGAGGTCGGCCTTTTGCTCCATTCGCTCCCTTATCCTTCGGCGGCGGGCCCCTCGGGGAGTGAAGGTGGAGTGAACGCCGCGTTGGACGCTGCGTGGGCGATTGCGAAGAAGGGAGTTGAGGAGGCGGCGCGGGTAGCGAGAGAGGATTCTCGGCTGGTTACGAATGGCGACGGCGATGGCGACGAGGGATTGCCGGCGCTCGCCCACCTCTGTCAAACGCGGGACGACCTCGAAAAGGCAGTTCCTCAAGAGGCCCGTGCGTGCCTGGGTCACTGCCTCGAAGCTATTGGCGGTCATCGTCCGCCTGCCTCTTTGGATGGTCCGGATGGCCCGCAAGACAAAGTCGAGGAAGGTGCCACGGTGGCAGCGTACTTCAACCCACGCGCGGGCTGGGCGGAAGCGAAGGAGGCGACTTGCGCCGTCCTGCGGCACGCCCTCGAACTGGGCGTCCGCATCGAATCGGGCGCTGAAGTGGTCGAGCTCTTGACATCTGGTGGAGAGGAAGGAGGATCGCTGATTCGCGGTGTCAAGACGGCTGATGGGAGACAGTTCGAGATCGACCCTTCGGCCGGAGCTGTGTTCCTCTGCGGCGGAAGCTGGACGCCGTCGCTCCTCCAATCGCTCATTCGGTCGTCTATATCGACGACATTGCCACCGCCCGTCGTCTTCTCCGCTCAAACCGTCCTGATCGTCGAGATCCCCGAGGAGGTAGCACTCCGGCATGACAAGATCCCCGTCGTGCTCAACTACGACACAGGTTTTTACTGCTTCGAGCCTCGGAAGATGGTCGTCGAGGGAGGAGAAGGCGGAGGCGGAGGCGGAATCGCGGACACTCGCTGGCTCGTCAAGTGCGCCATCCACGATCGAGGGTACCAGGCCCCCTTCCCTCCTTCGGCCAGTAGCGCCACGACCCAGTCCGCATACCCAGGCTTCGAATCGGCCTTTGCGCAGAAAGGAGAAGAAGAAGAAGAAGAAGAAGGAAACGACGCCCAGCCGCGGTCCGAACTGGCTTCGACGTCGGCGCGGGGATACATCCCGGCCGATCATCAGGACCGGATGATGCTCGCTCTGAGGACGATCTGGCCCGAACTGGCGGAAAGGGGTAAGGTTCACCAGAGCCGGATCTGTTGGTATGCCGGTGCGTTCCTTTCGCTTCTGAGACTCTCGAAGAAGGAAGGTCGAATGTTGACACGAGCTCGCATTGAATTTGCACTGAGGCTAACCTTACTCCTTCTGTGTGCGCAGAAACGACGGACGAGAACTGGTTGATTGACTCGCATCCTTTGTTCGCGAATCTGATCGTCGCCAGCGGTGACAGCGGACATGGGTTCAAGGTATGGCTGCTGATTTTTCTCCTCGTCTCTCTTATCCATTTCATTATACCAAGTCTCCATGATTCCATTTACTAACAACGATTTTCCATATCCGCTTCGTCTCTGCTCCTGATTCACCCTTCGCAGTTCCTCCCTACCATCGGCGCACTCATCGCCGCCCGTCTACCGACCGCGTTGCGGCCTACTACCCTCCCCCCACTCGACGAGCACTGGGACAAAGTCTTCTCCTGGGCACACCACGAAGAGCGCTTTCGAGCGGCACGAGCGCAGCATCAGAGTGGAGGGACTAGGCAGCCGCGGGCGGAGTGGAAAGCGGATCGCGACTCGGCTTCGAAGGTCGTTGCGCTGGAGGATGGCGGGGCTGATGGTGCTGGACATCTGGTCGCTTGGGAACAGGATACGAGTCGGGGGCTTTGAGCTCGTGCTGCGGGGCAATAGGGGGTTTAAGTACGGGGTGCAGCGGCAGTTAAGTCACCTTAGGAGCACCTGCTATATCATTCACACAAGTCATTGGTCATCAAGTGAATTCGTTCAGAGTGCGTTGCCAGGAAAGTCGCTGGCTGCAAGTGCATGTTATACAGCAGTGGGGGGAGAAAACAGAGAAAGCAGGCGGCGTCAAGGAAGGGAGGAGAAGAGATCAACGCGCAGCGATCTGGGTATGGTTGCCGTTACCTTGTCCGTTCGTCACCTTCTTCAACTTCTCTGGGTACAGCTCGGCTATCATCTGATGAGCGGTCAAGCCAGCCTCGTCGTTGTGGGAGCCCATGAAGCGCATCTTCTTCAGATCCTTCTCGTAGCTCTCAAGCTTCAGACCACGGGCCAGTTGGGCAGCCAGGTCCGCATCGACCTGGTGCCAGACGGAGACAGCGCGCGCAAGGACGCCCTTGTCGGTCGTTGTGGACATGTGGCCGGTAACTTCCTTGACGAACGTGGCCCGTTCCTTCTCGCTGAAGACGCGGCCGTACAGCTCGCGAGCCTGGACGAAGTCCTTGGCGGAGACGCCCGAGAGGAAGGCGATGGCATGCCCGTCCTGTGAGCCGACGGTGCGGGCAATGTCGTACCCGCGCGGGATGAGCGTCGGCGGGTTGAGCGACGAAAGGTGGTTCGGACGGGCGCCCTGGTTGACCATGGCACCCGTGCCGTCGCGTTGGAAGTTGTACATGTTGTATTTGATTCCCGTGGGCGCATTCGTCGGCAGTTGCTGGTAGTTCGGTCCCAGACGGTGGCGGTGGGTGTCTGGGTAGGAGAACAGACGGCTCTGCAGGACGGGGTCGGCCGAGGGCTCGATGCCGGCGACGAGGTGGGACGGGTTGAAGGCGAGCTGTTCGATCTCCGCAAAGTAGTTCTCTACGTTGCGGTTCAGCTCCAGTTGACCGAGCTCGTGCAGGGGGAACTTCTTGCGGTCCCAGGTCATCGTCAGGTCGAATGGGTTCACGCCTGCCTGGACAAGCTCGTCGTGGCTTGCCTTCTGGTACTTGACTGTCCAGGAGGGGAACTCCTTGCGCTCGATGGCCTCATAGAGGTCCTTCTGGTGGCAGTCGGGGCTCAGTTCTGCAGCCTCGTCTGAGGACAGATTTGCCGTGCCTTGGTTGGAAAGGACGTGAATCTGGGTGTAGACCCAACCTCCGTTCTCGTTGACGAACTTGAAAGTGTGGCCTGAGTAACCCTGCATGTGGCGCCACGACTTGGGAATTCCGCGAGGACCGAACAGGTAGGTCATCTGGTGGATTGACTCTGCGGGAAATGGAATGAGTGTGAGTGAAGATAGCGAGGAAGCGCTTGGAACAGATGATCGTGTACTCACCAGGGTTCTGACCGACCCAGTCCCAGAAGTGCGTAGAGTCGTCCATGTGTGTCAAGTGTGTCTTGGGGTGACGCTTTTGGGTGTGGATGAAGTGAGGGAACTTTGCTGGGTCACGGATGAAGAAGATGGGTGTCTGTAAGGGTAGGGAAGGCGAGGCGAGAAATTACTGTCAGCGACGATTTTTGTTCTCTTCCCACTTCTCTCTCTCTCCTCTTCCTTATGCTTTTCCCCACCATCATCTCTTCTCCTCCCACCATCACCATAACTACTTACGTTGTTGTATACCCAGTCCATGTTGCCCTCCTCCGTTCTGAACTTGATCGAGAATCCGCGCGGGTCACGGGCCTGATCCATCGATCCGCTCTCGCCACCGACAGTGGAGAAGCGGACTGTGACGGGAGTTTCCTTGCCCTTCTCGGTGAACAGCTGAGCACGGGTGAGCTCCGGGATGGGATGTGTGCAGGTGAATTTGCCGAGTGCTCCACCACCCTTGGCGTGCACGACGCGCTCAGGGATGCGCTCTCGGTCAAAGTGAGCTAAAAGGATCAAATAAAAAAGTTCAGCAATCAAGGGAGGGTTTTTCTCTACACGCTACTCCAAATGAACTCACACAAGGCGTCGATATGGTGGAAATCTTGGAGCAACAAAGGACCGTCAGGATGTTCCTCGGTGCCGACGCGCAGTATCTCGTACGGGTGGGCGGCGGGGACACCGTTGGAGGTGGTGTAGACGCCGTTCGGGTTGAGGGCCTCTTCGGCGTACCCGTGAGTGTGTGGCAGATCGGCGGCGGTAGACATGATCGTAGACGGAGCTTGTGAGGGAGTAGTGTGTACGGAATGAAGGTGGGAACAAAGTGGGGATGGGAAGGTCAAGTTTTATATGCCTTCAGAGCGGACTGCTGGCCAGCCAAGCACGCTGCACTGAGGTGGAGTAAGACTGGGATCGAACAAGCTGTCAGCTGGACCACGACTGGGAATGCTGTCATCGCTGCCAGTAGAGAAGAACGGTGGACCCTGTCTCGATTCCATGGAACAAGAGGGCGAAGAGCGGATGCACCTGCGACCTGCGTATACGATTGGATCCTCTCATAGCCAGAGCGGAACGGTCATTTTTGCTCTTAAGCAGAGGGATGCTGAAGCGCTGAAGACTGGTCAGCATATATATCTGAGTGTGCGAGGATGAGTAAGAAAGGGTTAGAGAAAGGCGACCTTGAAGATCGACCAGTCTTGGTAAGCGTTGATCCAAAGACCCAGGCATGACCTCACACATACGTATCGTATGTGATCGAGACCCTCAATGGCCGTCGGGAGTCTTGGAACCAAGACTCCCGATCCGAACCCGATCGACCTCCACGTGGGACCACATCAACATCTTCCCACGGCCCACGCACGCTCGCGCGCAGAACGTTCATCGTGAGCAAGACGCTCGTCAAAAACAGCCAGAAATCTTTTTTGGGCTCGATACGTTTTGTTTTGTCGCAGCAACATGTTTGGAATCAGTTCGGAGAGATGTCGACAGCAGGGGTCGAGCTGGAGAAGCCTGGTGGGGAGAGACGTGGCAGTCGCTGGCTCCACATTCGAAGACACGATCGTGATTCGTCTGAAGTGAATAGTGATCCTGCAGCACTGGAAGCGGATCAGTATGTAAGTAGTGGGCCGAGGGAGGACCACGCGCAAGAAGGAACACGAAGGGACATACCCAGCTCACCAAATCGTCAAAAAGGTTGCCAGCCGGTCGTCGTCGCTGCAGAACATCCAATTCAGTCGTGCGCAAGGCATTCGTCGCCGGCCTCGTTGGTCCTCACACAGTCGTGGAGGCACATGTCCATTTTCGTTGGACAGGGATACCAGTAGACTCCGAACGGGGCGCACGTTGACTGAGCTTGTCTGCAGAGCCTCAGGTCCTCCTTGGTGTTCGTCACGTTTTCGCACATGACAAAAAGGTCGGTTCCTTGCTGTTAGGGACGAATTCGGGGCGCATGTGAGTATTATCAGCTCAGCGCTCAACAACGATGAGTGATACTTTTCGCTTCGTCAAGGTAGGGAGACTTACATTAGATGGCTATGTTCGCCCCAATCAAAGGTCGGGCAGCACAACACCATCAATACTCTGCAAGGTTGTAATTGACCGCTCAGACACACTCACCACCCGCAGCCAGCCTTTTTTGTCATACGGAGTGCAAAATCTGCAGCGGTTGGTGCAGAATTCGATACGCGTCTTGAATCGAATATTCGGCACCTTGACGCATTTATCGTAGCACTCGTCGGCTCGCTGGAAACATGGTTATCAGAACAGTCAGCTCGACCTTCCCATAGCTGAACTCAGCTCACAACAGAGGAGGGGAGTGGCTTGGTACTCACGACGAAGGCAACGCACAGCAGTGCGACCAGAGTAGGAAAACCGATACGTGTCATGTCGGCAGACGTCGGATAGGAACAGTGACTGTTGGTGAGCTGCGAGTGAGCTGTGAGCGAGGGAAGGGAAGTAGAGGGAGGAAGGGATGAAAGGTAAGAAAATGTGAGAGAAAACGTGCTTATGTAGGGAGAAGGGCGCTCTTCACTCATCACTTCGTGAGTAACGGAAGGTTGTCATCTACCAGATGAACGGCGAGAATTCAGAAGCCTCAATTGTAACACATATGTACATACACGGAGAGTTCACGCCAATCACCTGTGCCACAGTTGTGAGCCGTCTGAGTTGCAGGTTGTGGGCTGTGGCCGCTCGCGACCAAGACAGACACGAGATGAGGCGGATTTATATAGCCCTGAGGGAGATTCAAGGTTCGCAGAAAGTGTGAGAAGCGTGAGATGTTTTTGGCTCTTCTCACGTCTGTGATATCACGGATGGCTCTTTTACTATGAGAAGTGCTCCTCACGTTTCAAAGCGTGAGATCAACGTGAGAAGCGTCATTTTATCTCTGTCTCCCCACCTCCTCACCGCCGCACCAGAAAGAAGCAGCTCAACCATTACCATGCGGTCAATCATCATGCCGCGAATCTCTGCAAGAACTCGCATCGAGCAAGATGTGACAGTAGCGGCTCTCGTCCACGTCAACGCGCTGACGAATCATGCAGCTGACGCGGAACAGCGAGCGGACGGACATGAAGAAGCGGATGGAGCGATGGACGAGGCGGTCTTCACTTTACAAGGCCTTCAGACTATACAGAACCAGCGATACCTACGCGCGCGAGGTCCAACTGCGCGCATCGAGGGAACCCTTATGCAAAGATTGCGCGCATACGAGCAAAGCGGCGACAGAATGCGCTTTCGGCAGCTGGTGAGGATGGAACCGGCCGCATTTCATCAAATTGTCTCCCTGCTGTCCACTCATCCTCTGTTCTCCACCACTCGAGGTCGCCCGACTCCCACGATTGATCAAGTGGCGATAGGATTGTTCCGGCTCGGTCACGACGGAAACGGCGCGTCCGTCGCGAACATGGCGGAACTTTGCGGCTTTTCCGAGGGCTCAATGGTCCATTTCACCCAACGGACTATCAGCGCCCTTTGCTCTCTCGAAAAGGAGGTGCTCTGCTGGGCCAGTGAGTCCGAGAAAGAGCAAGGTCGGATCTGGGTCGAAGAGCGGTGCGGAATCCCCGAATGGCGCAACGGATACGCCTCGGTCGACGGAGTGCACATCAATTGTGCATGGGCGCCGGGCTTGGATCACGGCGACGCATTCATGAACCGAAAGCGACGATTTTCATTCAACGTTCAGCTCGTCACCATGGTGCACACTCTTCGCATCATCAGCTACGTCGTTGGACATCGTGGCGCATCTTCTGATGCTCGAGCTTGGGCCTGCTCGTCGGTAGTCGATGCACCTGCCAGATACCTACGCAAAGACGAATGGATTTGGGCCGATCTAGGCTACCCCTTCGCCTCTTACCTTGTCTCTCCCTATCAGCATCTAGCGGCAACGAAATCCATCGACTTCAGACGTTTCAACTACTCTCTATCCAGCATTCGGATCCGCAGCGAGCATGCCATGGCTTACGTTAAAGGCCGTTTCCCAGCGCTCAAGGGATATCGAGGGCTTCTGGCTTCGCTGCGTGCTGAGGAGTACGCCCACGACTTCATCGTAGCCGCTCTGGTCGCGCACAACTTGGCTATGCAACATGATGAGGCTGGTCGGTACTTGGTGTATGTCAAAGAAGGATTGGATCGTAGCATGACACCGCGCGACTACGACTGGGATCGAGCCAACGACGACGACCTGGAGCGGGAGATGGAGTGGCAGAAGGAGCGAGATCATCAGCAGTGGAGGCATCAGCAGGAGGAGGCTGCGAACCAGTTTTCGAGTACGGACAGAGACATCATTTGCATCGACAGCGCGAAGGAACGTCGAGAGTCGCCACACAACGCTCTCAATAGAGCATATGACCTCCAGTTTGTGGATACCACTTGGCGATCGCGCCAAAAAGAGCTGACCAAGAAGCAGCTAGCAGACGTCGAGCGGAGGAGAATTCAGGCGGTGTTGTCTAGAGGTCATCATTGATCAGATCATCAGGATCTTCATAATCAAAATAAAATCATATTCCATCGTGCCAACTACATCCAGAATCAGGAGTTGAATTTGGCCAGCATTGCCCTCATCAGATCGTTCTGTTGTCTTTGGGCATCTCGAGCAGTCTCCGCCTCAATCCTCCGAGTCTCGGCGTCAATGCGGGCTATGTCGATGCGTTCCTTCTCGAGCCTGTTCCGTTCCTCCTCGCGTTGTGCTTCCTTCTCTTCTCTTGCTGATGCCCGTGCCTCTCGTTCCTGCATTGAGTCCTTCATACTGGCGGCAAGGTCGTCTACAGCTGTGGAGCTGGCGTGACTGCGTTTGCTGAGACCGGCTGCAGATCGTTTTGGTGCCGAGGTCGAGCTCTTTTCCGTCTTTGCTTTCTTGGCCGTGCGGACGTCCGAGTCTTCTGCGCCTGAGGTCGAAGTCTCCTTGCGTTTGCCTTTGCCGACATCTTCGTTATCCTCGCTGAATTCATCATCCTCCGCGTCCCTGATCCCTGCTTTGGTAACTGCTACCGATCCCTCTCCTCCCCCTACCCTGACCCGGCTTGGTGCTGATGATCTTCTGTCCCGGCGCATCTCATGCCAATCCTCAAAGTACCAGCACTTGCTGATTGCCCCTGCGCGCTCCTGCCGCAAGAATCCGTGTTCCGGAACTTCCGAAGCAGTCTTACTGCGTCCCGTCTCAGAGAGTAGTGCGAGAGCAACCTCGTACCTCGCGTCCATTGCCTCGATCTGCCGTCTGACTTGTATGGGCTCGAGAGGTTTCTCCTCGGGGATGTCTATCGTAGCCGCGCAATCACGAAGAATTGAGTTGTGATTGATTGTATGGCCACCGTCGGTATCGCTGCGTCCGGGAAGTAGTGCCTGCTACAGTTTCGGAGAACGCTTCATGAATTCGAGAAGCTGTTCCCGCTCTGCCTTCGTCCATTGGTGCCTGCCGTTCCCCTTCTTTTGCTTCACAGCCAAAGCCGCAGTCGGAGAGGGATCGTCGCCATCGGCAACGTTCATCGCTGCTATCCCGGATCCTCCTTTCGTCGACGCAGGATCCACAGCATCTCCTTGTCGCTGAAAGGCAAGCAGAGACCACATCGCAAGAGAAGCAACGAAGAGGTGTAGGAAGGACGAAGGTCAGTGGTCACTCGTCTGTATCGGTGATCAGTCACTGCACAGTGCTTTGCACCGAGCTCGATCACTGACTTACCTGCTTTCTCTCATAGTCACCCAAGCCATCGTCTTCCACCACCTCATTCTCCATCCTCCATCCCGACCATCGACTCTGCAGACGTTCCGCTGGTGCGTTCTGGATTCGTGGACAGCGAGCGCAGTCCGGGATCGATTGCTGACCAGTCATCACCTTCTTGCACAGCAGCTGCTCCATAACCATCGGGCCAGGTTCCAGCAGCACTCTGCAAGCTGGTATCGTCTCCTTCCGGTGAGTGCGACGTGGTGTTTCGATAGTCGAATGGTGGAGGCGGAGGAAGACGCAGGTGGGGAGCGGGGGAGTCGGTAGGAGCTGGTGTCGCAGACGGTGCCGGTGATCCCACTTGCTTCTGAGGTCGAGACAGCTTGATGGCGATGCGGCGGCCAGGGTGCGTTGGAGGGGTAGCCAACGGAGTCGAGGCCAGTGTGCGCAGCACCTGCTTTTGCACGCTGCTGCTGTTGGCAGAAGAAGAAGACGACGAAGAGGGGGGGTTCAGAAGGTTGGGAGGAGGGAGGGAAGGGTCAACTTCATTTGCCGCACTTCTTCCACGTCGCCCCACCATTGCTGCGTGCCTGCGTTGTGCGCGCGGGGAGGTCGGATCACGGATGTCAGACGGGTGCGGGTCACGGGAGAAAGCAGTACGGGCGGTGTTGGCAGAGCGAGTGTAGAGGATGAGGAGGTGATGGATGTTTACTTGCTGAATGCTGATGGATCTTTTCTCTCTGCCTAGTAGCCCCTCTTCTCACAGATTGCCGATCTCACGCGGAGCTGCTGGGGTCCTCAAAGAATCAGTGTGAGAAGTCTGCATTTTTCCTCACGAACATGTCACAAACCACCATCTCACGCCCAACCTTGAATCTCCCTCTGGTGTAAACTCACCGAGCGCACCAAGAGGCATGAGTTACGCCTTACGCCGTGTTCCTGGGCGCTCACGTCTGGGTGAGAGATGAGAAATACATACCCCGTTTGACTTACGGCTGACATGCTCGCTTCCCATCATATCATTCTCTCTCAGAAAGGGTGACATGCCAAGTGTTGCCAGGGCGCTGGCGTAGCCGCATTCTCATCTCCGCAAGGGCCTCGATTCTCGAACGCTTCCAGTTCTTTTGTTCTCCTCCTTCTTCTCTCCCAACACCATCTCTCTCACATCGCCAACAACTACGCGTGAGTTCCTTCCCTTCCTACCTCCTGCCTTCTGCCATCTTGTTTCTCGTCTCATGTCTACGTCGTCACCTCAGCATTCTCTCTCCGTATTCCCTCTCTCTTTGCAGACCTCTTCCTTTCTCCTTTCTCCTTTCTACTTTCTACTTTCTACTTTCTACTTTTTCCCTTTTCTCTCTCGCCCCTCTTTCTGCAGGCGCGACACATCAAGACAAGCCAGCGGGTAGGTCTCTCATCCTTCCCTCTCCTCCGCCTCATCTACCGGTGCGAGCACGCGGCGCGCTCCAGCCCGTCTCCTTAGACAATAAGCCGGCGCCAAGAGAAATGAAACGTGAACGCATCGAGAATGTAGGTCGAGCGACTTGGGAAAGTGAAAAAGAAACGTTGCGAGCGAGACGGGTCACGAGTATCGATTCGAGAAGAGGGTGTGGAGGGTGGGAGAAAACAAAACGCGACGAGACGGAGTCGACTCCGCGAAGACCGTTACACGCTCAGGAAGGGTCGAGGACCCGAGAGGCAGTGGAAGAGAGCGAGGAGGACGAGGTGGTGATGGATCTGCGTTTCCTCTTCTGCTGAGAGGAGAGGGGGAGGTGCAGAAAATTTTCCAACGAGTTGGAACGCTCCGAGATCACACTGCCTTCGGCTGCTCGACGCCCGACTTGGGTACAGCCGACGGAACGTCGTATCTCCGCAACCGGCACAGATTTGTGGTACTCGAATGTTGGAACTGTTGTCGTTTCAACCTCGGGCCTTGGTCGCTTGGTCGCGCACGATGACTCCACGGGACGGGTACGAGCGCAGCGATGAAGAGGTGCGCATCGAGAGAGGTGAAATTCGGAATAAAAGCGTTCCCATAACCGCCTGATGGTGTGTTTGTCTTCCTGCAATTGAACCGCCGCAGGGTTAGTGCTTCACTTGGAAGGGGGGTCCCACCAAGAACGCGTATATGCTTCCGGCAGTTTCCAGGATGTCCCAGCTCCTCCTCCAGGCAGTCTTCAGTGCACCGCATTATTTGCTGTGGGCAGAAATTCTGCTTCCGCCTCGATCCGAGGGGAGCGCACTTGGCCTGCTCAGCGTGACAGTGGATGATGCAATGTAGATCTCCTTTGCATGGGTCTGCGCAGCGGGCGAACTGGTTGGGGTGGCTCTGGACAGGGCGAGATATGGGAGGAGTGAGTTCATAGAGAGGATAGTCGTCAGTCAACGCGCACTTGGATCCATACAAGCTTCCTTGAGGGCTCCGTTGCACTTACTCCCTCCTCTGAGGCAAGCCAGCCTCTCTTCCCTGCCACGTTACATTCGTAGCAACGCGTGGCACATTTTGACCGACCAGCCTCGGTGTTGGCGACCCTACGGCACTGTGCATCGCAGTCGACTGCGACAAATGCGGCACGCTGACGGAGAGGGATCGCCAACAGAGGTACACCAATGTAAGGAAGAGCACGGAGTAGACCCCGGAATGGGTTTGCAGGAATTCCGGGGCACTCCGGGCAGAGTTCCGGCGGTACCCGGAACCCGGAATGCTAATTTTCAATTTTTGTCAGTTTAGTCCTTTTAAGCAGGAAGCCGGAATTTCCTGGTACCGCTCAGCCGGAATGCGGAATAGATCTTGCTTTGGCCGTAACTTTTCTTGCGGAATGCGGAATCTGTGGTCAGACAAGCTCATTCTCCCGAAATTCCGCCGGATTCCGGGAGATTCCGGGGGTCACGTGATGTGGGGTCTCATTCGGGGTTTCATTTATCAATGAGACTCTCCGGCGAGTTTCACATATGAGGAGACCCAGTCTTGTGGTCTCAACAGGACACATGAGGCTTGAAGAGGAGCAAATTGACGCGAGTGAGGCATCAAATGGCCAATGCAGAGCTTCAATGTAGACTGTGGACGAGTACAAAGCCGATTTAGAAAGGGGTCGACTCGTTTTCATATGATCTTGCGACTGCGGAGGAGAGTCCCGGAATCCGGCGAAATTCCGCATTCCGGGAGCTGCGGAATGCGGAATCGAAAATTGATCGAAGCCTAAATTTTGACGGAAGCCGGAATTCCAGATGTACGAATTTGAATCTTTCCCCGGAATACGGAGCTCTGCGCCCGAAAGAAGAGTAATTTAACCGGAATGCGGAATGCCCTGAGAGGCCCCGGAATTGCTGCGGAGGTCCTCCCCGGAGTGCGGAAATTCCGGGGCACTCCGTGCTCTTCCTTACACCAATGATCAGTAAACTCAGCAAATGAAGCAGAACACGTGGTGACTCACAGTAGCGGTGGCGCAGATCAGGCCCACCCAAGACGAACAGGAAGATACGAGTCATGTTTCTGCGCGAGTGGGGGTGCTGAGGACAGGGCGGAAAGTTTGAAAATGATCGGAGAGGTGATGTAGTGGAGGAGGTGGAGCAGGAGGGATCAGGTTGGGAAGAAAGAGCACGGAAAGGGAGAAAGGTCAGGTCAAACTTACACAGGGAGGACAGGGTGATCAAGGAAAGCGAGTCCGCTGTCCGCTGTCCGATCCTCATCACCTCGTCTTGGCTTGTTGAAATGCATACCCCCTTTCTTTCAACATATACATATGTGAACATGTAAATGAAGGCGTAACACGGCTTGTTCCAGGTTCAACTGCGGGAGAAAAGTGACAAGTCTATACATTCAGTTGTTCCTGATTTGGGAAAGGCACCTCGTAGCTTGGCGCAATGCCGTTGCTTGCAATTTTCCGATCCGCCGGCCGCCAGTCGCCACCAATGTCCGACACGTTTCTCCAGAAGACCCTTTTGCATGTGGACGTGAGGTATGTATGGAGATGCGCAGGGTTTGGTTGATTTAAGTTTCGCGATGAGAGAAGGGCGTAAGGCGTAAGGGGGAGTAAGGATCACGCGGGGACGGATGTCGCTGGTTGATGCTTTTGTGGCTGTAGCGTATCCTCTGGTGCAAAGGGTTCTGTCAGCTCAGACCGCCAGTCGATGGTACAGTATATAGTTTTCGTCACCGCAACGTTATGCCGTGAACATGGATCCGTACGTATCTCTTTAAAGACTCAGCAGCTCCTTCCCTCCCAGCCAACCCCACACACACACACACGCTTCTTCTTTTTTCACTTTTGAACTTTCATCGCTTCATCTCACATGCTCACCATGGCCACTCTCAGTACTGAATCCTCCAAGCTCATCGAGCTCATCACCTCAGCAACGTCTACCATCGAAAACGCCTACGCCTCCAACAACCAAGCTCTGCCCACTTTGGCGATTGGCGGGCGCGCGGAGGGAGGCGTCGAGGCCGCCGCTTCGGACCGCGGGCAGGGCACCCTTCCTTCTGCCGAGTTTGTGCAGGCGGTTCAGTTGCTCCAAGGCGCAACTACTCAACTCCTGGCCCAGCTCATTCCCCCGTGTAGGGCCTGAGTCTGTCCCTTCCTTTTCTTCTATTCGTTCCCTCTTCACATTCCAACGGTGGCTCGTCGCGATCACCTCCACACTCCTTCGTGATCATTTTCTCTTCCGTCCTTTTTCACTCTCTCTTCCTCTTGGACGTGTTGTACATAGATCTAGCAGACCACGAGCTAGAACAATCACAACCAAGCCCGTTACTGTCGACTCTGTCTGCTCTGAGGTTCGCGACCCTTCACTTTTTCGACAATACATCTGCTTGGTCCTCTGCGCTCTTCACCAACACGGCAACACCGCAGGAGTAGCCGTCAACCTCTCTCCGCGCACGCGCAGCAGCAGCAAGCAACAGCAGTCGACAGCGCGACACCCCTGGACATCCGTCCCATTTGGTAAGCCCGTACCCCGCTCTTGCCAGGGGAGTGTCGCATCCGCTCGAAGTGCTCGAGTTGGAGGCACACACCTCTCGGCTCGAGCACCTTCAACCAGTTGAAGCGTTCACTGATTTTAGGGTTCCACCCGCTCTTCCCTTTCTGCGTTGTTCGACGACACGCGATCTATTTGTGTACGATGACACTATCTGCACGCGCTATGTACGATGACATGCACGTGTTTTCCGCCTGGTGTACGACGACACCGTTCTCTGCCTACGCGTACGACGACGCAACAGAAGCAGCGAAGAAGGCGATGCCATCTAGCGGCAAGACCGAGATGGATCTGCTCTCTCCCATCGAAGAGGAGATAGAGGGCAGTTATGGGACATCGGCAACAGGCAGGAGCGGTCGCTCGCTGCCCCCGCCCTTGTCTCCTCGACTCTCGTCCCCGCAGCAGCAGCGGTGGTACCCTGCCAGCGGCGAGCGACGAGCTGAGGCGGACGCACGCCTCCCTCAAGACGATCTCATCGACCTCACGGTTGAGATGGGGCCGATTGGAGGATTTCGTCCGGTCTCCGGTCCCATCAAGCCGGATTCGGACGTGGATTACGCCGACCGGCCCGTGGAGGCGCCCGACGAGAGCGAGCACGAAGATTCTGCGCCAGCGCGCCAAGATGCGGGCCGAACCACGTCCAGAATCGCTGACCAGCAGACTGGAGCGGAATTGGCCTCGGACTACCTCTCTGCTGCCGGTTTCGAGCTCTCTGACCCTGCTTTGGTCAGAGTCACACAAGATCCAGGAGCGGTCAAGGCGTTGGCAATGTATCTGCAGCGCGCTCTCAGTCGCGAGCTGAGCTCTGCCGATCGTGCGTCTTTGACTTCAAACCCTTTGCGTCAAAGAAAAGATCTGGAGCGAGATGGCTCTGTGGTCACCTTTGCCGAAGACTTCGGAAGTCAGCCTGCGGTCGAGCACACCGCAGCTCCTCGTGTGGAAAGGCAGCAAGCTACTTCCGCCGCTCCTTCATCTCGTTCCGGCATTCATCGCCTACCCGAGAGCATAGCAGGCGGCCTGGCGTTCAACCGACCGCTCGGTCCCAACGATCGCGCCGGATCGTACCACCCTCCTCCCGGAATTCTTCGTAGGACCCCCTCTCAGCCGGCTGAGCAGCCTATGCCTCGTCCTTCCCCCGCCAGAGCGTTCTTCGAGCCTCGGCCCATCGTCCGTCCGTCACAGTGGTCGAGCACCCCTGGACCAGCAGCTCCCGGAGTCCAATTCGACCCTAGGCTTATGCCTCCTCCACCAGAGAGCATGGCCGGAAGCTACGGGACCAGCCATGGCTCCTTCGGTGGTGGAAGGGGTCCTGTGATCAAGCCCTCGATCGAGTACGCAGGAGAAGCAGATCTCGACCTCTACGAGTCGTTCGTCTTCGACCTTCAACGCGTCTTCCGAACCTACCCTTCCAACGTCTCCGAGGCCACGAAAGTCTCTGTCCTCGGTGGACAGTTGACCGGAAAGGCCCGAATATTCTTCAATTCCAAGGATTATTACTACTCGGACTGGCAAACGGTGTGCGAAGAACTCCAAGTTCGATACCTGCCTCTCGTAGCTCCGGAGCTTACTTGGAACAAGTTCTGGAACGTGCAGCAATGGGACGAGGAGCAAAGGGTCGAACGGCCAATTCATGAGGTGATCCAGGAGCTTGAGGCGCATCAGCTTCGCTTGGGTCCCTCGTGTAACGACGAGATCATGCGCATGCGTCTGTTGGGCGCGTTCTCCGATCGCATGAACGATGCTATGGTTCAGGTGCGCGTCAACACTTGGGACGAGTTGCGAGAAAACGCGCTTCAAACGGATCAACGTCGGCGTCAAAACCTACAGCGACGAGCAGAACGCTCCGAGAAGCCCGTGAAGGCATTGCCCCAAGTAAGGTTGTCCCCGGAGTTGACGCGCAGCTGGGGTTTTGCGGACTCCGCACTCCTCCGACGGAGGGCTCCGCCGGAGGCGGAGCGCGGAGCTCACTTTTGAGAAATTTTTGACCTTAAAAAAGCACGGAGTCCGCTTGGAGGACTCCGCCGGAATTTGTGCGGAGGCGGAGCCCAATCCTGGGCCCACTTGCCAAAAGTGCGGAGCGCGGAGTCGTCAAAATTGTGTGAAAATTCCGGCGGAATTTCCGCGGAATTCCGACGGAGCTATGAGGTCACGTGATAGTTGAAAAATAAGGGTCACGTGACCTCATTTTTGGGTGCGCTCCGCCGGAATTCCGCAAAAATTTCCGCGGAAAGTGCGGAATTTCGAGAAAAATAGGCATCCTCGAGACACCCGCAGGGGATAAAAACAGGCACCATCATCCGTTGAGAGCTTCAAAAATAGCACTGGAGTCAATACCGCAACAATGTCGGATGGTGAATGTATAGCTCTGAGTGTATTAGAGTCATTCTGAGAGCAACTTATACCACCACTGCGCTCCGACGGAATTCCGCGGAATTCCGAGCTCCGCATACACGGAGCACGGAGGAGCATTACGAAAAACGCACAGAAAAAAACGCGGAGCGCGGAGCTGGGATTTCAACTTTTTGTATAATTCCGTCGGAACGCGGAGCTGGTTTTTTTCCGCTCTGTCTTAGTCTGCGGAGGCGGAGCTCGCCTCAGAAAGTCAAAATTCCGGCGGAATTTGGAAGTGCGGAGGCGGAGCCCTCCGCGTTACTCCGGGGACAACCTTAGCCCCAAGCGACGACGGACGGCAAGAAGAAGCGCTCGTATACGGCAAGTCAAGTTATGACGGCATCTTCGTCAGTCCAGTCGACTCCAAGTGGCGGAGCAAGTTCGTTTCGGACGGCAGCCACCACCAATCAGGGTGTGATGCTGACCGCGGATCAACTATCCCATCACCTGCAGAACCATCTTTGCTTCGGGTGCTCGGGGACCGGTCACTCTAAGGCGGAGTGTCCCAAGGGCAAGAAAGCCTCTTCCCACCATTCGAGGTTGGTCGATGATGGAGACGGCAGCGAAGGCGAAGAGGACGAGGCCGCTGAAGCTCATGGGGTGTCTCTCTTGAGCAAGTTTGGTATGGAGCCAATGGATCGGATTGGACCGCGTGCGATACCTCTCAAGCTGATGATCAGGATCGGAGGAAAGTTGGCCTACACCTTGGTGCCTGGTGGACGATGGTTGCACGCACAACCTTATCAAGCCCAGCTTCATCAAGCTGCACGACCTACCGTTCCACCAGTACAAGGATCCTCTCTCCATCAAGCAGACCACCGTCGGGTCGAAGGGAAGCATCAACCACTGGGCACAGCTGGATACGCAATCACCCAGCGGTGAAGTGCGTTCCAGCGAGGTGTTCCAGCTGGTCGCACTGGACCGGTACGATGCTTTCGTGTCGATTGATTGGATCAAGCGAAATCTACTGGTGCATCGAGATAACTTCGCAGTCTGGGCCAACGGGGAGATTCAAATCGGCGAAGGTTCATTTGATCAGCAGGAAGCTCGAACGGTTGCCGAACGATACGCACGAGCTTTGACTGGCGAGTTTCTCGCGGCTCCAGAGGTCTTGTCCTCCAGCGTCCTGCCTTCAGAATTCTGCAAGGACGAATCTGGACTCGTCGTCACCAGCAATGTTGTCCCGACCGTCGTTCGCGAGGAGATTACCGCCCTGCTGGAGGAGTTCTCCGATGTCTTCCAAGACGGCGCTAGCGACGAGCTGCCTCCTCTTCGAGAAGGCATGAACCACCGCATTCCGCTGGTGGACGAGGTGCTGGTGAACAACACCAGACTGTATAAGATGCCTGACGCTTTCCTCACCCAGTTTTATGCTCTCGCAGAAAAGCATTTGAGGAGCGGAACTTGGGCTCGTGGAGTCGCAAACGGTGCGGCGTCCATCATGGCCCGCCCTAAGCCCGCCGACGCGAGCAAGGCACGGTTCGTGAGCGACCTCCGACAGCGGAACGCAAACACCGTCAAGGATCAGTACGCTCCGCCCGACCAGGCCACCATTCGCAATGCTGTGTGTCGTACGATCCAGCGCGATGGTGGTGTCTGCACCGCTCTTGACTTTCCGGACGGCTATCATTAAGTTCGCGTCGATCCTGAGGATGTTCCAAAGACTGCCACACGAACACCCATAGGCGTCATCCTGTGGTTGGTGATGCAGCAGGGCGATACAAACGCGGGGGCTACATTTCAGCGGAATATGGACATCAGCTTCGAGGGTGGCGAGCAGATGGGAATACGAGCGTACATGGACAACCTATACATCCACACCAAGATTGAGGATCATGTCGAGACTCTTCGCTGGGTGTTGTCAAGACTGCGCGAGCACCGGTGGAAGGTTTCATTCGCGAAGGCCGAAGTTGCACGAGACGATCTTGAAGTGCTAGGCTTCAGGGTCAATGCAAACGGAGTACATGTGGACGAGCGGAAGGTTTTAGACATCGCAAAGCACCCGGAGCCCAAGGACATCAAGCAAATGCAATCCTTTCTGGGCATGGTCAATTACCTTTCCGATCGCATGCCCGAGGTTGCGCTCCTAACGGCGCCGCTATCCGAGATCGCCACTCAAGGAGCTCGCTTCCTCATGACTCCCATGCGACAGGAATCCTTCAGACAGGTCAAAGACTTGGTCTCTCGGACAGTTGCTCTTTCTCCTATCAACTCTGCTCTGGCAAAATCGAACGATCCCTGCGGACGAGTTTGGGTAGTGGCAGACGCTTCTGTCATTGGTGTTGGTGGCTGGGTTGGTCAAGGGGAGCGCCATGACAATATGCGTCCGGCAGGCTTCTTTTCCAAGAAGTACACCGCCGCTCAATCCAACTGGGCTACGCCAGATCAAGAACTCCTCGCCCTGGTGGCCACTCTCAGTGCGTTTCGAAGTCAGCTGCTTGGCGTTCCTCTCACCCTCGTCACAGACAGCAAGACAGCTTCGCGGTTGAGGGACAAGGCCGAGCTAAAGGGAAAGTCCTGGCGCTGGGATGACTTCCTTTCTGAGTTCATTGTACAGGAGATCGTTCACGTGCCTCGGACTCGCAATCAGCTTAGCGACTATCTGTCCAAGCTTGCTCTGGAGTATCCGGAGGCATTCACCACGGTGTCGGACGAAGTCTGCGACCCATGCCGCGGCGAGGACGAGGACGGTCGGCTGTCGGTGCAGGGCGATCGCCTTAAGGTCGTCGAGTCCCAAGCAACAGAAACAGTCGACGAGCGAACGTCTCCGGGATGGGCAATTGCGTACGCAGACGATAATACCTTCGCCGACGTCGTGGCACATCCGGAGCGGTACCCAACGCTCTACCGCTGGGATGCTGAGGCCGGCATGCTCTATGCGATACGGTCTGGGGAGCCAGAGCTCCTAGTTGTGCCAAAGCAGAAGCAAAGCGAAATACTACGACAATCACACATCGGAGTGGGTCATCAAGGAGTGCGGTACACGATATTTTCTATCAGACGACATTACTGGTGGCCGACTCTGGTCAAAGACGTGACGGACTTCTGCGCTGAGTGCGACTCGTGCCAGCGCTCCAAGTCTTCTTCCCAAAGTGCCGCTGGGTTCATTCGGTCGTTGACAATTCCGCGTGGGGCATGGAAACATGTGGCTATTGACTTTGTTGGACCATTTCCGGCAGGAAAATCAAGGAACAATTTTCTGATGGTCAGCATCGATCGAGCATCAACCCAGGTCCGTCTCGCTGCATGCAAGACAAACCTGACAGGCGAGGAAGCCGCGGAACTTTACCTTCGCACGGTGTACGTCCTGCATGGGTGGCCGTTGTCGTTGGTTTCGGATCGGGATCCACGATTTACAGGCGCTTTCTGGCAAGGCTTGATGCGTGGTACAGGAGTGGATCTCAAGATGTCCACCGCTTCTCACCCCGAAACCGATGGACAAGCGGAAGCAGCCAACAAGACCGTCGTCCAAATTCTTCGGTCTTTGCTGCTGGAGAAGCGTCTTCCTCACGCCGATTGGGAGCAGCTTCTACCGCACGTTGAGTTTGCGATGAATTCATCTCTGAATCGTTCACTTGGCATGACCCCATTTGACTACATTTATGGCGAAACCCCCGCAGCTATTCCTTCCATCGTCAAGGGTGTGCAGCCAGTCAGTGCGTCCGACTTTGCCGCTCGCGTGGAATTCCTGCGGGACTGGGCGTGGGACGGCGTGATGGCTGCTCGAACGACCCAGACTCGCGACGCAAATCGATCGCGGCGAGACGATCCGACATACGCTGTCGGTGAGCGCGTCCTTCTCTCCACTACAAACTTGCGGCTTCGAGAGGACAAGAAGCGTCCTTGGGCTGGAAAACTGCTTCCAAAATGGGTCGGGCCGTTCTCAGTGCTCAAGGAATCAAGTCCGAATTACCGTCTGGACCTGCCTATTTGGCTTCGGGTTCATCCTACCTTTCATACTCGGCTCTTGAAGCCTTGGAAGGGCGCCGATGACGTCGACGTTGAGGTCCCCAAACACGACGCCTTCGACAGCGACCTCACTCCCGTTGCTGTAGTCGATTTTCGGGACGTTAGTCTTGGAAACGAGTCAAGGCGTGAATTTTTGATTCAATGGCGTGGGAACGTCGACGAAACTGCGCCCGCAGATACGTGGGAGGACGCAATTAAAGTTGTCGACCACTTCCCCAACCTCCCCGCCAACCTCACTCATCCCACCGGCCTGGCTTTTGAGCCAGAGTGTTCCCCAGACTTTTTGAGGCCATGAGTTTATAGAAATTAGAACATGAACGGGAGATGAAAAGTAGCAAGAGACTGCATGCCTTGTGGACTGATGTTGCTTAATGCTTGGTCTGAATATCTTAGACTCGAATTCTCAAAAGACGTGCTCAATGCTGTGACCTGTCAGTTGTCACCTGTCAGATGTGGATGGCATACCCAAACAATGGTCCAGAAGCACTCGGCACAGTCAATTATCCAAATGACATAGACGCCCTACGCGCCTCGCTCTCAGGGTAGCTTTGCTACCCTTCGAGCTCTCCGCCGTGAGTTGTCACACATGACGTATATGATGAGCGGATGAGCCCATGCGCAGATAAGCTGATGAGCAGATCAGTATCTCATTCATCTGATAGAATGGCGCTCAGTGTGTGAGTGCATTCGTTCTTGCAAGAGGGTTCTGAGAAGTCAGAACATAAGCACTGCTGCCCGCGATGATGCATGCAGCATGCAGCATGAATGCATTTGACAATGGGTCAATATTGTAAGGCCAAGTCCGGTAGAACGTAGGAGATTAAAATAGAAGCGATGAAGCTGATCAGGACCCCGGACTACCATCTACCAGCAGCAAGAATAAAATCGGAATAGAAAAAGAACGTAGGAATATCAGCACTCAAACAGTCAGACCTCAATAATCCTAGTCAGTAGTCAGTAGTCAGTAGCCAGTACCAGTAGTCAGTACTCAGTAGTCAGTAGCATTTTGATTTTTGGGGCACCATCACCATTCACCTGGTAGATGTTTGCGTGTATCTCAAGCAACTTACCACTGGCACGACTTGTAAGTTGTAGGCAGGTCAGGGTTGAAGGTTAGTGAACGCTGGAGTAAGTTGTGCAGTTGGTACTTGGTAGCTGCGTAGTGCGTAATGCGTTCGTCAAAAAGTTGAAGACCTTTCAACATTCTCGGAGGGTTTTGAGTTTTGACTATGGCTATGAACTTCCTCGGAGGGTTTTGACTTTTGACTACGGCTATCGAAGGCGTGGGAAAAGTGGAGGTGGAAGACAAACAGAAACGGGCAACGAACGGCGGAAGAACGGCATGTGAACAGCAAATTGCTATCTTCATAAATAAAACTGAGAGAAATCGAGAGCGTCGATGGATGCTTAGAACACGGACACCCAGGCGAAGTTTGCGAAGATTTCAAGAAGTTTTGAAAGATTTTATTCGAGCGATGTTGCAACATTCGTCTCGGCCGTAAGATCTAAGGGGCAGATATAACCCCATACTAAAGTCTGGGGAAAGGTCCACGCACACGTTCTTCCACAAAGCGATCCGCCATCTAAACATTCTCAGTTCGATCTCGCCCTCTCGTTCTTCCTCCTGGACTCGCTCTGTTGGGGGACAGTGTAGGGCCTGAGTCTGTCCCTTCCTTTTCTTCTATTCGTTCCCTCTTCACATTCCAACGGTGGCTCGTCGCGATCACCTCCACACTCCTTCGTGATCATTTTCTCTTCCGTCCTTTTTCACTCTCTCTTCCTCTTGGACGTGTTGTACATAGATCTAGCAGACCACGAGCTAGAACAATCACAACCAAGCCCGTTACTGTCGACTCTGTCTGCTCTGAGGTTCGCGACCCTTCACCCCGCCACTCTACTGTGCGAAGCTCGCACTGAGCTCGCTTGACTCGGCTTCCATCGGCGTCGTCGCCAGTAAGTTGTAAGAAATTCCTTCATGCGTTTACGCACCATCTGACAGTTTGAGATTCAATCACAGAGCACCATGTTGCCGATATAATCCACAAGCATGACCCCGACGCAACAAAGGGTGTTCCTATCGCCACGATCGCACAAGAAGCCGGTATCGACTCCCGTCACCTCGCCCGAATCCTCCGCTCTCTTGCCTCACAGCACGTTTTTCTCGAACTCGCTCCGGACGTCTTTACCAACACTCGTCATGCGGGCCCACTCCGCTCCTACACGTCTACATCCTGCGTCAATGCCTATACACACTGGACCTGGGACGTACTTCCCGCCGCAAGCAAGCTAGACGAGTGCCTTTCGGATAAAGAACACTCCTCCGGATTTTCGGTCGCTCATTCAGGAGCGGCGCGTGCCTTGGGTGGCGTCTTCTGGGACGTGCTTGCGAAGGACCCGGAACGGGGACGAATCTTCGACGAGGCCATGAAGGAGGCCACTGAACACATCAGCATCGGAGACAGTATCTTTGAAGACGTACCGTGGGGGAATGACTTTGCAGTCAAGAACCCGAAGGGGGTCTTTGTTGACGTCGGTGCCGGCGCGGGACATCAGGCTCTTCGTATCGCACCGAAGCTGCCCGGCTGGGAGTTTGTGATTGAGGACCTTCCTAACGTGCTTGAAGCGAGTTCTAAGGAGGTGAGTGTGCACCCTTCTCCGCCCCATTAGGCTTCATACCACATGGCAGTGCGCTCACTCTCAAGCCCACGACTCTTTCTTCAGCTTTGGACAACGCGCGGATCACAGTACAACTACAGACTCGTGCCACAAAACTTCTTCGAGGCTCAAAGTGTGAAGGGCGCGGACGTGTACTACATGAAGCACATCATCGTGAGTTATTATAGCGCTGGCAAAGGTGCTCTGTCGGTTGTATATTCACAGACTCCTTCTCATACCTTGCCACAGCATGACTGGCCGTGAGTACTTTGAAAGGCCTTGAGGCGAAGTCTCAAATTACGATCTTTGACCCTGTTCCTTTGCCTCCATTCAGTGACAAGGAGAGCATCCAGATCCTGAAGAACATTCGAGACGTCGCTGACCCATCCCGGACCCGACTCCTCATCTCCGACATCATCATCGAGCCCGCTCTGCCGCCTACTTCTTCCTCGGCGCCTCTGCTTGCCAACCTAGGAGGTGGTTCTAGTATGGCTCACAAAGTTGGTGAGTGTCTCTTTGCCCGCCAGCAGTCCACGCAGAGCTGCACCAGCATCTCAATTGCGCTCACCACTCGTACCTGTTTGGCAGATATGATCATGATGACCCTTCTTGAGGCACAAGAACGGACAAAGGCCGAGTTCGAGGAGAACGTCCTTGCACCTGCCGGGTGGAAGCTTGCCAAAATCCACAAGATCCGCTCTCACTACCGGCTCTCTGTTTTGGAGTGTGTTCCCATCTGAGGCTTGAGGCCTGGGAGGGGCTGCTGGGCTCCTAGACAGATACGGATCCGCGTCCACAGCGCAAGTTGCGGTGACAGAAACAATACACTGTATCAATACCCTTTGTACCAGAGAATACGCTTCAGTCACAAAATCATACGAAACCGGCCATTGCCACACCCGTCAGGAGTAGAACAGACAGCATCTGCTTCGTGTCGAAGTTTGAAGACAATTGAGGACATAGTTTCCAACTCAGGAGATAAGAGATGGACGATGGACGATTCGATGAAAAGTAGGAACCAGCCAAACACAGATTACGTTACAGGAGGTTTAAAACGAGACGAAGACAAGTATGAGTTATGTATGACCTGCAGAAGCTGCTGCCGAGGCGGCTGCCGCTTTAGCCCAGGGACGAAGAGTACGAAGGGAAAGCCGATACTACGCCGTCAACGCCGGGCTGCCCAATGTATTGGTTCGACGCTTGATGAGCCCTCTTCCGCGCTTGTGTTCTTTGCTGGACTGTGGAAGCAGGTGTCGGTGAGGCCGTACTTGATGCAGCGCGAGCAGGGACGATTGATGTCGCACTTTTTGAAGGCTCGTTGCCAGTTCATGCAGATGTTCTTGATTTGCACTCGCTGTGAGAGTGGGGTAGAAAGGGATGAGAAAAGACGACTTGGCAATTTGCTCACCTTTGGACTTGATCATGGAAGAGATGGGCTGGATCATGCCGGAAGGAGGCAGAAGATATGAATTGTAGAGACCACGTCCGGTCGCTGTGGCCGAGGTGAGGAAGCCATGAGAGTGGAGCGGGTAGGCTAACACGTTCAAGGACGAGGAGACTAGTTGAGAGAATTTGGCCGCGTACTGGGCCGGTGCTCGATAGAGCGATTATGAAGACGAGCACAGGGATGCAGGGCTGGTGATGGTGCTGGCAGTGAGGGTGTTCGCGATGAGCAGTCACCGCAGCCATGTTGCTGTTGCTATTCTCGCCGTTGTTGAGGTGTTCGTCGCTTGAGGGAGCTGGGCCGGCTTTGATCGTTGCGGTGGAAGGAGTCGGAGCTCATGAGGAGTAGGAAGCTGTCAAGGACGAGGTTGCTGGTGATGAATGTGGAGAAAGATGGTGTTGAGAGCGGGAGCGGAGGTGGAGACGGGAAGAGAAGCGGAAGTGCTGTGTGTTGGGGGGATCAGGTGCATTGCTTCGAGCGTTGAAGGTGATTCAGAATGGAGGCGTTTCCACAGCCGCCTGGACGGTGCAATCATCTTCGGTGATGACGCTTGTGACGTGACTCGGCCTGGCGTGTGCGATCAGTATTATAACAACGAGTCCTGATGCTCACAGTAAAACGTACGAGCACCGATGCGCTTTCAAAAATGAGAAGGTGCAAGGAACCAAAGACCGATGACCTGCAGAAGGAGGAAAAGAGTTGAAAGAGTGTGGTAGGCATCGGAAAGATCAGTGGATGAGAGAGAGAGAGAGAGAGAGGGACGTTGGAGTATGGGGTATGTATCTGTAGAACGGTGAACAAGAAGGATGCGCATGTGAAATGCGTTAGTGCTCAGTAACGCAGTCCAGCCTCCTGACGCATGTGGTCGACAAGTATAGCGAACTCGAGACGATGTATCGGTCGCGTGCACAGACAGAGGAACAACGTTCGGGAAAAAGACACGGGAAGGTGATTGGAGAGAACAACATATGTACTTGCGATTTCGTAGCAGGAGGAGCAATCGCTGGCGGTGCAATTAATGAGCAATGCCTTCTCCAAGTGGTCGGTCTTAATCGACGAAACATTGGACTTGTGACTTGTTCTCGCTTCACGCGAAGTATGTTCGCATCTCGTCCGCACTGAACGACCGACGCTGAGGTGTAGACTGATCAGGTAGACCACGGCGGAAGTTGAAGCTTGTGTCGCGAAGGAACTGCTTCACATGAGATCTGTTCGCATCCTTGCTGCCGTCGTACGACCAACTGTGGGGCTAATCGTAGTCTCCTTCAGTCGATGGGGGTGTCGGTGAGGGTGTCGATGAGGGTTTCGTTTTCCAGTATGGGGGTGGTTCGCGTGGGTGATCGATGATCCACATCAGCGAGGCCCCGCCGAGTGCCCCATAGAATAGCACCTTCTTGGAGACCTTCCCTGCAGACTGGGCTACCTTGGCCACCTCTTGAGGATTGACAACCTCGCCTCGCTCATGAAACATTCGCGCCTCGATGTCTTTAGGTTGAGGACCGCAAAATCATCAGCACAATGCTTTGGATACGATGGCAGTCAGCCACACAGGATCGCTACTCACAATAAGACGGTACCACGGGTGCAGCGTGAGCCACGACGGTCAATATAGCGATGGTGAGAGGGAGAAGGCTTGTCTTCATGTTTGACAGTGGTGGAGGTGAGAGTGGAAGTGGAAGTGAAAGTAGCGAATGTGTAGCAGACCAGCTGCACCTGAGAAAAAAAGAAGGAGGCGGTACATAATCGGCGATGGTGGTTGCTCCAAAGTTCAAAGTTGGCAAATCCTGCTCTACTTTTATCCCTGCTGAACGGTATGTAATGAGAATCAGCGCGCCAAGTGAGCGACTTGCAGGAATATAGGATGATGCCAGCAGGAATAAAAACGTGCTGTGTCGCCATTTGCTCGCCAAACAAGAGCCTGGGCTCTGCCTTTTCCGCCCGCCCTTTCATTTCAGACGTGTCGCCGAACGAGTTCCTCTCATTTGCGTACTACTGTAGGAACGTTCGCGCCTGTGATGACTGATGAGAGGCGATGTCGAGAGCTGTGTTCAAACTCCGAGCGACTGCCTGTCGCGACAGGTCATTTTCGGAGTTCGCTCCGCTGGCATCCACGAAGCCGCAATACGCCACTGCCTCCGGCCCTTTGCCCTTATTATCGACATCGTGTGCTCCTTTCGGACATCGCTTTCTGGGTGGAAGAACTTCCCTTTTCCTTCCCTTCGTTGTCGTTCTCTCCTCAACCACAAGCAGTCTACATATGCCAGCGCAAACCACCACCACCACACAGCTGATAGTACTTTGAGCCCACCCTCAGTGTCTGTGAGTTTCACCTCGGTGCCCCTTCCACCTCCTACCCTCTCGACCTACCGTTCAGCGCGCGTTGCCTCCTATCTCTCACTTAGTCCCTCTATCTCTCTGTCTCTCTCTCGCTCTTTTTTCCCGTCTTTCTATCTCCCTTTACTCCTGCAGCTCGGGACACGCAGAATTAGTGAGCTTCACGAGTCTCTCCCTCCACGTTGCCTGACTCTGCTCGAGCTCGTTCTTTGGCTACGTTGACTGCGGTAATTTCTCCTCTCTGCGTCTGTGCACTTATGACACCTTCCTATGCATTCCCAGTCACTTCCGTCCTTTCTTTCGTACCATCTGCAGCCCGCTCTCCCTTCCAGACTCGCGCCCGAAGCCCTCTTTTGCTGACCTTTCTCCAACGCTTTGCCCACGTATTGACCCTTGCTGCGGACGCGCTAGTACTTGCTGACCCTCTAGCCTTAACTTTCTCACATCTATAGCGTTCCGCTTTCCTCTGCAGCACGTCGTGCCCCTTTCGCCTGCCCCCTTCTCCTTCACTTCGACAGCTCCGCTGCTTTGTGGCTGCCGGCTCTCTCTCTCTCTCGCTCTGTCTCCTCGCTCTGTCTCGTGAATTAAATATCAAATGGAGCCGTACGATGTGGAACGTGAATTGGTACGAGACTGAATCTGGCGATACGCATATACAGGATTGAGCAGCATCAACAACGCAGTGATCATTTGGCGCCGTCTGTCGAACCGGGAGCATCAGCCTGGCCGTCGGTCAAGAGCAAGAA
Organism: Tilletia caries; assembly: GCA_032718865.1. Lineage (NCBI taxonomy): Eukaryota > Fungi > Basidiomycota > Exobasidiomycetes > Tilletiales > Tilletiaceae > Tilletia > Tilletia caries. The sequence continues at coordinate 792,395 of JALUTQ010000020.1, read as the reverse complement.
GATGTTGAAACAACTGTCGGAAGGTTATGAAGGCTGCCTTGGCGGAGAATGACGCGCATGACGCATCACATGACGAGGTGTATGTACTTTCGCTGAGTACGAATACTGGATGCAGTTTCCATCATGTCCTGGCTCCGTCTTCGTGCAGTCAAGCAAGCATACGTCGACGCTCAGCGGGCAGAATTTTTGCTGCTGTCTCGATCCGAGGGGACCACAGCGGGACTGCGCTTTGTGACACTCGTCGATGCACTTTGGATCTCCTTTGCACGGGTCTGCGCAACGGGCGAACTGGTTGGGGTGGCTCTGGATGTGACAAGATGTGGGAATGGTGATTTGATAGGGAGGATAATTGTCAGTCAGCGCGCACTTGGATCCACACAAGCTTCCTTGAGGGCTCCGCTACACTTACTCCCTGCTCTGAGGCAAGCCAGCCTCTCTTCCCTGCCACGTTACATTCGTAGCAACGCGTGGCACATCTTGACCAAGCAGCCTCGCGTTTGGCGACCGTATGGCACTGTGCATCGCAGTCGACTGCGATGAATGCGGCACGCTGACGGAGAGGGATCTCAACAGAGGTACACCAATGGTCAGTATACACTCAGCAACTGAAGCAGAACACAATGGTGGCGACTCACAGTAGCGGTGGCGCAGACCAGGCCCACCAAGACGAACAGGAGGATACGAGTCATGTTTCTGCTGCGAGTTGGGGTGCTGAGGACAGGGCGGAAAGTTTGAAAATGATCGGAGAGGTGAGGTAGTGGAGGAGGTGAAGGAGGAGGGATCAGGTTGGAAAGAAAGAGCACGGAAGGGGGGAAAGATCAGGTCAAGCTTATGTACATATAGGGGAAAAGGTGATCAAGGAAAGCGAGTCCGCTGTCCGCTGTCCGTCGCAAGTCGCCATCCTCATCACCTCGTCTTGGCTTGCCGAAATGAATGTCCCCTTTTCTTCAAAGTGATACTTACATATGTAATATAAGGCGCCAGACTGCGAGTTCCGGTTCCTAGATGTTGGCGCAAGCTGTCAATACGTCACTTTGATACTGGCATATACATACCTCGTTCGCCTACCTATTGAGACCTGTAGCAAGTAGCACCTGAGAGGGAATACACATATCTGGTGATACGCATGTCTGTGAGACTCCTGAAGAGTCTGACCGGCCTGGCAGTCAACTGGCCCCAAGTACAAGTTCCTCATAAAAGGCTCAGCGAGCGTTCCCGCCGACCCGTTGCGACCATAGGTAGCGACCTTCAAAGAAGGAAGCGCCTTGGCGGGACGCCGATGAGCCATTATCACCAATGGGAGCACAGTTCTGCCTGCCAGTTGCCCACAGACAAGACCTAGTATAACCTAACCAGACCATGAGTGAACCGAGATAGCAAAGGTAGCAACGTTACGAGGAATGCGTTGCGATGCAAGAGCACAGAGAGGGAGAGAGCCAACAACGAGGGAAAACGAGCGAACCTGAACGAGAACCGATTTAACCATGAACTGAGAAGAAAGAAGTCTAACCTGACCTGGACGATGATGCTTGTGCGAGTCGTTGTTGAACCGGAGCAATGCCTGCGACAGGGTCTCGAAGGTATAGCCTGAAGGAGTCCGATACCCAGCCTCCCAGAAGCTTGGTGTCGTCTACCGACGCACCCTTGTGCCAGTAGTAAGTCGCCGCGCCGATTCTGAACGAGTGTCCAGAGAAAGTTGGCCGCCCTGCCCGTTTGAGGGCATCCGAGAATGTGACCAGCATCTTTTCCTTCGCGAGAGGAACCAAACGCCAACCTTTCCCTGCCCGGACCTTGTATGCGAAGAGAGGCGTTTTAGAGTCGACCGTGGAAGGGAGAGAGTTGAAGACCAGGTGCCAGCGGAGAGCCTGAATTGGGTCGAGAAGGCCTTGTTGAGTCGAGAGGATCTTTGTCATGCCGGTCGTCAAAGTCGTCTTAGTCCACGGTAAGTGGATCCCCACTGCCTCAGCACCTTCTGCCGGAGACCTGAAGGGACCAACCCCTGACCTCGAGACGTGCCGTGCCGGATTAAAGAAGTTGGCCGAAGGACATGTCGTTTCTCCTAATCGGCATGCCGACCAGAACGACATGAGGGCGCAAGCCCACGTAGCTGCATGAAGTGAATCAGTAGTCGGATTGAGAAAAGTACGAGCGGCGACGAGGTCTTGAAATTGTACGGGAGGACGAAGGGGAAGTTTGTCGGGAGCGAGCTTCGCGACACCTCTGAGTGCCCTGCCGACCAGAGGAGATTTGACCCATTCAACACCCCAGGACTCGTGCCATGCCGCCAATGCCGATAGGTGGTTGGATACCGTCTTGGCTGACTTTGAGCCTGCCCTGGTGCCAACGAAGGCGAGTAGCAGGCCCTCCGAGATGGGGAAGATGTCCCTGACCGAAAGTCCTAAGTCGAAGCAGAAGGCGATGAAGATTCCGATACCCGACCCGTAGTTTTCACGCGTGGAAGGCTCCAACGCCGCGCCAAGTGCCCTACTGACCGCCAGATCAATATGAGTGGAGTCGGGAATTGCTTTGCCGGAAGAGAGAGTGAGAGAGTTTGCGATGTCGAAGCCTGGACGCCACTTGAGAAGGCGATCGGAGAGTGGAACCCTAGGGAAGAGAGTTTTGCGCAGGTGCTCTTCATCTTCCTTGAAGACACCTGACCCTGGCGGAGGCGGAAACGCAGACGGGATCGCAAAGTCGACTTCTGAGCTCCCCCCGAAGCTCGCCTTCTCTGTGACCTTCGTGTGCTTGTTCGTCCTCCTATGCTCTTTCATCAGCCAGTCAAGCGATCCGTATCGCTTTGACATACTGGCTGATGAGCGGGGGGATCTTGAATTCCGGCAGTCGTGGCCCGGACGGGAACACGCCTCTCGAAGGACCGTCGGCCGGGTTGTTGGCTGATTCCACATATCTGATGTCCAACCTCACCTTCTCGTCCCTCTCCAGATCCACTACCCGCTTCAACACCGAGTTGACCTGCTTCCCCCGCGACCGACCGAGCTTATAGCCGAATAGGACCCCTTGGTTGTCCGAAAAGAATTGGACAAGGGAGTCTCGCGCCCCCAAGGCGAGAGCTGCTCGCAGGCCGAGCTCCAATGCAACTGCCTCAGCCCAACCGATGTTGCGCCCGTCTGCGTCCCAACCCGGGGTCCAGCTCCAAGCAGACCATGCATCACCCACGATCACCCCGATTCCCCATTCAGAGGAGGCGTCTACCCACACCTTCGGCTCGAAGACCTTAGTCGGCCGAGCGAATGACCGGACGAAGGGCATCAGCGAAAGCTCCGCCACCCACTTAGCCGCCTCCCTCTGGACCTCCGGCTTTACATGCCGCATTTGAAAGGGGTTGTTTTGTTCCCACCCAGCAACGAACCCCGAGAGTTCCGACAGCCACGGCCGCAGGTCTCTCGAGACGTAAGCTACGTGTTGCAGCGACCCGAGCAGCTTCATCGTGTCCTTCAGCGACTGCCTTCCTCCGTCCGTGAAGGGCAGGGCCTGATCCTTGTATTTGTCGGCTTTGTCCCGTGGCAAGATGACCTTTCGTCGAGCAATATCGAAGACCCAGCCAATGTACTTCGGTGAGTCGCTGAAGTCGATCGTTTTTGCCGGGTTCCAGGGGAAGTTGATGTCCTTCGTGACCCGCAGAACGTCCTCCACCGTGACCGATGGATCAAGCCGAAGGATGAGGAAATCATCCACCCACTTCAGCACCTTTACCCTCCCAACCAACCTGCCCTCGATAATGGCCTTCGTGCAATCGCCCACCTTCCCCCAGACGCCTGTCGCCGACGAGAGACCAAAGCCGAGAAAGAAGTCCATGTAGAAAACCCCCTCCTCCAGCATGACCACCATGCCTGGAAGCTGCGAGATCCTAGCCGGACAAGCTCGGAAAGCTTCCTGCGCGTCCATTGTTGCCCCCTGGATGTCGTTGGGGAGATCGTTGATGGCCTTGAACGCGTCGTTTACCCCATCCCATCCTGTGATGAATTCATCCGATTCGATGAACTTGTTGATGCTTGTGTATGCGTCGTTCCTAGGGAAGGAGAAGTCTTGTACCGGCCTAAACTTGCCGTTGGCCTTCGGGATGACCCCCATAGGGGATGATTGGAACGGTCCGATCAGTTCTCTACCTCCTGCCGCGAGAAAGGACCAATCCACCGACCCTTCTCCACCTCTGCCTTCGCAATCCCCTTCAGTACCTCCTTATGTACCACCGCCGACTTGTGGTTGGGAGGAGTTTTCGTTTCCCTGATGGCTGGAATGCCGAAATCGAACCCGTCCCGGACGCCCCTCACTATTTCTCCAAAGGCGTCCATCAGCCCAAGCTCCTCGAGAGCACTCTGCAGCCCATCCGCATCAAGCGGACGGGGCAGAGCCGCCAGCTCCGGCCGCAAATCCTTGGCCATAACGAGGGCATTGGTGTGCCCCATGGCTCTGGTCTCCACAGAGGGAGCACTCGTGTTGCCAGCACGCTTGACCAGCTTCTGCTCGGGGGCAGATACCCCTGTTCCAGAGCATGCAAATTGATCCTCCATCGCTGACCCGGACGAGATGACCACGGTCCGTTCTGGTAGCGTGGGGCTTCTTCCGACCTGCTGGCGTGCCCCTGCAGGAGCTAAAGGGGTGGTTGAGCTGGGCTTGAGTCCGACCGCATATTGTGCATGGAGCCCCCGGGGTTGTGCGGTGATCAACCTGGGGGCCTGATCGAAAGGGCGCTTGCTGAGAGCCACCTCCTCGGGGAGGACCCCAACCGGTGCTGTGTCCACCACCCCCGGCCTGACCTTGGAAACCTCCGTAGCCAGCGCCCTGACCACCACCGCGCGCCTTCTGTGATGAACCTCCCCGTGAGCCTCCCTGTGATTGGCGATGCGCTCCTTGGCCACTGGACTCGGCTTGCCCGTGTGAGCTTCCATGCTGCAGGTAGGCAGCAACCGGCGAGTATTCGTCCGCCCGAGGAAGCCTTCCTTCCCGGCGCAGTCGCTCGGAGTTTTCCCAGATGGCAGGCTGCCAGAGGAAAGGGCTGAGCCGGCCCAGACCCACCGGAGTCTTGTAGTAGGTCTCTCGGACCGAGGCGATGTAGTGAATCACTACCGGCCAGTCCGATGAAGCCTTGATCGCCAGGCTGTACTGCTTCTCCCAAGCATTTGCCTCTGTTAGCAAGATATGCTTCTTGACCGGGTCGTGCTCTGCCTCGGCGAGGTAACGTGTGATTTCCAGCTGATTGGCGGAGGCTCGGTAGAAAAGCTCGAAAGACATGAACTCGTCTCTGATCTTAGCCTTAGGGACCGCCGCATCGGAGGATCCCAGCTGTTCCAGTAGTTTCCTGCCAGCCTCCGAGTATGAGACCGCCTTTTCGTGTCCCGCGGCCATTCCCTCCTTCGTAAAATGCCAAAGCGCCACGTATTGCAGTGACGCAATCTTCGCAAGCACGCCTGCCGCGGGTAGCTGGAGAAAGGTGCCCAGTACGCCCTGTGGATTGAAAGTGGCGATAGGATCACCGACCGTCTTGGCCCGAATGTAGCCTGGGTGTACCGAGTCATGATGAGGACCAGAGCCAACCAGACCAGACGGGATGCGGCCCGATTCGTTAAACCGAGGGTTGCCGAAGGAAGGAGCGTTGGTACCTCGAGGATCGAACCCTTCTTGATCTTGACCTAGATGGAAGTGCTGAGCTTGATGCCCGTAGCCCATGTGTGGATTGGGGCTCGGACCAGGACCAGGACCAAGGAAAGGGGACTGATTGAACCCCTGGGGAGAACCTTGACCTGGATCCAACTGTGTTTGCCGACGGACGCTGGGGCCTTGGGGTGAGGGCGATATATGCGCGTCGTCAGATGTAGCCGGGAACCGAGTCATGCGAGCGAAGGCGTCCAAAAGCTGCTGTCGGCTATTGGGAGAGTACTCGGCGAACAGCATGAGCAGAGCCTCCTTCGGCGTGCAGGTAGGGGTTTCCTGCCGATGTTGGCCTCGGGCCTCAGGAGCCTGTCGAGACCGCGAGGAAGAAGCTTGCTTGCTTCGCGCCGTGCCAACCGCAACCTGTTCTTCCTCCTCATATATCTCCACGCGCGCGCGACCTGCGCCCTCCGTGCGTTGGCGAGCTTGTCCTCGACCGACGCCCTCGCTTTCGCCCGTAGGCACTCGTTCCCGAGCCCGTCGTTTTTCTTTGGCGCGGGCGGTGAGCGCACAACGCAGCGCGCCAGATGCTGAGGACTCCCCTCCACCAGTGCCTTCCTCGCCTGACACCTAAACCAACGTAGAGGGAAACAAGCAGGCATAAAGAGTAAGTATGCTGCAAGATTGACCTGAACCAAGACCTGTCCTGGACCTGAACCAAGAACCACCCAAAACCAGAGACCGGACCTGAAGAGACTTACCTCTCGACCAATCCCACCAGAGCGAGACAAGGAGCCCTCTGCCACCGTCTTGGACGTGACTGGCGCTGCGGCTCCACCGGACGAGGACCTTCCGGGCGAGATAGGAGAGCTGCCAAACCGAACCGAGGGACCCGAGGTATTTGCGCCCAGGTTGGGCGGCCCGCGCAACTCCGTCTGAGCTGCCGCTCTGGGCGATGCCTGCTGTGCTGCCATGAGTGCCTCGGCATGTGATGTACCTTCGGCCATATGCTGCATGTATGAATCAAGCTGCTTCTGACCTTGAAGAGATCGGATGTCGGCGGCCACTTGGTCGGCCAGCTCCTGAGCTGCAAGGACAGCGCGATCGAGGTTAGAACCACCCTGCGACATCTTGCTTGTAGACGAAGAAACGAAGAACCAGAACCTGCTGCCAGTCTTGAGCCGAAAGCTAGAGTCGCAGGTGTTGTGTGGTTGTTAGTATGAGCAACCCACTCACTCCACTGTGACTTGTCGAGTCGACGCGGAGCGTCTCGGATATCTCGGCTCAAGACTCCGGAGCTCACGAGGCACACAGCCGTAGCCTCAAAAGGCGCACTCTAGTTACATGTTATTAAGGCCCGGACTCCAGGAACAGCGATCAGCGTCCAGCGATGAGCGATGAGCGATGAGCGCTCTGTAAAAAAAAAAACATGGATGTCCGGGGTCAAACGTGGATGTTTCTGGGCCGATCCACGTTTTTTACCGTGTTCGACCCACGAAACGTCTCCTTTTTGCGGCCGGCTTTTGGCGCAGTGTGCCGCATCTCATTTTGACTGGGCTAATATTTCTTTTTGTATCGCTCATTACAACACCTCCCGCTCCCTCAATTACAACACAGCGTCCATGCAGCAGAGTTTGGAACTTAGCGATTTTCAGGCATCCAGCTGCCAGCGCTGGGGAGCGGTCTCGGCCGAGAGACGTCGAGAAGAGAAGAAAAAAAGGTGCGCTTCTTCTGCACTCGCACCACCACACCACCACGCGCCCTTCCACCGACCTGCCATCCATCCCATCCACCCACGCATCAGCATGCGCATCTGCCCCGTGAGTCCATCACGCTGCTGCTGGCTGCGCCTTTGCACTGACGTCTCTCTCTCACTCCCACTGAAAATTCACCAGACCTCTGCTGACCACTGACTGCTCTCGTCCTGCTTCTCTTCTGACCATCTCCCGCTGACCACTGACCAAGCTCTCTCCTCTGCTCACTTTCACTTCTTCTCTCTCTAAGCTAACAGCTCACGCTTCTCTTTCATTGCTACAGTTAGTACCTCGACGACGGCCGACGCCAACCTCTCCCCCTTCTTCTCGTACAAGCGCCTGTAAGTCTACTACTTTCTAACATTCGACATAGCCATGGTTTCAAGCTTGCTAACATATACTTCTTCTTCTTGCTCAACAGCTCAGCACATCCCAGGCCACGAGCGCTTCCTCGAGAACTGGCTCCGGCCTCCGCCGTCGTTCTCCGTCACTCCTCCCCTGTCCCTCCCCTCTGCCCCCCCGTCTGCTTCCCTGTCTGCCTCCCTCTCCCCTCCTTCAGTCTCAGCCTTCCTCACCTCTTCCTTTCATCGCGCTCGACGCTGTTCTCTTGTATCTCTCTCTCTGCGTGCAATCATATGATGTCTTTGCTTATCTGCTTCTGTCGCTGTCTATTGGCTGAGAGTGCGGTATCTGGGCGGTGTCTGGATGGCTGTGAGTGCGGTATCTGGGCGGTGTCTGGGGCTTATTGCCCGCATAGCCGAGAGGGCGGTTACAAAATCGAGGAGGAAAGATGGCGCAAACATTCCCTTCCCGTTGACGAAACTGGGAGACGTAGAGGAAACGTGGAAGTTCCCCTTTCACCTTGTTGGAACCTGTCCTCGCGACACCATACATCTCGGCCAAACCGGACCGACCTTCCTCCTCACCAGTACTCCGACCTGCACCTCAAGCTCAACGATCAACGGTTTACAGTCGTCCTCAACATCTACCTTCCTTACTACTTCACTCTCAGTCTCTCCTATCAGTCTGTCCTGCTTCCTATAAGATCCCTGTAGTCTCTCCATTGCAATCCCATCCCCTAAGCGTTTCCTCTACACTGTGTGCAGAGTCTGATCCCGGAGATCCTGATCATATTCAACAGGTTATGAGCCCTACCTCCCCCTAGCTGGCCTAGAACACAAAACACATCCTCTACTCACTTCTTACATCCCTACGAAGCCCAATCCCCCACTCTTCTACTCCCGCACGATGACCGACACCCACGACGCCGACACTCGAGCTGCCGGGAACATGGCGAAGCTCACCAGCTCCAACTGGTCCCATTGGCACCCGCTCCTCCTCCTCATCCTCCGCGGCCGCGACCTCCTGGACACTATCGATCCAGCCGCCGTCCCGAACGACGACGAAGATGCCGGCCCCGTCAATCCCCTGGCCGTCGAGATGTTCAGGAGGCGTCAAGACCGAACTGCGTACATAATCGGGTTCAGCTGCAGTCCCTCGATTCAAGCCAAGGTCATCAAGAAGCACTCACCAATCGACATGCTCGAGGTCGCCAAAGAGGAATGCCTCAGCGGCTCCTACGCCAACACGGCCCGGTTCTTGAAGCAGCTCATCGACCTGGGATCCGAACCAAAAGAGGACATGCGTGAGCACATCGGCAAGATCGACACCATCTTCAGCAACCTCAACGCCGTCGGCTATCCACTCACCGAGAAGGCCAAGGTCGTCCACCTCCTCGCCACGCTCCCAAGCAGCTACGGCGGCCTCGCCATGGCCATGGACGTCCTCGGTAGCGCCGCGACCTACGAGCGACTGCAAGTTCACATCACGGAGGAAGAGCATCGTCAGCACCACTACACCGCGCAGGCAAAGAAGGAGACCGCCCTGATTGCTCACCAGGCATCGGCATCCAAGAGCAACAACGACCGCCAACGCTCTCCCCGATCGGACCGCAACGCGCGCTGCGACTACTGCAAGAAGAAGGGACACGACGAAGACGTGTGCCGCACGAAGGAGCGACACGAAGAAGAGGACAAAGGCGTCAGTGACCGCGCGGACTATGCGTATACTGGACGCGAGACGCACAGCGAGACCATTTACATGGGTCAAGTAATGCTGTGCACCGACAAGGAAGGAACGAGGTCGCTACTCACCTTCATAGTCGACAGCGGTGCTACTGAGCACATCGTCACCGACCTCCGATGGTTCACCGAGTTCGAACCCGTCGAGGAGAGTCGCGTCGTCACAACCGCCAACGGAGACCGAATGCCCGTCCTCGGGATCGGAGCCGTCAAGGTCTGCACGGAGAACGGAGAGATCATCAGCATCTATGGGGCAGCGTATGTGCCCGGAGCCGTATCCAACCTACTGTCTGTGTCAAAGATGGTGGACGAGGGTCTCAAGGTCATCTTTGCCAAGGACACCTGTCGAGTAACCCGCCCTGACCGAACCTGCGTCGCAACGGCAACACGCGAGGAGGGTTAGTACAAGATACACGCGCGCGAGCCACTCGACATCGACGCCGTACTCACCGGCAGCACCAAGCCCGGAACCAACCAGCAGCAGCGCAGGACACGGCGGAACGCCACCGAGCTCGACCTCTCCTAGACCTGCAAGAAGACATGTTCGATCAGAAAGACATGCATCCACGAGACGTCGCATACGCTCGCGCCATACTCACCAAGCAGCAAGACCCCTCCTCCGCGCTCCTCGACTTCGGCCTCGCCGACAGCACCGGTGCCGCCGAGCAGAGGGAGTACCTGTAAGGCAAGAACAAGGAGATTAAGTTCAACGACGCGTCCGAACCAGAGGGAGACGCGATCCGGACCTCCTACACTCACCACAACGACCCACTCGGACTCCTGCGCATCAAAGAAGAGGGAGTCGGCATCAGCAACAAGTACCTCATCATCAAGGACTTCCACAACCGCAGCAACACAGCCTACAGCCACACGGCACTCACCTTCGTCTACTGATGGTGTTCGTTTGTTGTTGTGTTGGTGGCGGCGGCACTGATGATGGCGGTGGTGATGGATGTGGTGGTCGGAATTTTGTTTGTCTTCGCTGAGAGGGAGTGTTGGAACCTGTCCTCGCGACACCATACATCTCGGCCAAACCGGACCGACCTTCCTCCTCACCAGTACTCCGACCTGCACCTCAAGCTCAACGATCAACGGTTTACAGTCGTCCTCAACATCTACCTTCCTTACTACTTCACTCTCAGTCTCTCCTATCAGTCTGTCCTGCTTCCTATAAGATCCCTGTAGTATCTCCATTGCAATCCCATCCCCTAAGCGTTTCCTCTACACTGTGTGCAGAGTCTGATCCCGGAGATCCTGATCATATTCAACACACCTCATTTCACTAAGTGAAATCATCCACCGTTTTTTTTTTACTGAGGATGAGCGATGAAGCAAGCTGGCGAACTTCAACGCATTCAGTTCTTCGCATGGTCCGAGAGGCGGAGCAGCCTGGGAATCTGACAATCAGCAGCTTGATACGGGAGAACAGGGTGCTTGACACATAACGAGGCAAGAAATCCTCTGCATCCGACTTGATTGCAGCTCGTGCAGCGACTGACGCAGCGGGGGTTCAGTCCTTTGCGTTGTCAGTGAAGGTCTGACAGCGAGGAAGGCAATTGACCTCAAAGTAGGCATGCTATCCCGAAGACTGTTGCAGGCCAGGTGCAAGCCAGCGTCAGCGGACGACGTTTTCTGAAGCAGAATGTGGTGAACGATAACTCACAGCAGCGTCTGTCCAGATGAGGCCAGTCATTACAAGAATCATGCGGGTCATGGCTTCGTTGAGGTATTGCAAGCGTCCTAGTACAGGGATAGGGGCTGTGAGAGGGGATGGTGTGACTGGGCAGAGCGGCGGCAGAGCTGACGGAAAGGTAAGCAAATAATGGCAGATGGGAAGGGGTGAGTGATGAGAAGGAGATGTCAGCAGGCTGGGATTCTTATATGGTGAAACTTCGAGTCGCCTCGCCAAGGAGAAGCAAGGTGAGCTAGAGCGTGACTTCGTGACGTTGCGTGCTTTACCAAAGCGGACCTGGTTCGAAGAAGCAAAGGCATTGAGAGCAGAGAAGGCGTCAGGAACGTTGTGTGCTGTAGAAAGAGGCGAGAGGACGAGCGGGCGGGTGCGAGAGCTGGGACGCAGGTTTTTCATCCCCACTTCTCAGCCTCCCACCAAAGCCCAACTGCGGCACACCACAGAAAATTCGTTCAAGATCATCTCACTGTATGTAAGTAATACCATCTGCATCTTCGTCACATGTCACACCCAGTACCAATTTGAACGGCCAACCAAAATGGATGTTCATAACAGGAGCCGAAACGAGGTCAGACACAAGACAGCATGTATCCTACTGATTTAAGAGTGCGAGATGCACTGTCCCGGACGTCCCGGCCTCGTCTTCTTGCAGTCCACCACGCAGAGCTCGATGTTCTGCGGGCAGAAGTCTCCCTGCTTGTCCGATCCGAGGGGACTACACGTCGCCTGTGCTTTGTAGCAGCCGTCGATACAACCCGGTTCCTTGCCCTTGCAGGCTCCTGCGCAGCTGGGGAACTGCAAGGGGTGACTCTGCACGGGGAAGAAAGGACAGGCAGTTGGGTGGTATCAAGGCGCAAGAACGTCTTCAATGAGGATACATGCATGCTTGGACAGGTCACAGGAAGGGACTCCACTCACCCCCAACTCCTGATGACGCGAGACGTGAGACGGCAAGACGAAGCAGAAGGTCTTCAGCGATGACTTTGCAATACCACATGAGACTCTGGAGAAGTTCCACTCACAGAGGGAAGCCAACCTTTGTTCCCTGCGAGGTCACAATCGTTGCACCGGTTGATACACTGGTTGTACAGTCCATGTTTGGTCTTCGGGTTGTCACCGCACGCAACTGGACAGTAGACGTCTGTGAAGGCGTACTGTCGAAAGACGGCTGTAGAAAGAGAGCATGAAACGTCAGTCTCGGTCAGCGTAGCCTCGTTTTACTGAGCAAGGGCACTGGGCACTCACTGTAGTAGCGTCTGAGAAGAGCAAGCCAATCATGGCGGAGAGCAAGAGACGGGCCATTGGCTTGCAGAAGGATTGGGGGCGCATGTCGAACGAGAAGCGGCAAGCTGTAAGGAATGTTTGGTGAAGTAAGGAAGGGGATGGGGGAAAAGGAGAAGGAGAAGGGGAAAGGGAGAAGTGAGCAAGAGTGCTCCGCCGTCCTCGCACTGTGTGGTGTTCTAATGTAATCAGTTAGACAAGGAGACGAGCGCATCAAATTGGGGGTTGTGCTTGGAGCTCGAACGCCGTGTCCGCCGCTGCGTGCGGTCCGGGACTAGCGGCGCTAGGAGGGGAGGAAACGCACGGGGAGGTGGGTGGGACAGCAAAGGACACGCTCAAGTCGTCGACCGAGCGTCTGAGGGAGAGAGGCGAGGGAGACGAAGATGATGGAGGGGAAGAAGCAGCTCGAAGGAGCAGAGCAGAGAATTTTCACCTGTCCAACCTGGCCGCCGACCGCAATCTCATCTCATTTCGCTGTAGAATCGCTGGAACAGTAAATAATCCGACGCCACACTCCGTCTCGGACGGCCGGCAGTCAGCGCGCCTTCACCGCGAAGGACTGAACATTATGAACGCTCAGCGGTATAGTCAGCGCAACAGAACCAGGTGTCCCAAATGAGAACCCTCGAATTTGGGTATCAAGGTCGGCGTCGGGCTTGCACGAGGCCGTGCTACAAGACCAACGGAATTTCTCCGAATGGCGAATGAACCTCGAGAACCCTAAGTGCGCGGCAACTGTATATGTATCATGAGGCGGACTCGCTCTGCCGACGCCGTCTTATTTCTGTTCGGTGAGGGTTGGACTAATGACCCATTGGCCATTGAGGTCTCGCTTCGGAGTCCGGAGACTCGTCCGCTGGACGACTGCGCGTAGCAGATGGATACCGAATTCCCATCGCGTACACGCGGAAGCGCGCACACGACGAGCAGTATCCTGAAAGGATGGTCGATGTCTGTGGATCCAAGTGGACAGTAGGATTTGGTCAGTGCTGGGATATCACGCTTTGATGACGGATAGATCCTTGAGAACACTCACTCATCGGACGAGGGCGAACGTGCGCGAAGCAGGTCGGCCCTGGAATCCTGTGAGACGTCGCAGTTGAAAGAGAGCAACGTTAGCACGGTCATCACTACTGCTGCACCTCCATTGAGCTCACCTGTGAGGGTGACCGAAGAAGGTTGGGGTGCCTCCCCATGCCGGCGTGTGTGTGCAGAGCCCGAGTTGAAAATCGGCATTGACTGAAAGAGAAGGTGCGACAGAGGAGCAAGGTGTATGAGCGCGTCAGCAACAACAGACAGGAAGGAAGGTAGGAAGGTCATGGACAACTTACTGTCTGTCACAAGTATGCGCATATGGGTTGATGAGGCGGGAGGGGGGAAAAGTGCTCCGGAGCACTCTGTATGTGGAGATCGAAGAGGACGGAAAGGGCCGGTCGGTCAGCAAGAAGCAAGGGCAGGTGAGATGGTGGCAAGGAGAAGAGAGTACTCACTTGTGGTAGCTGATGATGAAGACGTGCGCGTACCAGCGCGCTTGAAGAAGGTGGAAAGGTCGAGCGTATCGTCACAAAAAGAGGGTGTGTGTCGAGGTGCGATGATCGCAGCCGAGTTCGGAGAGACGACAGCATGAAGAAAAGGGCGCAAGGAGAGCAGGGAGAGGGAGACTAGGGAATGGGGAGAGAGTAACGATATGGTGAGCGGTGATGGGGATTGGGGGAAGGCGTTTGTAGGGAGGGAGGCGGAGCTTATATATATGGTCCAGAACAGCGAAGCTCTGCGGCAAGGTGTAGGATCGGTCAAGTTTACCATGCAAGCATTGCCCATGCATGATGCGAGATGAGACCCAATCGAGGGTTGCTGCACAACATTCTCAGACTCTATGGAAGGGAGAAGGAATGAAGCGAGGGATGACGAAGGCAGGGAGGTCGATCAAACATCAATCATGCCGTGGGAAAATGAGATTATGCGCATCATGCATCATGCCTGCCTCCAGTGATGCCGCATCCAAGATTTTTTGGGGGTAACGCACGTTACACACGCTGTCGCCTTGGGAGCAGTTCTTTTGCGGTTCTCTCAGTGCACAGATATGCAGCAGTGGCACTCTGCGGTCCGGGCCTGCACCAGATGCTTGGGCCAAGAGGGGAAGGTTCGGCCGGAGATTTCTACATGCATCATGCACACTGTTTTGGCCACGGTTTGATAGTTTTGCCAGAGAAGGCACATGCGCCACCGTGCCTGACAGTTCGAAGGAAAGGCCACTCTCTGCGCTGGACGTCGTCGTGTGCGTGGTCAGTCCTGTAAGTGAGAGTAGACGAGAGTAATGAGTAAATGAAATTGCGAGGGAAGGAGCAAGGAAACAGGTGGCAGCCCGACTGCCTCGTGTGGGATGAGCAAGCCTACACCACCAGCTTCCCCGGACAGTCAGAGAAAGTTCAGGGAGCTCCTCCAGAACGGTTTCAACAGAACAAAATTTGAATCGTCCCCTGACCGTTTCCAACCAATCCCTGGACGCTTCCTGGACTGTTCATTTTCCACCGCTCCTGCAGTCTTTGTCATTTCCGCTCCAGAGCACCGCTGAGAGGGCTCCCTGATCACCTTCACAACCTCGTTTCACGCGCGACACCCGTTGATGTTGCCGTTGATATTTATGAATGCACGTATGGATTGCTTATACTGTAGAGCCTGTAGCGTGGTGACTGGTGCATATGGAGAGACGACGTGGTCATTGACCATCCAGTCCCGTGCCGTCTGCTGGTGGACAGGGAAAAAAGAGATGAGTCAATACTCAATAGCGACGATTCGCTCAGCGCATGAAAAAGGGTAGCCGATTGAGGGGCCATCTAACGTCTTGTACTTGAAGGAAATGAAGAGGGTTGCACCGTACGCGTCGTCAGATCCCACAACAACATAACAACGGGTTAAGAGACTGTGCAACGAGGAAACTCACTTTTGGTTACGAAGCTGGTGTGACTGAACGTGAAAGGGCTGGATTGCTTCACGACGGGTGTCTCGACGAAATGAAGATCGAAAGGAAAGATGCATCAGCTCGTGCTTCTGGTTATCCATTGCTTGGCGACTGGGCAGCCCGCACGCGCTGCACTCTGTTCTCTAAATACGAATGACGAATCAGAAGAAAAAGGAGAGCAAATGAGCATGAGAATGAGGCTGGGGAAGAGGTCAGCCGTCAAAGAAGAAACTGGTCAAAGCTGGAAAAAGAGAAAGAAGCTGGATAGAGGAGCGAAGCTGACCGTCAATCGTTAGCGACCAACTGAAGAACAGGAAGGAAGATTAGCAAGCAACAGAAGATGGGTTACAGTCGTCGGGGAAAAAGCTGGAGAAAGGGAAAAGGGACGAAGAAAGTGATTACGGAGCGTTGAGGGTGAGCAGGGAGGGGTGTCGTGGTGAACCGTGAAAGTGGCTGAACGTCTGCTGATTCTGGACGTGGGGGTTTAAGTCGAGGGGTGGTTCCAAGTTTCGTGAATCGTGAGATGGGGTTGGGGCGTTGAGTGCATGGCTGATGGGGATAGGAGACAGAGTCGCCCGAAAGGTAGGAATTCGACAGGGTGGAAATCGAAAGTAAAAAGGCCAAGGTTCGCATACGTCTACAAACATGAAAGAAAGGGTCAAAGGTCAAACAGCTTGGACTTCAAAAACAAAACAAAAACAAAGCAAAAAAACCTTTAACGGAACAAGGCGTTGGTTCTGTAATCAATGCTCACTTTAATCAGAAATCGACGCAGCAGCAAATGCGGAGGAGATGGCCTTGTCGATGTTTCCGTTTACGTAGCTTTTTTCTTCGCGGTCGAACTTTCCGTACTTCTTTTTGTCGGCTTCATAGATATTTTGCAGAACTCTGCGACGGGAAAACAAAGGTTCAGCGTTCAGACTTCAGTGTCGGGAACGCAGATGAGAAGGATTCTCTGGCTTACTTTTTCACGTCTTCTCGCTTCTGTTTAGCCATCGATTCGACAGACGCATCGACCGTGTCCCACCAAGTAGCTTGTTCTGCTCCTTTCACTGACTCGGGCTTAGTCTTCGCTGATTTAGCCGCTACGCTGCGCTGTGTTCGGAAGCGGAAAGTTGAAAAGAGTTAAGATCAGGGTTAATTGCATTTGCCATTGCCCAACAGGCAACTCTTCGTAAGAGGCACTTTGTACGTCTTTGTGAGCTTGTTGTAGAGCTGGTAGAGAGTCAGCTTGGGCTTGCCTTCTATCATACCAAGCGAAATGTAGATCTTTGAGGGATATCACAATCAGAATGACCAGGAACAACAGATACACAGGCCAGACTCCAGAATGAACATACCTGGTCCCAGACGTTAGAGCGTAGGCTGGATACCTTTCTCTTGATAACCGCCATGACCTCGTTTTTGAAGTCGATATTCCCCGATTCGTAGCGGCTGGCAAAGGAGGGGCTGACAGCCGAGGGGTTATGATCCAGGTAGAGCTGACAAGTTGTGGATGGACATTATGATCTTAAGTAAATATCGAGCCTTGAGGCTCAGGAGCCAGGAGTCAGGACGATGGTGGTGCATACGGTATACTCACCGAAACAACCTTGGACATGGCGGAATCCTTACTATATCCCTGGGCATCGCCGCCGAAAAAGACATGGGCCACTACCTTCTTCAAAGAAGACTAAAATTGCCAGAGTCAAATGAAAGGTGAGAAACGACGTGTGCAATGGTGGGGGAAAAAAACGAAAAATTCGGCAGGATGCTCACTACCTCATCCTCAGTCAAGCAATTGTCCTTGTCCGTCTTGATGCTCGTTACTGATTCATTGATCTCCTCGAGAGCAACGCGCTGTTTCTTCAGGAGTGGGATGGCCTCGTCCACAATCCGGTCCACTGTCGACTCGATGCGGGAAATGGATTGGGCCACTAGCAGCTGTTGTCCGTAAGAACGATATTTGTACTCGGGACAAGGCAAAGACTTGGCCTGATGTTGTATAAAGTAATCAGCAATTTGGAATGAAGAGCGACTGCCAGACGCAACAACAGACAACTCACACTCTCGTAGCTCTTCCCAAACGCAATCAGCTCGTTAACATTGTCCTTGTTCATGAACAGATTGACGACCCATGAAGCAATCGCGGGTGGGAGCTCATCGAGAGTGGTTGCGATCTCGTCTGCGTCTTCATCGTCAGAGATTGGGAAGCTCCGTTTCTTGGAAGGTGATGAGTGGGGGTTAAGGCCTCCCGCTGGTGCCTGTTTCTTGAATGGAGAAGAGCCGAGAACACCGCTTGATGAGGAGGAGGCGGAGTTGGCGTTGAGAGGGCGAGTGTTCTGGGTCAGAATCTGCTGACTGGACTGGGAGAAGGAGGGAAGGGAAGTTTGCTGGGAACTGAAGAGGTCTTGTAGGTCAAACCCTTCAGCCATTTCGGATACGTGAGAGGTGGACTGGGGCTTGAAAGACGAGAACACAAAGGAAATGATGAGGTGGTGGTGGGGGTGGTGGGGGGTGATGCTGAGTGTTGGTTGAACTGCTCAAAGTCTCTGCTCACCGTCAGCACCCAATCCTCAACTCTCGGATCTCGACAACCCGACAACGGATGCTCTGGGAGCGCGACGCGACGCGCGACATCCATCCTCCTCTTCGACCACACATCACCATTCGAAACGCTTTTTGCCTGGACATTTGCGCCATTGCACTGAGTTGAGGAACAAGCTCGTGGTAAGTTCAGTGACTTGTGAGTAAAGGAACGCATTGACGCGCGCACTACCAATCATGTTACTTACCATCCAGGCCACGTTTTACAGTCCAGCCGAGCGGCCATTGACCTTCGATGCCCGCTGTGAAGCAGACAGCAGACGAGGTCCGGGCAGCGGTCGGAGAATACTTCGAGGTGCTGGAAGAAGAGGGGTCTGGCTCGATCCAAGTCCAGTGCAAACCCTGCGCTTGGGAGGGAAACCGGCCGTCGGTCTATCGCAGTGGACTGGTGGAGGATCACATCAAGACCGCGCGCCACAAGAGGAACTTGCGCCTCTTCCAAAGACCAAGGGAAGATGAAAACGAGAATGTGAGCATACGTTCCGCTCACTGTCCAGCTCCCGATGCTCAACTTCGGCTTCTTGGCCTGTCTACAGCAAAGACAACGCGACCTCACGCCGGACAATGCCGGTGCTGCCGATGAAGCCCAACTTGGCGCCGACCCTGAAGGTGGACCGGACGACTTCTGGGCTGGCGTTAACCTACCACAATGGTACGCCTCCCGGAACGAGCGTGTTTTCTGGAAATTGGCGGACGAGCGCGACGATGTGGTTGCCAGCTTGCAGGAAGAGATGGCCCAGCTTCGTCGAGATGACGAAGCACTACTTGCTCGTGCAGGACCATCTTTGGATAGGATGGTGGCAGAAGATGTTAGGGAAGGTTGGGGATCGTTTGAGAGCAAGCAAGTGAGTATCTGGATGAATCGATAGAATGGAAGAGACCATCTGACAGAATCTTACACATATAACTCCACTGCAGATATTCTCAGCCCTGGCTTTCCTTCTGAGCCCTCGTCATTCACACTCGCTGGCCACACTGGAGTCGGCTTTGCAAATGGCTGAGGCATTGGATGCAAGAAACGTGCCGACCATAAGCGAATGTCGTCGAGCGCTGGCGAAGATATACAAGGCGGGAAAAGACGTGCTCGTACGACAGGAAACAGGAGACAAGCAAATATTCTGGCGTAATACGGTTTCTAGACTGTTACAAGACGTGAGTTTTGGCACCGACTTCAAACATGAGCCGGCTTTGTACGTTGGATTTTTTGACGTTCACTGACATAATAAGGACATGAACTGCAGGACTTTGGCAATCGTAACACACGGGCGCAGATGAAGCTGCTACCACGTCGAGGGACGGTCATACGCGAGCTTCGAGATGGAGATGCCCAGGCATACAACCTCGACCAGCGCACTGCCGTGCCTATGACCGTGCACGTATCAGGAGCACACGTCTGGTCGAGAGAGGTCTATCATCTGCATCAAAAAATCATCCGCCCAGACAGCTTCTATGAAACCGGAGAGGGAACAGTCATGGGGGACGGGAGAGTTGTACGAAGTGGCGAAGGACACCTCGTTCTTACCGACGAGCGTGTAGAATTTTCCGTGAACGAGCTGAGCATCGAGCCCGAACGTCGTCGTCTACTACAGCTTCTGCCTCTATGTAAGTATCATCGAGGTTGGTACTTGGTAGTGGCTGGACGCTAGGAAGAATCTCGTTGACGGATCATAATGCTCTATTCTACTTTTCTACAGACGACGGAGACGAGGAGGTCAGTCAGGTCAACGCGGATCGGATCAGATGCGGAACGAAAGCCCTGTTCAGCGTCCCGGTGGTCCTCTTCATCGACGACCTGTCCGGGGCTCGCTCTAAACGATGGAACAAACACGAAGCAGTGTATTTCTCCAATGCAACTCTGGATCGATCCTCTCTAGACCTGGATGCCCACATACGATTGATGTCCATCAGCAAAGACGTCAGCGGAGAGGCTCAGCTCTCCGCCGCGGCAGACGAGTTGATGTGAGTATCTCAGATCTCTCTCTTTTCTGGTGACTCATCGTGCTGGTCTCTGGATGGAACTGACCAGCACTCGCTTTTCTTCTTCTCATGTCCCTCAGCGAGCTACATCGCACTTTCATCACCGTCTTCGACGCCTCTCGTCAGGAGAATGTGATGATACGTCCGCACCTCTTAGCGATCATGGCAGACAATCCCATGGCAGCTTCGCTTTCGTCTTCCATTGGTATGAAGGGCAACAGGTTCTGTAGACTGTGCCATGTCGACGGATCCAGTCTCGGATTGCAAACACAAGATGGAATGATGGCGTATCTGAAGGTGGGTAGTTTGATATCGATGAGCACAGCGCAGCACTACCAGGTCTCTCGACTCAATGATCTCCAGGCACTAATAAATCAGATCTTTTTCTTTCTCTTGTATTGCCTTAGGAAGGGGACCCTCGCTCCGCAGACAGCATCAAGGCTGCCCTTTGGGCTCAAATTGAAGCGTCGTCGGCCAATGTCAGCGAAGCGGAAATGAAGAGGCTGAGAACAGAGACAGGAACCAAGGACGAGGCGACGAAGAGACAGTGCGACATCCTCTACACCCTGCGCAAAGAATTGGAAACGTCCGGGCGTTCTAGATTGGAGACGGACGCACTGGTCAGCGCAAGGAAGGAGAGAATGCGAACGGAACGTTGGTGCGGATCTTTGTTGCGCCTTCATGGTGAGAAGTCTTCAGTTGCTGGCTGCTCGGGACTCAGTCTCAGGTTAGGCTTCGCTGACAGTTCTCCACACTACACATACACCAGACGCCACAGGCTTCGAAGTTTGCGCTGGCACTCCGGTCGAAGCTTTACACACGTGGCTGCTTGGTCCACTGAAGTACCTTTTTTCAGATTTAGCAAAGACGGTGAAAAAGAACAACGCGCTGTTTACGGAGGTCACTACAAGGCTGAGCGATGCAAACCTCAATGCAATCGGCAGATCTTCCACCCTAGACGGCGTGTACTTGATCAACAACGCCGGAGGGTTGACCGGAAAGGACATGCGCGCTCTTGCTCAAGTCGTTTGGCTCGCGATCCTTCCGGTGAAAGAGGCAGGGCAGTTGTCAGAGAGTGTATGGGAGGCGTGGCGCTGGGCAGGTGTGGTGACTCGTCTTGTGTTGGTGGAGGAACTGCCACGATGCGATAAAGACCAATATCAGGTACATCACAGGCTCACAGTCCATCACGATGAATGAGTTGATCCAGGCTGACAGATGACATTCTTTCCTCATTCTTTCTCGCACGATTCACGGCTCACAATTCACGGCGTCTCCAACACCACCATTCTTAATTCATTCCTGGGCGACGGCACGCCGCACGTTGCGTATCAGGCTCAACTAAAGACTGCGTTGACAAACTTTTTCGCCGCGATGTTACTGGTGGATCCCGCTCACGCATCTCGGGACTGGAATCGTGATGCACGGACCGGCAAAGAACTTTGCCACCGAGCGATACGAGTCCTTCAACTCCGTCGCCCGGAACGCCAGCATGTGCTCAAACAGAGGTGCCCCTTCAAGAGACATTGCGTTGCGTCTGTACGGCCAAGAGTTGATTCGGCGGATCATCCTCGACCGCAAACGTACCAGTGCAGCTCCGTTGATGGATTTCGCATCAACGTTTCAGATGGACGCGCTTCTGCACCTGTACGGTGTAGAAGCAAAGCAGAAAGAATTGAAGGAAGGTTCGCATCGCAGGGAAGAATGAAATGTTACCCGAAGAACAAACTCACAATTCACTTCAACTTACATCAATTCACAGGTTCTCACAGGAAACTGGACCTCCCTCGTATCAATGTCACGCAGGCCTATCCGGATGCTGCAGAGCTCATTTTTCCTGACGCATATGTCGCAACCTCTCAGGCCACCTACGATCAACTCAAGATGATTGTCAACGACGAGAAGGAGAGGATATACGCGAACTCGTGCGCAGTTTTCCACGGTCACTTGCCGCCAGAAGCAGAAGAAGAAGGAGCTGATAATGTGGGCCCCAAGGGAAGATGTGTTGGCACTTGGACCACTGCAACAGTTTCTGACACACCCTTCATATTTTTCTACAGACCAACATAGTTCGAATCGTATCACTGTTTGGTAATCCGAAGAGCCTTCCCAACGACGCCCCGGAGGCGGCTCAGCAGTGCTTGGTTCTTGTTCAGCCGCTTTTTGAGATCAGGAAAGTTGACGGCGCAAACCCATTTGGGCTTCACGAACTTGTGTGCGGTCAAGGTCGATTCCTCATACCTCTCAAAGTGAGTGATTCCAATGCGGTCGAGTCTGAAGACTCGGACTGATATCAGTATCATCCTTCAATTTACAGTCGGTCAGTTTTGTGTGCAATGTCGCTCACCATTGCACCGCACATAGCTGTGCAATAACTGCATCAGGTCAGCGCAGGCAAGAGCGGGAGGTTGTTGACGCCACCGTCAATGTCGTGGAGCATGACCACCAGGAGGAGCCGCAACAGATGATTCTGAATGACGGATTGTGTCGCTCGGGATGGGGGTTGAGGGAGGTTTACGGTCCTATACCTGTCCGGCCCACACCTGATAGCATCATCAGTCAATGGTAAATCATAAATGAAGGCCAAAAAGTCAGCAATGAGCAGATGAATTGAGGGCGACGATGTGGACGATAACGACAACGACACAGTCCAACAAGGAGCCAGAGGGTAATAAACTCCAGTACCATGCCGAGATTTCGTCCAGGAAGCTCCCCATACGAAACCTCTCGAACCGTTTTTCAGACAGACCGTTCAGAAAGTGTTTATGAAAAAGGGTTCAGGAAATAAAATTGATGGGGTGTCAGAGAACTAGATTGTGAACTCTCCCGGGACCGTTTCTTTCCCAAACCGTCCCAGAGGATTCGGCCAACTTGGTGGTGTAGCGAGCTCGAACGCTGTCCGGTCGCGCGTGCGAACCGGGGAAGCAGCGCTTGGGGAGGAAACGCACGGGGAGGTGGGTGGGAAAACTCAGAAGTATGTGAGCCGACTGAGAGAGCGATACCGCTGCAGAGGGATGCTGTAGCAACGAAGGAGGTTATGTATGATTGAAGGGGAGAAGGAAAAGGAACGCATCTTCGCTGCCACGTCTGCCCTGCGAGATGAGAATACGGAACGGCAGCTGGGAAGAGAAGATGAAGGAAGAGAAAGGTCATGTTTACGGACACGTCGCGTCTCTCCTACCTCACGTGGCCGATTGTCCCTCGCTCTCGCTGGGGACTAGACAACTTCTCGTCAGTACTGAGCTGGGAATGGAACTCACCCTTCTGCCTTCGAATCAGTCGCAGAGCAAGTGTTCCTCATCGTTGAATGTGGTTTCCTTGTACGATTGGGGGAAGACTGGCTGCTGGATCTGCTTGATGACTGTTGGAGAACTTCGAGATGAGGCGATGAGGCGATGAGGTCCGAGCGTCTTGGAACTTTGGAAGATCGTCCAACTGGAGCACCACCACTGACTCACATCTGCAGATTCGGGGCTTTGCCAGCCAGCGCCTGCAGCTGGTGAATGCATATAATGCACCTCGAGGAGAACGAGGTCAAGCGGACGGGGTCAGAGTCGTGACTGGCTCTCGGTGGAACGAGGCAGAGGAAGCGGTTCTGGTGGCGGGAGATTTCAATGCGCATGAGGCCAACTGGGCCACGGAGGATTGGAACGGGAGGACAAATACAGCGGGAAGATTGTTGTCGAATTGGATGGGAGCACAGGGATGGGGACTGGGCTTGGAGGCAGGCACAGCCACAAGGGGTATTGGGAGCGTAGGAGGAGGCGCAGCACTTGACTTGGTCTTTCTCTCCCCAGCTCTTCACAGACTAGGATGGCTCCGCGAATGCAGAGTCCGTTCAGATCTGCATGTGGGTTCGGACCATGAGGTCATATGGACGGAGCTGGAGGTCAGACCTGCTCGTGGGGATCGCCACGAGGGACTGGGAAGGCTCTCGGAGCGGAGGACGGATGTGGGGATCTTGACGGCGGAGTTTGAGTCAATGATCCCGCAGTTCGAAGGCCTGATCACAGCTGCCGCTGTTGCGGCAGACGGCACGAGCCCAACAGCGACGGATCAACTCGACGAGGCTACCCGAGCTTTCAGTATGGCCCTGAAGGCTTCACTGGAGAACAGCACCCCTCGCTCATCCGGGAAGCGGGGGGGTTACGCCTGGTGGAATGCGGATTGCGCGAGAGCACATGCGAAATATCGAGCGGCACGACAGCAGCAGCAGCGTTCTCCGCGGTCAGAACGATACCAGGAGCGGCTTGGCCGTTGTCGCGCTCAGTTTCACAAGACGGTGACCAAGGCAAAGCGATCATGGGCACGGCAGAAGATCGACGACCTGCAGGGCAATGACATTTTTGGGGCAATGCGATGGTCAGAGGGGAGAAGAAGGTATAGGAGTCCCCCACTGGTCGATGAAGATAGAAATGTGGTGGTAGGGACAGCGGAGAAGGCGGAGGTGTTGCGGAGGGTTCTCTTACCAGCACCCGTCGCCGCCAACCTCCCACCAATCGACCTCCACATCCCTCACGAAACGACAGCGGCTGATGAGGCCCTGACGGAACAGGAGATGGAGCGGGCCCTGTTCGAACAGGATCCGAAGAAAGCGCCTGGTCCGGACGACGTGGGGTTCCTCACTCTTCGCCGCCTCTGGCCGTCAGCGAAGACAAGTATGGTCAAGCTTCTGTCGACCGCACTCCGCCTTGGCTGGCACCCCTCGGTGTTTCGCCAAGCGACTTGGTGGCTCTGAAGAAAAGCGGCAATCGCGATCCAGCCCAACCACGCTCGTATCGGCTGATCTCCCTTCTCCCCTGCCTGGGCAAGGTGTTGGAGAAGATCGTCGCCCAACGGCTTACGTTCTACGCGCGGAAGTATGGATGGGTTCCTCCCGAGCAATTTGGAGGCATGCCCGGCTGCAGCACCGATGATGCGGCGCTAACCCTCATTCACGATGTGGAGGCAGGCTGGGCAAAGCTGGATCAACGCACAACATCGGCGTTGGCGTTCGACGTCAAGGGGGCATTCGATGCTACTCATGGCGAACGTTTGGTCCACCTCCTCTACCGGCTTGGCTGCCCTTTGCATCTGGTGCGGTGGGTGCGGTCCTTCCTTACAGCTCGGCATGCGGCTATCAGGCTAGATGGCGAGACGTCGGCGATGTCTCAACTCAACACAGGCATCCCTCAAGGATCCCCGGTTTCTCCTATTCTTTTCATCATCTTCGTAAGCCCGCTGCTGCGACTGTTTGGCCCTCAAAGCGGAGACCGCACTCTGCGAAGACTCAGGGTGATTGGCTTCATCGATGATGGATTGATCTACACTTCTTCTCTTGACATTGAACAGAATTGCCAGACTTTGGCCTACGGATATCGAGCGGCGACAGCGTGGGCGGAGGAAGTTGGGTTGACATTCGACCCAAACAAGCGGGAGTTGATCCACTTCCCTCCACCACACGTCCGCCGCCCGTCGGAACCGGCGCCGCTACTGCCTGTCGACCTTCCCGATGGCGAGGTAGCGCCGGTTGCGCCAGGCAGCACGGTTAGGTGGCTTGGCTTCCACCTCGACTCGAAGCTCTCTTTCAAGCGCCACGTCGAACTCGTGTGCGCGAAGGCACGGAAAGCGGCGCAGTGCATGCGCATGCTCGTCAACACTGTGCGTGGTCTACGCGCATGCGACGCCCGGAGGCTGTTTGTTGCGTGCGTCTTGCCCATCATGACATATGGGGCAACGGTGTGGTGGCAGGGCCGCCGCCGAGCGGTAGAGTCCCGTAGAGGAGCACAGGAGGAACAGGACGAGGAGGTACAGACGGTTGCGGTGCGTGGTGCCGTGCACAAGGTGCAGGCGATGGAACGGGAACAGTCAAATGCGCTGAGAATGGTTCTCCCAGTGTGGCGCACTGCCAGTGTGCCATCATTGCAGGTGGAAGCGGGGTGCATGCCAATGGAGCAATATTTGGACAGGATGCTGGACCGGTACGCGCTGCGGTTGGCCTCAAAACGTCGCAATCACACACTCGTGCGACGAGCCGGAGCCTTCGGATTTACAGACCAGCGACCGCCGACCAGCTGGAACCGCGCTCAGAGACCACCAACAATTCTGGATCACTATCTCAGGCGACACTGGACACGACTTACGCTACTGGCCCAACGCTGCGATCAGAATATCGAACGAGTCGACTGGCTGCGACCTCCTTGGTGGACGGCCCTTGGTGCTTTGCTGGGCGTCGAGGTGAAAACAGCATCGGCGTTCCCGAGGAACAAGACAGAAGCAGCAGCTTCTACCAGGATCGAGCTGCAAAGGCATGCGAACGAGATCTGCGTCTTCACCGATGGATCTAGGACGGAGGAGGGGAGCACGGGAGCAGGATGGACAGTATGCTGGCGCGGGCGGGAAATCAGCAGCGGATCGGCTTCGACAGGTCTTCACCGGGAGGTGTTTGACGCTGAACTGATTGCGCTTTTATTTGGACTCAGCAGTGCCATTGATCACGCGCAACGACGAGGCCTGACGGACATCAACATCTGGGCAGACAACGACGCCGCCTTACAGGCTATTGCGGTCGGCATGAGCGTCAGCAGCCTTTCCGTTGTCAAGACCTTCGACAGGCGAGCCAGGAGATGGCTGAACAAGGACCCCAGGAACCGGCTGAAACTCAGTTGGGTACCCGGTCACGCGCAGGTCAACGGAAACGAGCGTGCGGATTACCTTGCAAAAGGGGGGCAGTGGTGTGGGCACTGTGTACCCCTCTGCAACATCAGTCTCCTACGCTGGGAGACAGGTGAACCAAAGAGCGCACGATGCATGGCGCGCAGCTTGGAGCACTGCCGCCGGAATTCGCTCTGGTTGGTACTTCCACACGCGCGTGACCGTTCCTGTGCACCGATCCGGGCCCACCTTGCAGCTCCCTCGCCGGGACCTGGGAATCCTTCTTCAGATCCGCACCGGCCACGGGGACTTTGCGGAGTACCACGACCGGTTCCGACACCTCGACGCAGAGCGTTGGTCCCTGTGCGGCAAGCTTCGGTCCCCGTTCCACCCGCTCACATGCCCCGCTTTCACACGGCACCACGCGCTACTGTTGGACGGAGAGGGCAATCGGCACACAAATGAGGCGCTGGTCAATGACAAGAAGGGAATCCTAGCCCTGCTGGCCTTCGCGCGCGCCTCGGGGGCGTACACGCGTGAGCTGTATGCACGCATCGACGGCGGCGGTGCATAGTCGGGGAATCTCATATTCTCATCTCATCAAGATACATACGGCAATATTCGGACCACCCTTTCTCCCAGCCACCACCTCCGATCACAATCACGACGGTCTCTGCCTCGCCCCGGTCCTCGTACGCCCAAGATCATCATTCCGAGTCCTCACCACCTTTTTTCTCTTCCCTCTTGCCTTCCTTCCATCTTCGTTCGCACATTCTCTTTTCTTTTCCTCCTTTTCTCTACCTCCACGCATGCAGACGCCCGTCAGGGGTACTGATCTCCGCCGGCAGAGCTGCAAAGGAGCGATACGACCCGGGCTAGTACCATGCCCATAAGGAAGCAGCGCTGCTGTATCTTTCCCCCCCCCCTTTACTTAGAACACCTCCTGTAGGTGTGCGCGTCACGTCGACGCGCGCCTCTTTGCTGCGCCCTTTGCGCGGCCTTGGTCAATCGATTTTCTGTCTGTCTGTCCACTGACTCACATTCATTCCACAGCTTCCCACCCAAGATGGCGAGGGTACCACTGACTGCCCGGAAATCGACTGGCGGCCATGCTCCCCGTCGCCAGCAAGTCGCGCCCGCACCTGGCACTTCAGCTCCCCCTGGTCTTCCCCGTCCTCCTGCTCACCTTCCTCCCCGGCCTCATACTGGAACAAGTGCTTCCCACCAGCAAGCCGCACAGCAGTCAACTAGCCGCGGCGCGCCTGCTCGAAACACATATGTCCAAGGTCGCAACGCTGACGGTGCAGCCCACCAAACAGCCCAATCACATGGCTACCACCCGTACGCACAACACGCATCCACTGGCAACCAAACCGCTATGAAGTCGACAGGCGGGATCGCGCCTAGGCCACAGCGGGTTTATCAAACTGCTATGAAGTCGACAGGCGGGATCGCACCTAGAACCCAGTCAGTTGGTCTCACCGCCATGAAGTCGACGGGCGGGATGGCGCCTAGGTCCCAGCGCGTTCATCAGACTGCTATGAAGTCGACGGGAGGAATCGCGCCTAGGCATCAGCAGGTTCATCAAACTGCTATGAAGTCGACGGGGGGATTTGCGCCTAGAAGCACCGGCCAGGAGTGGGGTATCCGCGTTCATGCTACGCCGTCTGTGCAGGTGCCTCCCCCTGACAACGACACGGAACCAGTAGTCAAGCACATCGCAGCCGAGACATGGGGCGGCGACAGTTTCACAGTCCTCGACCCCGTAGACAATGGTGTGCTTGTCAAGGTCCCTGTAAAGTTCGTCACTGAAGGAAAGTGCGGCAAGCTCGCGTATCTGCTGGAGCAAGTACATCTCTGCTTCGAAGAACAGGGCGACCTCGAGCTCGAAGGCAACCGATTGGACCTACAGGACGAACTCCGGCCGGCCCTTGCGAGCACTGTCTTTGTGCGTAACGACGGTCGAACGGGAGAAGCATGCACTCCCCTGGAGGGACCCCAGCTGGACGAGGGCAACAGCGATGACGACTCGGACGATAATCAGTCCTCGAGCACGGTTGATGGTGAAGCCGACCTCCGCGAGTCTGTCATCGCCAGGGACTCCTTCTGTCTCGTCTCCTCCGCTCCATCCACAGATTGCGTCGCAGGTCTCATCGTTCCCGCGGATGATCCGATGGTGAGTGCATACATTTGGTCCACCTCTTAACATAAAACCGACACTGATCCTCTTTCTCCTTTCTCTCTGTCTCCCGTTCCCTCGCCACGACGACAGGGCCTTCAAGATATCGTCGGAGTCAATTCACCATGGGATAGCTCGATCGAAAGCGGCATCTTCCAGGCTCAGTCCGCTCTCTTGCTGCGGGACGATCTCTACGAGTCCTACAAAGAGGGCAAATGGGCCCTCTTCGCCGACCTCGACTCGGACAGTTTCATTGTCCACGGCTTCGACAAGGGGGACCCGAGCTCATACTATCACGGCACAGTCATCCCCCAAAGTCGCTTCCGGTGCTCTCCGCAAGTTCCTCAAGAGGCCGTCTTGCCCAACCGCAACCTGTTGCGGTTCCACTACCAGCAATGCGCGATGCGCAACTTCCGCGGATACCCGGCTTGATGAGGCATGCTCACCCTCGCACTGCGCACCCCCCCTCTTATCGTGACGAACATCTTCAACGATCAGCAACACGCGAGGCGCAAGCTCTGCCCATATTTCTGGTTTAATCGACGATCGGTCGACCCCCCTCCCCCAAACAAGCACCCTGTAGCCTCATCCATGATGTAACATACCCCTCGCACCGTTTGTCGAACGAATCTGCTTCATGTGAGTGTTCAAGACGGGGTCCGCAGCCTGGGAGCTGGGAGGTGCTTGGAGATGCCTGTGTTCTGTCTCGACCACCGATGCTCCCACATGCGATAGAACGACAAGTCCGTGGAGCGTGTGGGAACGCAGGGAGCACACTGATCGTTCTTTTTCTGTCGATTTTCTCCTCAACACGCTCATTCTCCCTCTTCATCCCTTACTCTCCCTCATTCTTCTTTCCCATTCCTTCCCTCTCCCTTACAGCTCGCCTATTTTCTCTCTCTCTCTAGGACGGTCCAGTCACCCAACGGCCCACAAGGCGCGCCTCTTCACGGACCAAGAACGTGCAGAGCAAGATCTCCACCTGGCTTGTGCTTGCAGCCGCGAAGCATCGATAAGAGCTGATCAGCGCATGTTTCCACGACAACGGCGCCGATGACGCGATGATACCTACGGCCTTTTCTTCCCCGTGCTGTGATTGACAGGACTGTGCATGGAAGGATGTCCATGCACATCGACTCTAGGGCTGAGACTCTGGGCATTTTTATGCGGCATCCTTGATCCTGCTGGCGACGACAAGAGGAGATGACCGATGAACGACATCCGCAAAGGCGGCATGGCAGATTCACGACCCCTTACACCGTCTGAATGCCAAAGGAGCCGCACTACGACCATCCGAGCTCACCATTCCCAAACCGGAGCCGTCCCATCTTCGTCTCCAACTGCGATCCCACACCAAATCCCAGCGCATCCGGAAGGTTCTTGACGAACATCAGGTCCCCCCTCCACTCGCGCAGGTATGTCCCCGAAGTCCGGGATCGAGCGCGCGTATCACCTCAGCTGCGCAGCGAGGCCGAGCGGAACGTGCAGCACGATCGGTTAGTCCTCCTCTTCCTGCGCTTGCCCAGGTCGGTGCCGGTATCGACCACCAAACGCACCTGATTCAAGCCAACTCTGCCAACGCGGACAATTGGACGGTGGTCTGGAACGAAGGAAACCAAGGCCACATCGATATGCTCGGCGATGACTTCTTTTGTGAACTCGGGCACAACGTGGGACTTGATGTGCATGAAGCACGGTACTGCCGTCGGGATCGTCATTAAGCAGATTGGCCGGTCCCTTTGTGCGTTATACTCCTTCTGGGTCCTCTTCCCCCCCTGTCACTCATCCGACTGCACTGTAAACTGACACTTCGTTGTGCTTAGTAAACACCGTCGCATATGAACGATGTCCAGGCCCTAGGGCCTAGACTCTAGAGGCTTAGACCCGACGCTCTTCTTCTTTGTCGGCTGACGCCCTTCTTCCCATCATCCCTTCATCCCCTCTCAGCTTCTCTCATCTCAATCTGACAGCGAATCGAAACGTTCCTCCCACCCTTCTCATATCATACTGACAGCAAACTCGACGTGCCAGCGGTACACCTGTTTCCTCCGCGTTCCTTTGGAGACAGAAGCCCTTATACGTACGAGGTGGTTGTCAAAAGTATCCGGACACTAAAATTTTAACCATACGTTTACTAAGTGTTCGCCTCTATTTCACCTTAAGTCAAACTTGGTCAGTAAAATCTGTAAAAATACACCTCTTAGCTGACCTTCTAGCGCGAGTGCAGAAGCATCGGAATATGTGACTCAAAAAATTGAGAAAAAATGAGGAGCTGGGTTGAGTAAGGTGGGTGTGAAGGAGTTTGAAATCACCTAGTAGATTACTAATTGCAATCGTTTCTTCCTCTTTCCACTTAGAGCAACCTGTCTTCCAAGTCAGAGCTGGGAAAAACTCCACAGAGAGAAGTTGTTCTCCGGTATAGAGGCTTTCCAAATGGCCCATCATTGAGCGTCTTCCATATCCATGTCTTTGAGTTGCATCGAGAGCTCAATAGAGGCGAACACTTAGTAAACGTATGGTTAAAATTTTAGTGTCCGGATACTTTTGACAACCACCTCGTATAAGAAGGTCAAGAGGACCGGAGAGTGTTCCCTTTCCCAACAAACCGTTTGCCCACTCCATTCTCTCTTTCTTCGCTCGAGGCAGGTCCTTCTGAGCTCATACTCTTCTCCCTCCATTTCGTTCTCCTCCGCGATACGCAGGCAAATTCTTCCGAGTTCGCGTCCCTTGGTCCTTCCACAGCACTCCAGTGCCCAAACCTCGGCCCTTCACTTCATCTGCGCAGCGTATTCTCGGCTCTCCCGCCTCGACAAACTTCCATCCCAAGGTCCCAGCACATCCAGGTCAAAAGGGAATGAAGATCTGCAACTCCGCTGCTTTGGTCCTGCTGGCGCTCGTGTCGGTGTGCTCCGTTCAAGGTGAGTTCATTGGGTCTGTATACGTTGCGGAATAGTATGAGATTGGTACTGAGCATCGCAACATACTGCACCGCTGATAGGATCGCCGGTACCGGAGTCTCCACCGCACTCGCTGCGAATCGAGCAACGCGCCTATTACGGTAAGTTTATCGGATTGGCATGTGATACGGAATGGTGTGGGATTGATACTGACAATCGTAACATGCTGCGTCGCTAATAGTCACCCCGGAAATGCTGCGTCTTGACCGGCCCTCTACCTCAGCAGTAACAAGAGTAGCGTCGAAAGTCGCGTCGATAGCCCCAGGAAAAATCCTTGGGGTAGTCATGGTGGCGGGCGGGGCGGGCGTGGTGTACATATACTTTGTTGAACCTATTATTCAGGCAGCTCGGCATCAGCACTCGGGTACCTCCCCGACGAACGGTCGTCGTTCGGTTGCGCCCACCACTCCGACGGCGGACACGCATCGAGATCTTGTGCGACGCCAGGCGGCCGAACGCATCTCTGCAGAGGCGCTCCCGGGGGAACCTGGCAAGCTCCTTTACCCCATTCAAGCTCGAGATGGCAAGCACTTCGACAACGAGGATGCGAAGTGAATGATGCTCCGATCCCATTCCGAGGCCGAGTGCAACAAGAACGTCAAAGCCCGAGCGGCGTTCTCAGCAAGGCCGGCGCAATGATGATACACAACGTTTAGGACCGGCTTTGTGAGTGCGGGCGAGCTCTTTCGGCCCCTCGAATCTCAAAGGCCCGAGGGTGTCATTCAGCGAAGAGATACCTCAATGCAAAACGTTACGTATGATGTATGTTCGATCAGGAACGGGTCAGATGTTGTACGCGCCTGGCAGCTTTGAGCGGAGGATGAACACGAAAAGACGAAGGATGGTTAGCAAACACGATGCTGTCCGACGTTTGGACGTCCTTTGACCAGATCAACTGTCATTCGTCCGCTTCCCACTCGCTCCGGGCAGGCCTCTCTGAGCTCATCGCTCATCGCTCATCGCTCATCGCTCATCGCTCATCCTCCTATACATAACTTCCTTGGTCGTCCAAAGCTCCTCGCTCATCACTTCTTTCATCTCGGCCCTCTACTTCCTGAGGCACGTTGAATATCCACGCTAACAGATCTTCCACTCTCAGACTTTCTCAAATCTCCCTTCACCACGAAGAACAGAAGGGGAGGCTTCGGCCCCGCTACTTCGGTCCTGCTGGCAGTCGGGAGGAGCCCCTCTTACTGTCAACGCCGACCTCCCATTCCGCGATCCACGACCCAAGATGACGACGAGCCCACCTTCGTCTGGCGCGACCCAGCCGACGACGACGACGACGAAGAGCCTGCTCGAGTTCGTGATTGACATCGCACAGGTCAATGAAGTCACCAGCAAGATGTGCTCACCCTCAGCAGCACCGACGAGATAGCCAACTACGACGTCCACCAACACGCTCCGATCATCAACGACGCTGAGCATGACGTCCAAGTAGGCCATCACGGCCGTCGCAGACCCGTCGGCGTCCGAGCATTCCAGCATGGACAGATAGACGACGTTCTGGAGGAACATAATAGAGCGGACCGCGCGAACGATGGTAACGGTGAATGCACTCGCAATCATCGTTCCTCCTTCTTCCCCTCTTCCATCTTGCAAGCCTCCCACAGAGATGATCAATCATCAAATCGCGATAGACCTGTCGTTGTCCCAACCGACCCCCACCGACCGGCTTGACAACAGCCCCTGCTTGTGAACTGATGCCATCACAATTCACACATGCGAAGAGAGCATAGTCAAAGTCAGGAAATGCAGAAGAAAATTGCAAGTCTATGAGCGTATGAGAACGCTATGTTCGAAGGAGGAAGACAAACGTTGGAATGGGACAAAAAAGAACCGAAGAACAACATCGTATAGCGGTCGCATTGCTCACACCTCACACCGTCTTGCGTCCCAGAACCTGCAGGAAACCCCGGAACGGCACATTGCTTGCCTGATCCTTCACCGCCTTCGCCTCGTCCTCTCGCCCTCCAACAGCGTCCAGAACCTTGACGCAAAGAAGAAGCGCCGTCTTGTACAGGGGCCCGACCCCTTCCAACCGGCCCAATCCTTCCACGCTCTCCTCCACGACCGCCCTGGCCTCCTCGGCCCGGCCCACATCAAGCAGGGTCGCAGTGTAGAAGACAAGCATGCGATGCATGCTGACTTCGAGCACGTAGTCTGTCGTGTGCGCATTGCCCAGATCGGATGCGATGTCGTTCCCGGCGATACGTCGCCGGCGCTCGATACGGGCGCGGTTCTGACGCAAATTGCGCTTGCTCCACCGGGCCGCCTCGCTACCGCTGTGGAGAGCAGAGTCCGTATCGCCGAGCGCGCACTGAATAGCGCCGAGGGTTCCCATCGCCTCGACGTATTCCCAAATGTGGTTCATGTCTGCGGGACCGCAAATCGAGTCGTGCTTCCAGGCTGCTGTCTGGCCACGCATCACCTCCTGGACTTGAGCTTCCGCCTCAGCGTAGCGACCGAGCATGTGTTTGCCGACCGCCACAAGGTATACGCTGGTGATCTGCTCCTGACATCCATAAAGAGACTCGTCGTAGTGGGCTCGATACAGTGCTTCCGCTCGTTCTGCAAGGGCCAGCGCCTCTCCGTACTGTTCCAGCTTTGAATACGCTTTGCTGAGCTCGAGAATCGAGTGTGGGAGCAACTCGGACCCTAAACTGAAGTTTCGCGTAGGGGTTGGCAAACTTGTCCTGAGCTGTACGGTTTTGCGCAGAAGGCCGATGTACTTGTCACTTCGATGCTGCTTTTGGTAGCAACGGGCAAGATCCTGACACAATTTTGCCAACTTTTCGGTGTCTTGAACAGAACGCACGTCCGGGAAGCCCTCGTACATCAAAATGACTTCTTCGAGCGCTGCAATGGAATCGTCGAGCTCGACGTCCGATCCCTCGGCATAATTCTGGATCTCCAGCGCTAGTGTGCGATCGTAGAGACGTGGCTCAGCAGCACTGAGCTCGCGAAGGATATCGAGCCTCTGGTTTCCATGTTCAGGATGACCCCTTCTCGAGCCGTATTGCAGCAGGACTCCGAGCCAGTGCTTGTTCTCGAGATTCGATGGGTCAAGTGCTACAGCACGCTGACAGAGTTCCACCGCACAATCATAATTTTCGCTTGAAGATGACGAATGGCGAAGGTTGCTCGACGCGCGGACCTGTTGAGCTTCGAGCTTGGCCTTCAGGGCGATGTGTTGGTCCGGATCCCGCTCGTAGATAGGTTGCAGAATTTGAAGTGCATCCTTTGCTGCGAAAATGGAGTTGAGAACCACGGGTTGGAAACTAACCTGGAGGGATAGGTAGCTCAGAGCGCCAAGGGCGTTGCAGAGGCTGAGCTGTATCTTGACCGAAGGTTCGTGGTGGAGCGACTCCCGATAGATGGCGATGAGAAGCTCGGCCGCAACGCAAGCTTCAGCGTACAAGCCGATTTGTGTGAAGCCGATGAGCAAGCCGTGCAAGCCGATGAAGCAGGTCGGGCTCGGTAACGTGAGCTTTAATGTGCGGACCAGCCTGAATACGGCCTCAGAGACTGAACGCTTCCATCCCACGCTCGCGCTTGCGTCAGCAAATCTGAGGAGGCCTGTGTCGAGTGTTTTGCTGTGCACCTTCAGCGCGACCTCAAGCGCGGCCATAAGGCTCGTCTCCTCGTCCGGAGCGCCCTGCGCAATGCCAAGCGCCGAGAGAAATACGACTGATACGGAAGGTGTAGCCGTGGTTATGGCATTGGCGGGTGCGATCGGGTCAGACGCGACTGGAGCATCCAAGCTGACGCCAGATTGGGAAGTGGAGCCTTGAGTCGTACTGGACTGTGTGGGAAAGATTGGCACGGCAACAATGTTGTGCAGGAACGGGTAGAGTGCGAGCAATTTTTGGACATCTGTTTTCGAGTCGGAAGGCGAAAGGAGTCGGGCGAGCGTGCTAAAGGCCGATGACATTGTCTGCAGGAAGTCGGTCTGCAGAGGACCGGAGCTTAAAAGTGGCAAACGAGAGTCTAGGCTCGGACCCAGTGCCATCCGTTGGTTCGAATTCAAGAGTTGAAGATGTGATTCGATGCTTTTGAGGTTCTGCTTGAGATTCTTGAGGTGCTGGGCTAACAGCCTTCGGATCATGACGCGTCGTGCGCTCCGATTCACGACAGACATGTACCATATCCTTTCGACATCGCCACGGAAGTGAAGCACGAATTTCTCGACGCAGTTGAGCAGAATCGAAATTGCCGTGCCAGGCGGGCTGCGTTGGCCGTTTGCGACCTCTTGTAGGGCGACTCGTTTCCAAAACTGCATCACGCGAACACAGTATCGCTCGCCGTGTGGCCTGAGCCGCTGACTCCGGTGACAGCTGCGATGGATCCACCTGACGTGTTCAAGGCCTCTCCGGACTTGATCGTTGCACAGATGAGTGAGGACGGCAATGTCGTTGTAGAGCTGAACGAGCTCATGGGACGCGGACGTGGCGGCGGTCTCGGCAGCGGTCTCGGCGGCGTGCGGGTCCCAATCCATCTCGTCTTCCTCCCCCCACTTCGCTGTAGGCCGTGTGTGTTCCGGTTCTCGCTTCGCTCTCGAGTCGTATAACTCAACCTCGTCGTACATGCTTTGGGTCGTCCAGCAACAGGAACACGCGTCTTCCATGTCGGCGAGATCATTTTCGTCCCCTGCATCGAGATCGACACCGACGGAGGGCAAATC
This sequence comes from Tilletia caries, assembly GCA_032718865.1. Classification (NCBI taxonomy): domain Eukaryota; kingdom Fungi; phylum Basidiomycota; class Exobasidiomycetes; order Tilletiales; family Tilletiaceae; genus Tilletia; species Tilletia caries. The sequence goes on along the minus strand of JALUTQ010000020.1, from coordinate 756,001 downwards.
CTCCGTAGGGGGCTCCGCCCCGTCTGTGCCGTGGATGATGTCCGGCATGGTGCCTCTATGGATCTACCGCGTTCGCCAGGGAAGGTAGCGTAGTCGCTTCTCTCCGAATACTGCCTACTGGCGAGGGTGACAGTCGTGCAGGCAGGGACAATCAATGTCGGCGAGAAGTGGGAGGTGACGCGACGCGTCAAAATCGTCAGCGCGCCTCGAAGGCTTTTAGTCAACCGATTTCTGTCCGTCTGTCTGCGCCTCGAAGGCGACCGGCGAAGCAGCAGATGGGACCCCAAAAAAACGTTCATTTGCAAGATTGAGGAACACAGAAGAGAACGGAAAAGTATGGACATTGATTGCCAAAGAGTGAGAGGTATCCCTTGATGCTGCGTGTATAGGAGTGTAAATGAAGAGAAAAAGGGGAAGGGAATGCAGGGGAAAAAATTTCGGCCCTCACCGAGCCCTCTATACCCCACCCGCAACCGCAACAGCATCGATCCCCATACACCGCCGAACCTGCACGACCGCCAAGAGCTCCATGACCGCCTGCTCGAGGATGACCACATTGTCCAGCAGAGCCGAGAGCGTCACGAACTCCGTCTCGCTCCGCTTCTTCTTCAGGACACCCTTCGTCGTCGTCGTGCTGTTCGAACTCGAATTCGGCGTCCAGGTCGGCCGCACGGATGGGATCGACGGGACTGTTGTATCTACGCTGTCGTCCTCCTCGCTGTCCTCGCTGTCCTCGCTGTCTTCCTCATCATCATCCTCCTCCTCCTCCTCATCGTCATCCTCGAATCGAATCCGACGCCCACCACCAGTACCACCGCCCCCCCCCACCCCCCCCCACCCCCCCCCACCCCCCCGTTTTCCTCCTCGTCCCCAGCAGCAGCAGCATCAGCAGCGACCTCCGCCTTCGTCCGCCACTCCGTCGGCAGCCTCACCGCAACCGTACCCACAAAGATCGAGCCCGTCTCCGCATAATGTCGCGCAAAAGGCTGGACCATCACCCCACTCCCCCCACCACCCTCACGAGGCGCATCCTCCCCGCCGTTCCCGCGCTTCAGACCTCGAGCGTTCGCCGCGGCCTTCTTCTTCGTCCGGCTGGCCGTCGTAGGCAGGGACGAGGGCAGCGAAGTCGTCCCCGGTCGGCCCGCATCTTCCGGCGGGGTCGTCTTGTAGTACAGGACCGCCGGAAGACCCGCCTGGTCGCCCTCCTCCCCTCCCCGATCTTGCTGCCGCTGCTCGACAGTGGACAGGAGCGAGGACGCCACCTGAGATGGCGGCACAACAGCCGAGCCGGCCGACTTGCCACCCCCGACCGTCCGGAAGGCGGACGAAGCTGTGGGAGTCGACCGCCCGCTCGAACCGTCCAGCTCACCATCCCCAAAGCCAAGCGTCCCATCTTCATCCTCGACCCCGATCCCACCCAGACCCAACGCATCATTCAGATTCTCGACGAACATCAGCCCTTCCCTCCGCTCACGCAGGTACGTCCCGAAGTCCGGGATCGAACGTGCATAGCGCCGCACCTGCGCAGCGAGGCCGAGCAGAATGTACAGGATGATCGGGCAGTCACCGTCCTCCGATGCTAGTCCAGACCGGTGTTGGTGTCGACCGCCAACCGAGGTCGTAATCCATGAAGGCGACCAGCTCATGAACGACCCGACAGACCTAACCTGCTCCTCCAACACCTCATCCCCCTCTTTGTCCTTATCCTGATCCCCACCAACCTCCCTCCGATCCAGCCTGGGACACATCCAGCCCTCCAGACTCCGGTACGGACACCGCGCAAGCGCCGCCAGCGTGCCGGTCAACAGCAGATTACTCTCGGGCGAGTGGGCGAAGAACCGGGCGAGCGCGTGGACAAGTGTACGAAGGAGCGGGTCGGAGCGGGGTACCAGCCGATGTTGGAACGGCGACTGGGGCAACGAATGCTCAGGGGCAGACCGACCCGCTTCAAGGCCGTACAAGTACGTACTCTCGACCGCGAGCAAGTCCCCCGCGTCCTGAAGGTACCGCTCGTAGCTCGCCGCCTGGATGCCCGAGAGACTCCGCTTCTTCTTGCCGTCGGGTTGTGGGTTGTCGTCGATGGCTCGCAGGGTGCCGACTAGGTACGAGTACAGCCCGAGCTCGTGCAGATGCGACTCGAGAGAGACAGTAGCGAGACGGAAGCTGCCGTTGCCGTTACCGTTCCCGTTGCCGTAGCCATGACCGACGGAAGAAACGTTGTGAGTAGTCCCAAAGCCGTTCCCGTTCCCATTCGCATTCGCGGGACCCTTGCTGAACCCCTGAGCCGGAACTTGACCCCGACCATCCGACCAAGGCTGCGACTCATCCTCCCCTCCCAACCCACCCCACCGATCCAGCCCAAAGTTCTCATCGTCCAGCTTCCTAAGCTCTACAACCGGCGCCTCATCCGGCCAGAACTGCGGCTCCTCCTCCTCCCCTGCTGCTCCCTGACGAAGTCCATTCTTCCCCTCTCCAGCCGCCGCGCGACTCGAACCCGAAGGCGCGAGCGCAGCAGGGGTAGGGAATGGGAACCCCGTCGCCCCTTCCTCCCTCACACAGCCCACCATCAGCGAAGACCCCATGACGAACCTGCCATGCTCCGCCAAGACAGTCCTCAAAAGCCTCAACGAACACTGCCGCGCCTGCGCACTGACCTTCCTCTTCTTCCTCTTCAACGACGACGATGAAGACGAAGAAGAAGATGACTCCTCAAGGTGGGAGAGAATCAGGTCTTTGAGGGTGTACCGCCCCAACGCGTCCCCCGAGGCATTGTACGCAAATGCAAGCTCGCCATCACCGTCCACAACCCCGCCCCAGCGGTTGTTCGACGCCACGCGGGAATCTTCCTGGACGAGACGGAGGGCCGCACTTCGCCGTCGGTTCGCCTTGACGCCTGCTTGATTGGAAGACCGGGTAAGCCCGCCTTCGAGCCGGATCACGTTCTCCGTCTCGTCCTCTTCGTCCTCCTGCGTCGTCTCCGCCGTAGACACGTCTACGCCACCGCCACCTTCGAGAGGATCACCCTCAGCAGCACCGACGAGATAGCCGACGACTACATCCGCCAGCACGCTCCGGTCATCGATGACGCTGAGCATGACGTCCAAGTAGGCCATCACGGCCGTCGCGGACCCGTCGGCGTCCGAGCATTCCAGCATGGACGGGTAGACGACGTTCTGCAAGAATATCGAGCGGACCGCACGAACGATGGCAAGGGTGAGTGCACTCGCAATCGTTGTCTCCCCTCCTTCCCCACCACCTCCTCCTCCTTCCTGCAAATCTCCTCCTGCAGAAATGACCGAATCGCGATAGATCGCCTCAGCGGCATTGGCCAGTACGTCCTGCGCAAAGTCGAGAAGGAGGACAAGCAGTCGGACCTGCGCCTGTACTTCGGGGTCATTACTACTCGCCATGCCCGCCGAGCGGAGACGGACTGGGAAGGTGTCGGAGGACGCAGCGGCGGACATGGTGGCGCCGTCGTCCAGCAGGAAGTGGGGTTCTACCGAGTCGAGGTCGAGTAGAGGGAGGGATGTTGAGGAAGAAGCGCCAAGTCGCATACCCTCGCTCCCGAGGAGGGCCGCACCGGACGCCCCAGCCTTCTCCAGCAGCGCCTCCTGAGTGGAAGCGTTCTTCTCTGCTGATGAGGATGACGGATTGGTTTGGGACGTCGATGTAGGTTGGGGTCGAAGAAGGACGAGCTTGGTGGGTAGCAGGCCATAGACCGCTCCCAATCCTGCCCCCAGTACCTCCGCAAAGTCCGAGTTGAGAATGAAAGCGGCGAGAGCCTGTCGTGCAGATGCCCCGCCTCCGCCATTGCTGTTCGTGCGTGTGCGGGTACGGGTACGGGTGCGGGTGCGAGAACTACTGGTGCTGCCGCTACGGCTCCGACTGGGAGGGTTCTCAACCGGCATGGCGAACGGTTCGGACGCGAGGGCGACGGTGACGAGATTAAGGAGGCCTGCGCGGGCAAGTTCGCCGATGTTGCCCTCTCGATGAATGAAGCGGAGCAGATAAGAGAACAACGGAAAGTCCGGCTTGGCATCGGGACCGAGGAAGTTGAGAAAGGGCGAGGAAGCAGTCTCAGGTGATGTGATCCCCTGTACAGAGGGGGAAGGTGTGAGTCCGGCTCCGGGTTGCTGGTGAGAGCTCTTGCGTCGGTCGTGGAAGAAGATGAGGAGGAGCTCGGGCGTGCTCTTGATGCGTGCTGCGATGTGGGCCATGAGGTCGACGAGGTCATGTTCGAAGGAGGCCGCTTCGACGGAGTTGATGCGGCCGTAGCGCGAGCGGGTGCGGCGTCTGCGACGTGGGCCGTCGTGATCACCTCCGCCAATGGTCCCATCATCGTCATCATCGTCGTCCTGGTCATCATCGTCATCTTGGCCAGAAATGTCCAACGCCAGACCCCGAAGCCGGTCAAGGTCGTCCCCGTCCTCATCGCCAACGCAGCCGCGGATCAGTCTGGCCAGGGGCCGATGGACCGCCTGTCTCGAGACGAATGATTCGTCCAGCGCGATGATGAGCCGCGTGAAGAAGCGAATGGCCTGTGCGAGGGATCCCTTGGGCTTGTTGGGCAGTGCGAGTTGGACGAGTCTGTCGAGAAGGGAGGAGCGGAGGAGATACTCCATGCAAGGTGGTATGTCTGTCGTCTCTTGTGACGTCGTGGACGACGAGGAGAGCAAGGAGGATGATTCGGTGATGAGGGCGTCGGCCATGCGTTCGAGGAGGAAGGGGACGTCGGAGCTGGCGATGCCATAGTGCAGCGCGCGTTGATCCGGGTTCGTCAAGGTAGCCTAGGCAGAGCAAAAAGGGGAGGAAGGGGTGAGTGCCTGGCTGATGTCCTGGCCTGTTCGCCGATGGAAATAAAGACTCACCTTGACAGCTTCCCAGTCTGCGGTGAAGCGAGAGGCGAGATCAACGGGCGCCTTCCCTCCCTTGCGACCTCCTCCTGCCCCCGACGAGAGACCGCGTTTGCGTGCGCTGGGGCTTGCTGACGAGTCTTGGTCTCCCCCGATGCCAGCGACGGCGCGAAGGAAGGCGGAGCGTGCGGGTGTTGATGGTGAGGAGGACGACGATGTGTCGCTGCGTGGTGTTCCTCCTCCCGCTCCCGCTCCCGCTCCTGTTCCAGTTCGATTGCCCAGAAGGCGCGCAAAGTATTCCATGGCCACGCTCTCGCTTTCTATCAGTAGTCTGTGCGAGTCCTCGGTGTCATCTATCAGGCCGTCGATCTCATCCGTGACCTTCTCGCTGCCAAGTGCGTGTGAACAGAAACGCTCCGAGCATGTGTAAGAAGCAAGCTTGTATGGAACGCCGTTTGCGCCAGACTTCGAGAAATCGAAAATCGAAAACTGAAGCTGGACACGACCACCTCACCACGACTTGTCCGTGGCTTCCATCGCCTCCCTGACCCCAAATCCCACGCCTGGCCATTATGAAAACAGTTCGGCTTCTCACTGCTGGTAACAGCTGCGCTGATGGCGCTCTTTCTCCTACGCTTGTGTGGTGACTCACTCTTGACCGCTGACCTCTAGCAGCGTTCTGATTGTTTCCCTTCCCTCACCACACTCCTGCAGCTCACATTTCCTTCAGATCCCACATCACAGACACAGGGACATGCCAATACGGTGAGCGGACGGCTCTGCTGCCTGTGCGCGTGCAACTAGATGGTGAGTTCATGCTCTATTGCTGGATCGGAGGAGCTTCATGCAGCAGCTGATGACTCGCCGCTACTCCACTCTCTCGTTCACTTCCCACAGATGCTTTCCTCTCTTGCGCACCCTTCTCGTTCTCTGCTGCGCTGCTCTTTCCTCCTCGTCCCTCTCATTCGGTGCTCCCCTTCTCACCCTCGGACGGTGTGTCGATGCGCTTCTCTGTCGCGGCTCGCGGTCCTCTTCCCGGCTCAGGAACCTCCTCTGTCTGTCTCGGAGGCGCCACCGCAATCTATGACCGCCTACCATGCGCTCAGCTAGTGCGCTCACGCTCATGAACGCTGGGTGCTGATCAGCACCGCGTTCTGATATGCCCCCTTAGCTGAACCATGAACTGATAATGCTAACCTTCCAACCTGATGCGATTACATAAGCAGCCGGCAGTGAGTTCAAGACGAGAGCATTCATTGAGGTCAAGGAGCAGCAGGCCAGCAGCAGAGTTCTATGGCAACAAGTGAGTGGTTGTGCACAATGGGCGGCGCATGGAGGCATACAGGGAGAGTCCGTGCTTGGCCATGGGGGTGATGATCAGCTGCTGGTAGAGGCGGATGGGGTGGATTGCGACTTGCGGTACAAAGGAAGGAGAACTGACTTACCACCTCGTCCTTGAATGCATGGTCGCCGAGTCGTGTGCTTGATTCCGATCTGCCATACGAGGTAGATGGCGCGCTGGCTCAAGGAATGAAGAAGAAGAAAGAGGAAAGCGACGATGACATCCAGCAGCGGCTTGCGACTGCGGAGATTGCTGCTTGTGAGGGGGTTGGAGGACTTGTAGGCCGTAGGCCGTAGGGAGTCGTCCAAGTACGTACGCCTTTGCGTGGATGGCGCGCGCTATGTGATCATCTGTAGAAGTCTGTGTAAAGTGAGAGAGAGAGAGTAAGAGTGGCTGTGGGTGGGGGATGGAAAGGCAGGATCGCTGTTCATAGTCAGTGTAAAGGAGTGATCAGCAATCGAGCGACATGCACCACACGAAGCGGATCAAAAAGAAGTCAGCGCGCGCACGCCAGAGCAGAGGACAGCTGCTGAGATGGTTGCCATTGTGGTTTGATTGTGGATATACTTGCAAATGATGCTGCTGCTGCCTCTACGAGTCGTGGTGAGGTCGTGAAAGGTTGATTGCATGTGGTGGTAGAGAAGAAGATACAACTTTGGGTTGAGAGAAGGGGAAAACTCGGACACTTTGCACGTCACCCTCCATCCCGCATGAATGCTCATACAAGGCGGAAGGTCTCAGCGCGCGTACGAGCCAGGACAACAGAGATACAGGAAACAAGATATGAGAACGAAGGCATGAGGGAACGCCATTGCTTGAGAGTGGTTGTGGCTAGCGGGTGTTCAGCGCCCTCGAGGGAGAAGACGAGAGGGACGAAGGCCGTAGGCACCGCGTCGGTGTAAAAGCGGGACTTGGAGCGGGCCTTGGCATCGAGGTATGCCTGAAGGCGCTTCGTTGCGGCCACGCGCATGCCCTCTCGTGCTGCGAGAGCCAGGTGCTCAGCGCGATCAGGTGCTCGTTGAGCGGTCGCATTGGTCAATGAGATGAAGGTGATGTCGTAGTCGGTGTCACCACCACCTCCAGCTGCGGCGGTTCGAGGTCGTCGAGCTCAGCTTCGATTTTCGATTTCCAAATTCTCGAAGTCTGGCGCAAACGGCGTTCCATACTCCTCTCCCTGACCATGACTTGCCATCAAGAGCGACAGGGTAAGGACAGGATGAAGGCTTCGATCCTGGTGACTGTGGGCTCGACTCGCTTTGATGCTCTCGTCAATGTCGTTCTCCATCCTGCGTTCCTCACTGCGCTCCAGGTACAGGAAGAGGAAGACGAGGTCGATATTCACATCCAGTACGGGACCTCGCACATCAATTACAGCCAGCTGAACCTCGTCCCCACTTCAGACTCACTCTCACAGCAATACTCTCCTTCCATCACACTCCATCTCTTTCCATACACTCCCTCTCTCACCACCCTCATCCAGCAGGCCACCATTGTCATCAGCCATGCAGGATCAGGGACGATTCTGGAAGTCCTCCGGGCCAAGTCATCCCCATCGCTCATCGTCGTCCCAAACCACACTCTCATGGACGACCACCAATCTGAGCTCGCACGAGCTCTCGGCAAGGACCGGTACCTTCTCGTTGGTCGGGTTCCGGATGGCGACATCGGACTGGAGGAACACGCGCGGGCTTTTTGGGAGCAAGTACACCAGCAACTCACATCGGACAAGACACACAAGCAGTCCACCCTCAAGGCGTTTCCGAGCTGGAGTCCGCAGACCTTCGCTCAGCTCGTCGACGATCGGCTTGGTTTCCACGCCTGAGGGAACATCTGCGGTGGCGGTTTTTACCCCAGTCCTCAAGATGGTCACCGGCCGCGAGATTCCCCGAGGTCAAAAGATCGAAACGTCCGAGATCGATTACATCCGACTCTCGACTAGCGTAGCGACCAATGCCTTGCTCGAGTGTAATGGGGAGAAGCACGCCTTCGTCACCACTAAAGGCTTCAGGGATGTCGTCCAGATTGGCAACCAGAATCGCCCACGGATCTTCGACACCAGCATTCGCAAGCCGGACGTCTTCTGCAGTGGCGTCACTGAGATTGACGAGCGCGAGAATCTGATCGGACATACCACGCACTTGAAGCGGGAAAAGAACAGGATCGAATGCGACGATCGAGACAAGAATCAGAAAGCATACTCGGGCGAGGACCTGCCTTCTCACGAAGTCGACGGTAGTGGAGAGGAGATCAGCAATGGAGCAAGTGGCCCGAAGATCGTTCAAGGCATCAGCGGAGAGGCGGTGGCAGTTCCTCAAGGGAATATCCGAAGAGAAGGTGAAGGCGAGTTCGACATCTGGCACGCATTCTTGAATTGACTAGGATGACACTGCTGATGATCTCAAGCCTCACTTCCAGATGGTCCTGCGAGGAACATCCTCCACCACCTACGCTTCCCTCTCACCCCGTCCCTCCAATCCTACGTCGTCGGATCATTCATCATGGACATCAGAGTGATCTTTCACGCCGCACGCGCGGTCGAGAAGAAGGAGAGGCCCTGCAGGTCCCGCACGCGGAATCGGATTGACCTGTTTATTTCCTCTTACATGAAGCCGCTCCACAGCCAGTCGGTGCTAAGCCTGATACTCCCACCAGTTGGTAGTGTACTTTCGCCGCTCGCTTCTTGTTTTTGTCTGTCCCTGACGTCTGCGCCATACTGTAGACGGCGGGAGAAATGAGATGAGATAAATCGGCTCGTCCGCCCGGATCTGAAAATTCTTCCTCTCCATCCTCCCTCCCTTTTTCTCCTCTCTCGTGTCCACACTCCACGCCCACGTCTCCGTCCCGCACAGCCAGTCGAAACAGCAGCATGCAGTCACATCACAAGGACAGCAACGCGAGTCGCACCGACCGGAACGAGTCCCGGGACATGACGGCCGCCCAGCGCTTCTTCAACATCCCCGAGCTGGTCAGCCTTCTCTGCACCTGCTGCACCACCGAACGAATCGACCTTATCACCCTGGCCTCAGTGTCCAAATTCCTGCGCGCAGTTGCTCTGCCACACTGGGTCAGGTATCTCGATCTCGCACTCAGCTCAGCAGACAAGAAGCTCAACTTCTTTGTCGAAAACCCCTCCTTGCTCTCCCATATTCGCTATCTACGCATCCGCGACGAATACTACAGCGAAAATCGCAACTTTGACGGCGAGTCACCTGTCCTTGTCTCAAGCAAAACCAAACGCTACCTCCGTCCACGCTGGCACGAGGTCAATCAGCTGCTGGCCATGATTGTCGCACAGTCATCCACTCTTCTTCGGCTACCCTCCATCGATATCACCATTGACGTCGCGGAGAGCATACATCTCGAGACCGCGTTCCGCCCCTTTCCCCGCTTGAATAATTGCGTTGTCGCCCTACGCATCTTTATCAACGAAGCTTTCGAGGTCTGGGGCTCAGAGAGTCTGCTAAACTACAGAAAATGCTGCCATCAAGAGTGGGCTTCGATTGGTCGCTTCATCCAGCGCACATGTGCGCCGACGCGCTCATCCCCTCAACCCAGTCACGATAGCGACGACAGCGGCCCCGGCGGTCAAGCACTCGGCTTGCGCCTTTTCCACTTGGTAGAGCGCACAACACGCAGATATCAACGTGGCTCACGACCCGCCGCTCCACTCGACTTCTGGGAGGAACTCTCTGCGGCCACAGCCTCGTCATTGCGCGACCTCTCCCTCACCTTCTTTGAATTGGAAAATCTAGCAAATATCTTCCCCCTTCTCGCCCACAGCCATCTCTCCCACTTGGTCCTCAAGATTAAGCCTCCTATCCGTTCCCATGTTCTCGTCAGCTGCGTCGAAACCTTCCTGGACCAGAATCAGTCCACCCTCGAAGATATCCACCTTGAGACCGAACGTGCTGGCGATACTACATTCAGTTTTCGGCAGACTTTCCCTCGCCTGCAACATCACAGGCACCATGGCGTTTTGTCGTGGTCAACGGTCAACACCGATCGATCTTCGCACCAAATTCGCCCAGCGGCATCCGCAACTCAAGGGCTTACATACCCCAGCGAAAGGCGACTTCCCAGTTGACGTTTTCCCAGCTCTCCGTGTGCTGAACGCGACCTCCCGACTCAAGAATAAGCTCGAACAATACGCGCTCGAAGGCGGTCGGCTCTCACATGTGGAAGCAGCTTACCCTTTTGACCTCCAAGACCTCTCTACATCTTCGTGGCTATCCCGCAATCCCGACCCTGCCAAGGCTATTACGTGTCTCGACCTCTTCTACGTGTACGACCGTCTCGACGAGCTCCGGCCTCACTTCCACTCCGCTTTCTCCTCCGACTTTTTGCCGAACTTGACCGAGCTCGCCGTCGGGTACAAAGACAAGGACATAGCGGTCAGCTCCTCATACGTGAAGCGACTTTTCGACCATCCACAATCGGAGCGCGATCTAGCTCGAGTTTTGGTGGATCTCTGCTCGGCCAAGTCCTTACGCGTCCTGCACTTGCACAGCTCCGAGGCCGCACCATTCAAAAACACGGGCGACCTCCTTGCCAGCATGCCCAACGCGCGCTTCCCACCCTCCTTCGAATACTTCACCTGGTTTGTCAAGGCCTTCAACAAGACGCACTACTACCGCTTCGTGCCCTCCGAAGAGCGAAGCTCTTCACCAGACGGAAGTAAACGAGGACGCTTACAGCCAATTTCATCTTTCTTCCGCACGCGTATCACGAAGGAGGGGGTCTGGAATCGCGCGTTTGACGACGACAGGCGAAGGATTCTCTACGACCACACGCCGCTGGACGGGCCTGTCATGCATCTTTCATAAATTTGACGAATCTAACTGCCTAATTGCGACCAATTTGTGTGGCAGGGAAAGGGAGTTCAGAGCAAAGAGTATACGTACCTCTGTACACAGTGAACATAAGGTGCAGAGGCAGACCCCTCCTCCATGTTGACGTGAGATGGCTGTGGAGGGCGAGACGGTTAAGATGAGCAGGGGTGTGAAACTGTGAACGTGCGGCACTGCGCAGAGCGACGTGAGCGTGGGATGCAACTTACTTGTGGGCGCTGAGGTGCCTCCGAGACGCTCTGGTGCAGGGCGGCTAGAAAAGTAGAAGAGAACGAAAATGGAAGTGTAGAAAAAGTGTCAGAATGATCAGTATAAGTGCGGACGCGAGGGCGGGTACGGAGCGAGTGGAAGCGCCAACTAAGACCCGACACTGGGTAAGCTCAGAGAAAAGGGAAGCTAAACGTGGCAGAGAAAAGTGGGATACGCGTTGGTGTGTTGAGTGGCGAGTTGCGGTGTCGGAGACGCAGGGGAGGGGAGGGGTGAACTCACGAATCACAATGTACGCAAGGGAAGTATGCGGAGGGGTTCACGATCAAAGCGCGGAAGGCGGCGACACAATATTGAAGTTTGAGATTTGAGATCTGAGGAGGTTGGCGAGCGGCAATAAGAAGGAAGACTGAACAGATGTCAGCATGTATACACTCGCTGGGGACGAGTCACTGACTCACAGTTCCAGGAGCAGAGCGCACGGGGCAGGAGAGCCGATGCCCGATTGCCCGAAGGCAAGCGTGGGTAGAGCGAGCGATTGAGGGAGGTGCAGAGGAGACGCAGCCAGAGGAGACGCAGCGCCCGGCCGAGAAAAAAGAGCACTCCTGACGCCGGGGAGAGAAGAATGGCGTGAAGAAGACTGAAGCGGCACATCCACGGAGTATGCGCTCCGGACACGACGACGGGGAGCGGCGGGGAGCTGGCGGCAGGCGTGGGCCGGTCTGAAAGGACGCCGGAGCGGATCTGCGGGGGGCAAGATGGAGGAAAAGAAAGGGAGTTCGCCAGTCAGTGTGTGTTCAGTAATGTCGGCTGTGCGTTGAAGAGACGGAGGGTGAACAGAGGAGTGACTGCGACAAGGAAAGGGGAAAAGAAAGGAAAGGAGGCAGGTAGCCGCCGACCGCCGACCCATAGAACGATGTCCAGTGATCGAGGGAGGAATCAATGATCCTGTCATCCTGTGCGACATCAAAGAAACAAGAAAAATGCTGTGAGACTTCACCAGAACGCGGACGGGGAAAGAGTAAGAGTGCAGGGGAATGAGAAGGTCAGTCCACCGCGCGAGAACAGGGTGTATGACCTTTACCTTGCAGGGTAGCTCAAGCTGTAAGTAGCTCAGAAGCAGGGAGGGGTCGTGAGATGTGAGCAATGGGCCGATGCGGAAGGGGCAGTCTCTGTAATACATTTCAACATTTCCTGAAAGCGAAGAGGATAAGCAGAGAGAGAGGGGGATATGGACAAAAAGAGAGAGAGAGAAGGCAGAGGGAGGGAGGGAGGGGGAAACCGAAGGTGTGTATGTAGGGTCCTCACGAGGCGAGATGGGAAGAATGTGTAATCGAGTGGGAAGCCAGTTCCGTTGATGTTGATGATCCCTGCCGTTTTCTTGATGTGACCAAGCCTAGTACCGCGCCGGGGCGGGCTGGGGCACAGTCTCGCCCGTCCCCCTTCGCTCCATCATGAACGGCTGCGAGAACTCGTTCGACCCACCGCGACCAGACCCACTCGGCCCGGACTCGCCCTTAACGCCCCCACGGCTCTTGGGCAGCAAGAACAGGAAGACAAGCGAGTAGAGGAGCAACGCGACCGAGAGACCGACGCACGTCCACGCCAGCGCAGGTGTAGCGTTCGCAGCCATACAGTCCGACTTGCTGAAGTTAAGCTTATCCGCCATCGAGCAGTCCAGATCCACATTCCGCTTCTGCATCAGAATCGCTCCCGCAAGCCAGAGCGGGACGAGGATGAGCGACTGCAGACCGATGGTTAGAGGTCCCGCGAGCCGGGGCCGCTCGGTGACGAGGCTGAGGGTGATGTTGATCAGGGCGAGGAGGAAGGAGAAGAAACCGTCGAAGGCGACGAGGCCGGCTGCGGAGACTTGCATGTCGAAGTTCACGTAGGCGTTGAGGATGGGGATGTTCTTGACGACCGACTCGAAGGTGCCGTAGAAGATGCTGTAGAGGGATCAAAATCAATGGGGTATGTGTGTCAGCAAAGCATTTCCGCCCATCCTCACGCAGCAGGGCAAGGGACTTGGGTACGTACGCGGTCTTGGTGGCCACTGCGCCTGTCGATACGCCGACGAGGCCGAGGGAGAGCAGCAGGAAGACGCGGCCGAACCCCCAGGGACCGCGGAGAGTGGCAGACATGGCGCTTTCTGGATTTTTGGGGGGAGGAGAATGTGTGTGTTGATGAACGAGCGTGGGGCTGGGCTGGGCTGGTGGACAGGCAGGCAGAGGTGGGGACCGTGGGTGGTGGGTAGGAATGAGTGAGTAGTGCGAGAGAAAGAGCGAGATGATGGGTGTACCTCGACTAAATGCTGGCGAACCGAGCGGAAGGTCTTCGGAAATCTGGACACTGCTCATGTGCCTCAACATCGACACATCACACAACCCGGGTTCAAATGAAATGAGTTCAGATCTCGCTTCGGTTCAGTCAGTTCCAGTGTTGTTAGTTTCGGGTAACGGGCGGGTTCGGACCGGGTAGTGCCGGGTAACGTGGCGTTTTCACTGTTTTTGTACCCGCCCGATTTGAAAATCCTCACAGTCACCACCCGCCCGGCCCGCTGCTGGGGCAGGCACGACTAGGGCCCGACAGCTTCGAGCGCTGCAAAAATCGTCGTCGGGTTGCCCCCCGAAATGCCCGGAATTTTTTCTGTGAGAATGCTACCCGCCCGCGCGACTCCGTGTGGCAATTTTACCCGCCCGAAGCCATTATCCGAACGGTCACCCGTTCGGGCGGGGCCCGTACTCACAACACTGGTCAGTTCGCAGTTCGCACAGTCGGAAATCCACGTGGGCTCTCGATAAAACAGCAGTTTGGAATTTGGATTGAGTATGTAAGCAGGGCACTGGGCACATCGTACAGACGGAGCCTCTTGCCAGCCTGGAGCGTCGCGACTCGCGAACAGAGGGTGCTGCCTCTCATCGCATGGTGACGAGCTCCTCCGCCGAGGTCGGGTGTATAGCAACCGTATTGTCAAAGTCCGCCTTCGTAGCCCCCATCTTAACAGCAATCGCCACCCCCTGCATGATCTCGTCCGAGCCCAACCCGACAATATGCACGCCGACGACCTTCTCCTCCGCACCCACACACACCAGCTTGTACGCCGTCGGCTGCTTGTGCTCCAGCATGCCGAAGTGCATCGACGTGAACCGGGTCCGGTAGATCTTCACTTGGTCGTCGCCGTGCTGCTCGCGCGCCTCGGCCTCGGTGAGACCGACGGTGCCGGCAGTCGGGTGCGAGAATATCACAGTGGGGATGTTGTCGTACGAGAGAAAGTCTTTACCGCGCAGGTTCTCCGGTCCGTACAGACGGTTCGACAGCCGTCGGCCCGCTGCGATGGACACGGGAGTGAGCAGGGCTTTACCGGCGACGTCGCCAAGCGCCTGGACGCTGTCCACGTTCGTGTTCTGGAACTTGTCCACCACGATGTTCCCGCCCTTGTCGGTCTCGATCCCGGCGGCGTCCAGACCGAGGTTGTCCGTGTTCGGACGACGACCGATGGCCCAGAGCAGACAGTCGACCTCGAACGGCTCCCCGTTGTCGGTGTGGATAGTGAGCGGACCGCCCTTTTCGCCCTCGACCTTGGTGATGTTCGTCTTCTTGTGAACCTTCAGACCGGTCTGGTCCATGTACTCCTGCAGGGTCTCCGCAATGACCGAGTCAAAGGGCCGGAGGAAGGTGTCGTGTCGGATCAACAGACCGGTCTCGGAGCCCAGGGTGTTGAAGACGCCGGCGAACTCGACGGCGATGTAGCCAGCGCCTACGACAGCGACGAGCTTGGGCTGTTCCCGGAGCGCAAAGAAGCCGTCGGAGTCGATGCCCAAGCTGGCACCGGGGATGTCCTTGTCGCTGGGGATCACAGGCCGGCCTCCCGTGGCAATCACGATCCGGTCCGTGGTAATCTCAACAGGCGACTGGGTGTTGAACGAGCCGTCCTCGTTGCGAAGGGTGACCCGGACCGACTTGGGACCGGTGAGCTGAGCGTGTCCCGAGATGTAGGTGACCTTGTCCTTCTCGAGGTTTCGGTCGTAAATCCCGTTGAGGCGGCGCACGTATGCGTCGCGCTTCTCGGCGAAGTACTTTCAGTTAAATTCTGGAATCTTGGCCGGGTTGACCGCGTCGCCAAAGCCGTACTCCGGCACAGATCGCAGCGCTTCGGCCTGGTCGGCGGCGTGCCGCATAAGCTTCTTGGGGACGCATCCTGGGCGAAGATAAAGTGTAAGAGAGGAACGAAGCAGAAAAGGAGGGAATGCTGAAGAAGAAGTAAATGAACTCACCGACATTGACGCAGGTGCCGCCGAGTCTGCCGTCCTCCTCGATAACGCAGACGTTGATGCCGTAGGAAGCAGCGCGGCGACTCATGCCCATGGCGCCGGATCCTCCGCCGACGACGACGAGGTCGTATCGCTGCTCGGGCTTGGGCACGGGGGGCATAGCTGCAGATGCTGTGGTGGCGAAGCTTCGGAGGTGGGCTGCTGTCGTTGCGAGGCGATGGGAGGCTGCTGCTGTTGTGGTGGTGTGTTGAGGCAGCTTGGCGGCGGTCTTGAGGGAGCGAAGAGGTGGTGTGCGCGTGGTTGCCAGCCGGGTGAGGAGGGCGGAGGCGAGAGTGCGAGTTGAAGACACCAGCTTGAGCAATCCGAGGCGAGGCGATGTGGATGGCAGAACGCAGAACGCTGAGTTTAGCTGAGAGGATGGATGTCGTGGACGGGCATCAGCTTCCTCCCATCATATTCTCAGCATGGATGAGGTGAGCGCCGGTCAACGTGCAAGCGCGTTGAGAAACAAGACGGTGGACGTCGGCGTCAACGCGGAGCCAGACGCTCACCAGTCACCTTCACCATTCACAAGCTCCCTTTGATACACACCTACGCAGACAGCCCACAGAATCGTGACTCCCGGCCATGAGCGGCCAGCCTGTACTACAAGATGACAACACCAGCCTCGTAGACGAGGCAGGAGACGACCCCCTTAACCTTGGAAACAGCGACAGCGGTGCACCCAACGAGACCGGCCAGCTCGACTGGGCCGGTTGTATCAGTGCTCTGCAGATTTCACTCCGGTTGAGATTTCCCACTCCTTACCTCTACTTGAAGTGTGAGCATACCATCTCCAACTCTTCCTACCAGACACTGGTGTTCAGTGATCAGTGTGCTGAAGCGCTGACCCTGCCTGTCCATGGTCCTTTGTGCGTGCGTGCGCCTCAGGGGCATTCCAAGCAGAAGCCGCCAAGGACAAGACGCATCCTGCTCCCACTTTTTATGCCGGTCTTAAAAAACTTTTCGCCGGAGTCCGTCGAAGTCCCTACGCCCTTGTCCGCGCACTCCGTCGGTTCTACGCACTTAATACCAACCTCGGGCCAGGTATCTCTGTCATCGTGGTCATGGTGATCGCCGGTATAAACATGGACTTCTCAGCTATACTCTACACCTATGCCGGATTGAGTCTGTTCGACCCGACCGCCAGGGAGCCGCAGGACGCGTCCCTGCAGCCACGGTGGATGAACTACCGGATACCCCAGCTCGATCACATGTACTGGGTGCACTTCGGCCTCACAACAGCAGTGGTTGTACTGAGCTGGTTATGGCCTTACTTGCCATGGTCACGTGAATGGTGCGCATGGATCCTCGCGTGGGTCTATGGCGAGACGGTTCAGATGGTGAGTTTCGTGTATAGTTCTGTCACATCCCTGCTTGACAGGTGCTGATTCACTCTCACTCATGCTCCTCAACCAGAACGAGGAGACAATTGAGAACAACTCGAAAAAGACGGATGATGCGGCCGGCAGCCAGGTGCAAGATGGCGCTACCACAACAGCAATGAATCCAAACGTGACCAAGGCGATGAAGAGAGGAGAGTACTCCAAGATCGAAGATAAACCCCGTTTGGAAGGCCACACATACAACCACGGCCAAATGCAGAACATCATCGATGCTTTGGGAACGAAACTAGAAACGCTCAAGGAAGAGATGCTCAGGACGTTCGACCTTACCGAAGACATCAACAGGCGTCAGAAGCGATGGGAAAAGAGGCCCAAAACTCTACAGACCATGTTCAACAGCGACATCCCAGAGACGATCCGCAACTTTCAGGTACTGTGGCGGACGATCAAGGTGGACGTTCCAAGTGCGAGCCTCACGAACGTATCCGTCAACTACGTGGTCGTCCTGACCCAAGTCGCAGAATTATACTTCTTATTGTTCGACTACGCACCCAAGAAGACGGAAGAAGCACTGCGCTTCTTGGAGATCGCGGCTGGTCACCAGATACGGGCTGTTGAAGTCTGGCCGGATGCGGAGCAAGTCAAACTGTTCGAGGCCTCGGATTTTTACCTCGACACGATCTTGAAAAGCAGATTCGATGTTCCAATCCCACTCGGGAAGAACGGGGACCTCTCCGCTGCGACCATATTCGCCCACCTGAAATTTCTCAAAAAACGTCTCCCGCACTCTTATTGGTTTTTAGCCCAGCCCACGCCTATGATAGTCAGTCTATTCACGACTGCGACGACCCTTTACCGTCATGCTATTATTGCCGATCACAAAATTCAGGATACGGTACACGACTCGGCGTGGGTGGACAAGGTCCCCATCACGAGGATCGTCACCTGGAGATCCGAGGTGGAAGGGGAAAGCGGGGTCAGTGCTCGGCAAAAAAAGCCATATTTATGAGTCATATATATGACATGACCAAATATGATCATATTTGGTCATATGACATGACACGATTTTCGAGGCAAAAATTGGCCGTCATATTTATATGACATATGACTTGATAATACCAAATAAGACACTATAAGACCTAATATGACACGCTTTTTGAGTCATATTGTAATAGACTAGCTATACAAGTGCTTCAGAGTTGTGATTCCATGTCCGGAGCAAGTAAGTACAAGTGCAGGGAGCAGCGAGAAGGTGACGAGCACGAGAGAGGGAAGGCACTCGGCCGAGAGAGGACAAAGGGAAAGGTAGCGACGTGAGGGGAGCGAGCAAGAAAGATAAGAGAGAAAGGGAGATAAGATAGTGAGTCCACGTGGAGTTGCCACGTGGAGCCACTATCTCCGGAAGCGAGAGCAGTAGAGAAAAAGAAAGAAAGAAAGGCCTGACCCGTCTAGCACATCCCCGCGTCGAGCAGAACGTCCGTCTCGGGACGAACGACCAGCCTGGACAACGCATCAGCATTGGTGTGTGTGGTGCCTGGCCGATGAACGAAGCGCAGATGCGCGAGATGCGGCATCAGCTGCGCCCGGCAACGCGAAATCACCGGTCCATAGCGCGCCCCGGCCGAACTCGTGAGCATCGCCCCCAACGGAGCGTGATCCGTCACCACGGTTACGTCGGCCCCCTCCAACAAGTGGAGGAATCGCCCAAAAGCCCACGCAAGGCACGACAGCTCCAGCTCAGGCGCGACAAGCTTTTGCTCCGATGGCATGGTCAACCGGGACAAGAAGGCGACAGGTCGCTCCGTCAAGATCACCGTCCGGCCATCAACCTCGAGACGCCGAGCGCGATGGAGCGGACCACGCAAAGCATCGTACAACGAGGACGACATAGCATGGACGCGCGCCGACACGTCATACTCTCGCAACACACCCGGAGTGCGCCGAGCCCGCGGGGGACGAGGAACCGGAGAGGAAGCACGAGAAGACGGTGCGAAAGGAGAAGCAGGCGCAACCCGATCAGCGTCCTCGACGGGCGAACCCGCACGGTGAGTGACGTACGGATCCTCATCCCCAGGGACAGCATCCAACTGACTGACCGCAAACGTGTCTCCAATCCTCAGGTCCGCCGGCAGCTCCAACCGCACCCGGTGGTCACTAAGGACCGCACTGATCCGGAAAGGACCCATCTTCTGCGGCGCCAGCTTATTCTCCTGGGAACCCGGAATCGGTCGATCCGGCAAACGCACAAAGACGGCATCCCCTACAGCATACGAGGGCAACGGCGCCCGGACCGCATCATAGCGCGCTTTTTGAGCGCGACGAGCTTCCGCCAGCGAGGCACGAGCATCCTCCAACCGCGCTCCCGCCGCCGTCAACCGCTCAACAAATGATCCGACACCCTCATGCTCTTGCGCATCAAAGACGGCGTGTACCACATCCGGATGGGCAACGAAGACCAGGTCGAACGGACAAACGCCGGTGGACACGGACGGGGTGGAATTCATCGCCAACTCCGCGGCAGGTACGGCGCGCTTGTCCCAATGAGCACGGGAGTCCAAGCACAACGTCTGCAGGACGCGCTTGACGGTCTGGATAGACCGTTCGACCGGGTTGGCTTGGTGGTGATGAGGGACCGACGGCGACAACACAGCTCCCAGCGACGTCGCTAAGGCAGACATAACGACGCCGGACAACCGCGCTTCCGAGTCCGGGATCAAGCGACTCGGTCGCCATCCGTAACGGAGCACGCGGTCGCTGAGGATAGCGGCGACACCCTCAGCCGTGACCGACGCGGCGCACGGCTCGAGCAGGATCATGCGCGAGAACAGGTCCAACACCACAAGGACGGCATCATTACCAGCCCTCGACCGCGGGAAACCCAGCAATAAGTCCACCGAGATGGACTGGAACGGGAGGGAGGCGTCATCCTCGACATCTAACCGTCCGGTCCGGCGTGCCAACTTCGTTGCAACGCAAGGTGGGCAATGCTTAACCCAGGCTCGAACAGCAACTGACAGCGCCGGACGCCAGAAATGTCGCCGAACAGCCAGATACGTCTTGGTGAATCCGAAGTGACCGCGTTGATCATGGACGGTGCGAAGGATGTCCGGAACACCGCCTTCGGGTAGCGCGAGCAGCCCATCTTGGCGGCGAATGAGGAGACCATCCTGCATCACCCACTCAGGCTCCTCAACACCAGCATCCAGAGCGCGAAGGATTGGGCCAAAGTGGCGGTCTCGACATAGCCAGGCATGCCAACGCTCGCGTGCGACCGTGGATGGAAGCAACGAGGACTGCTGCACGGGAATCGCCGCAGCGGAAAGCGACACAGCCGGTGCCGGATCATCCACCTCAAAGACCTGGTGCAATACCGCACCAAAAACCATCCTTACTCGCGTCCACGTAAAGCACATAAGGCCGAGCGGGATCCGGATGCGCGAGGACCGGCGGAGAAGCAATCGCCCTCTTCAACGTCTCGAACGCGGCGTCCTGCTCGTCACCCCACGGAATCTCGACCCTATCCGCAGAGGCAGGGGACCCATCGGTCGCGACGAGCCGAGTGCGATCCCCACACCGCTCATACCGCCATCCCCGTGTCAAGGCGGTCAATGGGGCCGCAACGGTTGCAAATCGAGGAATGAACGAGCGGTAGTACCCAAAGAGCCCCATGGCATGGTACAGTTGCCGCAACGTCTTTGGTCGAGCCAAATCCAACACAGCACGAGCACGATCGGACCAGACCGCCACCCCCCCGCGCCGGACACCTTCCTCCCGAGTAGCGTCAGGGACGGCACGCCGAAGGTGCACTTCGCTTGGCTGAAGCGAAGACCGACGTCTTCCGCGCGAGCCAGCAAGGTCTCTAACGCGTGTACATGCTCGTCCATGGTGTTCGTCGCCACAACGACATCGTCAATGTAAACCACAGCCACCTTCCATCGCAGATCCCCAAGCAGCGAGTCCATCAGCCGCTGGAACACCGCGGGCGCATTGCGCAAGCCGAAGGGCACGGTGCGGTATTGGAAAAAGGCCACGGTGACACGTGAACGCCGTCTTCCACCGGTCGCTTTCCCGCACACCGAGCTGATGATACCCCCGCAGGGCGTCCAGTGAACTGTACACTCGCTTCCCTGCCAACGAGTTGAAGATGGCATCAGTGGTCGGAAGAGGATACGCGTCCGCCACCGTATGCGCATTCAGCTTTCGATAATCCACGCAAAAGCGCCACTTCTCGCCCTGGCGGACCATCAAGACGGGGAAGGAGACCGAACTGGAGCTGGGCTCGATCACCTCCCACTCCAACAGCTGATCAATCGTTGCATCCATGGCGCGCTGCTTCTCCGGACTCGCGCGGCGCGGGGCCTCGGGGTGAACGTTGCGATCGTCGTCAAGATCAATGGACATCTCATGGCCGACAACTCGACCAGGCCGACCGTCAAGAGCAAACGCTGCCGAATGACGACCCAGTACCGCAACAATGTCCGGATGCGGACGACCCTCAGCGTCAAGCCCGACTTTGAACACACCGTCGACCATCGCAACGGACACCTCCTCCGTCGGCGACGGGAGATCGGACCCATCGACCGATTCACACACGTCCAGCGGGTCGATGTCGACCTCGACAGAGAAAGACAAGGACGAGCCGGCCGCATGATACGCCTCTCCCGGCATGGCCGCAGGCAAGTCGAAGACGTGCGCCGCATGCACCCCCACCTCACCAAGTTGGGCGACCACAGCGTCGGCGACCGGAGTACGGCGAGAAAGAGAGGTGGAGAGGGTACCGACATTGGTCAGGAGGACATGCGCCGTCCGGGAGTCGATCACAGCCAGTGGCCCCGCCAAGCGCACGGTCTCCGCGGCGTTGGACATCAGTCGAGGAAACGCGGTGTAGTCGAGACCGGGAGCCAATGGGGCGGTGTCGACGGGGACCCAGGCATGGGAACGAGCGGGAATAACGATGTCGCGCGTCGTGCAAAGCTCGGCTTGACGGGCATAGGGCCCCGGCATGTGCTCACGCACTGGAAACGTGAGTGGATTCCCATTGTGCTCCAGCACGGCAGTGCCACGACGAGAGTGGATGGCGATTCCATGTGTGCTAATGAAATCCTGCCCCAAACACAGTCCGGGCGCGAACGCCTCGAGCACATGGAAGTCGACGGTGCACTCCATGCACAAGGACTGGCCGACGGCATCATCGACGGCGACGAAGAACGTCATCGTACTCCACCCCAAGGACGACTTGGAGCCGATGCCGTGGATAGGCAGGGGTTGGCCTTGGACCGTGCCTCCCAACGTCTCGAGCAGCTGGCGATCGATTATGGAGAGAGATGAGCCAGTGTCCAGGAGGGAGGACAGGGGGTTACCAGAGGCGTCATTAATGCGAATGTGCATGGTAAGTGGCACATGATGTCTGTATGCTGTCCCCGTGCCCACCTCCGGTCCAGGAGCAATTGTCACGATCTTTCCAATGCGTCGCGTCTTCTGACGCAATGGTCTATTCTCTCGGTTCACAGGGAACGTCCGCGCAGTGAAGAACTGCGGCAGAGGTTCGATGCGTAAAGCAAGCGCCGGTATGGGCGCGTTTCCACTTGTGGACGGTTGTCCCTCCCCATCCTCAGGTGCGTTCACAGCTTCATCTCTGACTGTGCATTCTAAATCTGTAAATGGAGAAACGTGCTTATTAGGCCGTTCCAACTCAGCAGAAAGGGGAGACTGTACTCCCCTAGAAAGGTGCCCATGGGGTCTCAGATCAGGGAGTGGTCCAATCTCCCTGTCATCTCCACACATGGTCATGCCTACATGGTACCCGGCAGGGAGGTCCCGTCTTGGACCAGAGGGGGACGTAGCCCTCTCCCTGCCGCTCTTGAATCTGGTCTCAGTGTGAGTCCAGGGGCTACGACGAGCTGTCTCCGGCGCGAGCTCGTCAGGACAGTCGTGCTGACCATCCTTGCTGCTTGGCAGCGGAGGGGCGCTTCCCTCCCTTCCAAGATCCAGCCTCACCGCAGCTTCGACAGGGCTGGCATAGGGCCCTGCGTCAGTCTGGTTAGAGGAAGGATGTGGGATGGACCAGTGAGTATTGGTCGATAGTTTAACGTCGTCACGGACAAATGAGACTGAATCAGACTCCGTCTCCGTCACTTCCAAGCTCTCCACGACCGCAGCATGTACGACGGGCGCATCGGGAGGGTGAGGAGGCGGGCGGGCCCGTTCGACGTCGGTGCCCGCCACTAGTTTACCGTCGTTGCGGACGCTCAAAAAAAGGGGGCCAGGCCAAGATCAGCCTCATCGATCTCCGGATAGTCGGCGACCGTGAGTGTGTTGATTTGGCCGGCTTGGAGCAGATGTTCGTGCTCAAAGTCAAAAATGCTCTCCCCCCCACAGCGATTGCAGTTCCAACCCAGCCGCAACACCTTATTGGAGTTGGGCCGGCGGTACATGCGCGGCAGCCCATTCGCGGCCGGCACGATCCGAGCGGGATCGTATGTCGCCGGCAAGGAGGTCTGCGGGCCCGGGGCCGTCACCGATGCGGGAGGAACGGTGTGATGCACCGCACGGGGAGGACGAGGAGGGGGGCGCGGACGTCGGAGCCTGCCGGATCGGGGCAGAAACCGGAGCTGACGGGGTTTTGACGACCTTGTCCGACGACATCGAGCTCGAGTCGAGGAGAGGAATGTTGTGCACCTTCCTCCAGACTGGCTCCCAACGGATGATGGCGTCCTGAAGATCATCGAGGACGGCACCTTCCTCCGGCAAGCGAATGTACGCATACATGGAGGGCGGCAACTTGTCGGCCACCTCTTGCACCAGAACGCTCTCCGTGTACGAATCGCCGAACGCGTAACGCAAGAGCTGGACCTTGTCAAACAGGTAAGCCATTCCAGACTCCTGAGACTCTTGCCACCGGCGATCATGCGCGTCCTGACGAAGCTGCGCCCGGTTTACAGCAAAGGCGCGACGCATCAGACGCGCGTAATCCTCCACCGTGCGGAGGCCGCGCACAGTCGTCGTTGGCAGGCCTGCATGCCAGCGAGCCGCGATCCCTTCCAGCGCCTGGGGAATCGCCACCACGACCGCAGGTTCCCACGCGGGATCGGAGTTGGAGCGAGCCATATCGGCAACCCGACTGAGGAACCGCTCCAAGCGGGTGGGCTCGCCGTCGTAGGAGCCAATGAGCTCCCGCTGGCACTTGAGCGGACGCGACACGGGAGGGGCCGCTGTCGGAGGGCGCGAGTCGAGATCGGTGAGGGTGTATCCCGCGCGACCAAGCGCGGAAGTGACGACACTTCGGGAATCGGAAGGCAGACGCGACCACAACGCCGGATGTTGCGCGGCGAGTCGTGCGGCTGCCTGCTCGGTAGGGGACGAGACCGATCGAGCGTCGTCAGAGGGGGATTTGGTGGCCACGTCGGGTGCGACGTTGGTGGAGGTGTCGGGAGCAACCGCAGCCGCAGCGATGGGCGGTTGAGCTGGGGTGGCCAACGTGGCCAGCTTGTAGTCCACAGCGTCCATCCGGGAGTCCATCCTGGTCATGAACGAAGCCAGAGTCGAGGCAACATCTTCGAGGGTGATGGCGGGTGGGTCGGACAAAGGAGAACCGGACCGAGAGGTGGTCGGCTCTTCCTTAGACTTGCCGGATCCTTTTGGCATGGCGAATGTGAGTGGGGAGATGGCTGGGGGGTGGGTGTGTTCCTTCTGTCGTTCAGTGTAAACTTGGAATCTATACTCTCATCACCATGTAATAGACTAGCTATACAAGTGCTTCAGAGTTGTGATTCCATGTCCGGAGCAAGTAAGTACAAGTGCAGGGAGCAGCGAGAAGGTGACGAGCACGAGAGAGGGAAGGCACTCGGCCGAGAGAGGACAAAGGGAAAGGTAGCGACGTGAGGGGAGCGAGCAAGAAAGATAAGAGAGAAAGGGAGATAAGATAGTGAGTCCACGTGGAGTTGCCACGTGGAGCCACTATCTCCGGAAGCGAGAGCAGTAGAGAAAAAGAAAGAAAGAAAGGCCTGACCCGTCTAGCACACATATTCCTCAGGGTCATATAAATATGATAATTCACATTGTATTTTCGAATCGGGGCTCTTGCTTCGGCGGGTACGGCTCGGAAATTAGGCTTTAAAACTCCGGGTCACGGCTGAGGCAGACGGTTCACACTCAGGCCCCACATCACCCGATCTTCCCGTTCCTCATGGGTCCACCTCACCGGCGATCAGTAGTCGACGGAAAAGCCACCTTGACGGCTGTCCCGACAACGACCACGCAGACCGGGAAGCGCGGTCGAGAGCAACATGCCGATGTTGAGGACGACACGCCCATAGGACTCCTCGCGAAACGTCCACGTCCTGTCCTTTACAGCGCATATCCTGCTCAGGCTGCAGCTCCTCCGCATCGTGAGTCGACAGCAGCATGCTACCATCTTCTTTCCCAGCTTACGCTTACTGAACAAGCGTTACACACAAACGTTCTTTCGCAGCTTCACACGCTCTGCCGGCGGCGCCGACTGTTATTCCCCCATTGCAGCAGCATGAAGACGCCTGTATGCACACACGTCAGTGCCACTCTGTTGCCTCCCTTGCTCACCAAGCGATCATCTTCTTCTTCATTATCTGCGCAGCACGGGATGCCATCGCCACCAGTGGCTCGGAAGCACGGACCAAAGGAGTAGCAACGCGGGAAGGCAGTGGAATTGTGCGCTCCTCGGGTGAGTAGGCTACATTGGCTTTGAGTTCATCCGTCGGTCTAATCCGCTAAACGTTCTGCCTACCTTTACTCCAATCACCATCAGATCCATGTCTGAAGGTCAAAGCAGAACTTACGCGCGCTGCCAGAGTCGCGAAGACCGTTTCGGCTCCCGATGATGCTACATGGCAGGCGCCACCGGTCTGGACTTCTTCGGGACGCTACGTCAGGGCGAGGAATACATCCATTGTCGGACGGGGCAGCTACGGCGCCGTCGCCAAGGTTGTTGATCTCCTTACCGGCCATACTCGCGCCAGGAAACGGCAACACTACGATGGTCAACCTCCACAGCGACTGCTTTTCGAAATCGAATCTCTGTCGCTCGTGCAGCGACATGAAGGCATTGCCGAGCTACTGGACGTCGTGTACAACACGAAGAGTATCGACATCATCATGCCATTATAAGACCGGACGTTGCAGGATTTGATCGACGACCAAGAAGGGCGGGAGCTTCGTCCACGCAAGGCACGGCAGCTGGCAAAGCAGCTGATCTCGGCAGTCGGCCACATACACCGCCACGGATTGGTGCACCTAGACTTGAAGCCTGCCAACATCATGATCACTCGAGAGTCCTGTCTCAAGGTTCTCGACTTTGGTTTAGCTCGGACAGTTGGCGCGGATCAAGATAGCTCGACAGTGGGGACGATCGGCTACACAGCGCCGGAATGCATGCTGGGTTCCCGCCGGCCCACATTCCAGAACGACGTTTGGTCGGTAGGGTGCATTATTGCGGAAATGTACTCCGGACGCCCCCTTTTCGCGTGTAGCGACGATGAAGGTTATCTGCGAGATCTCCTCAAGTTCACCGGGCATCCAGGAGGTCCGGTCTACCCGGAGGGAAAGTATCCTACGCCTACGGAATGGGAAGTGCCGACGACTTGGGGCCCCTTCAAGTCAGATGCCGACCACAGACTTCAAGACTTGGACGCCGTTGCAGCCGCCATGATCAGCGAGATGCTCATACTCATTCCAAACCGACGTCCGCATCTGGCTATGTTCCTCAAGGATCCTCTCTACTCGCGTTCTTGACGCGCGCTCGCAGCTAGCTATTCACATTTTGAGTCTTCACTCTTCTCTTCAATACATCTTTATCTTTGCTTTCACACACTACCTTGTCCGTGTGTCTCAACTCTCGTCTCTCTTTATGCAACTTGCAAGTCAGATTCAATGCGAGTTGTCTTCTTTCTACTACCCTGGAGGACTCAGAACCGGCGCTGGAGTGTCAAGAGAAGGAATCGTTCATTTCGGAGAGGAGATATCGATAAAGCTGTACAGCATCTGGCTGATGTTGATCAGACAGCTGAGTAGCTCATGCGGTGCGCAGTTCACGGCGGCGGTCCTTGTTCGTCTTCTTCTTTTGGGCGCCGCTATTGTTGTTCGCTTTTCTCTTCGTGTCGTCTGGATCGGGAAGGATCAGGTGGCTGTGAGCCACCTTGAGGGCCTGCTCGGGGAGCCCAGCGAACTCGTCGGCGCCAGTGACCAACCAGTGCCTTGTGGTGACAAGTCTTGAGATACTGGCAGCTGAGAGGCTCCCTCGCCTGTTTGTGCTGACGAGAGCCGCCTGTGAGAACACACGCTCGACCGCGGAGGACGAGCCGGGAATCGCCAAGATGATCCGAGCGAGCTTGGAAATGGTTGGGAACACGGCTTCGTTGTCTCGCCACCACTTGTATGGAGTACGGTCCGACGTTCGCCATGGGCTATTCTTTGGATCGAGGTAGCGGGTTACTTCGTCGTCCCGATCTCTATCTTCCAGCGCTGCATTTGATTCGTCCGCGGCCTCTTCCCTCCGAGCGCGCGCTGCGGAGCAAGGCGAAGGGGGTTCCGTGCTGGACGAAGCGAGTTGCGCTACTCGGAGAACCGGAGAAGCCGCGGGAGACTGAGAGGAATCCACAAGCTCGTCCAGCAATTCGCGCAGGGCGGTCTCCGCCCTTCCTGGGTAAGTTGGATAGGAGATCTTGAACAGCTTTCGGTTGTTGGGGTGAAGGAGGGTGGCCGCCAATATAACGCGATTGCGGAGGGCGATGTTTCTGTATTTCCGCAGCTTGTTCTCCATCGCGTTGAGGAACTTCGTGATTTCGCCTCTGGTCTCCTCATCAAGTGCGTTATTTGCTGCCGCCCGACGAACATGTGCCGCAATTTCGTCCCGAAGACTGGCGTGGTAGTCGAGAACCGCGTAGAGTGTTCCCTCCGTCTTCTCCATCTTCTTCGTAATCGAAGCCGCCAGCCCTAGAATCGGCTCCAAGAGCTTGAGCTGCTGCCACTGCGTGTCGGTGAGCAGGTAGTCCCCCAGCACCTCGCCCCGGACCCCGATGTGCGCTCGACAATGCGAGTCGATGGCCGCTCGAATGTCGAGAGCACTTTGAATCATGGCAAAGTGGGAATTCCATCTGGTCTTGTTCGGCTTCGACGGGAACGGAGCTTCGGCAAGCAAGGGTTGGTGGTGGTATTCCTGCTGCATTCGACGCCTGAACGCTACTTGACGCTGACTGCTGCGGTGGATCCATGTGGTGAAAGCGGCCAGCTTGGCGACTCCGTTCACAGGCTTGCTCTGGTTACCGGAAGGACGGGTCTCTCCACTTGCCTCCGGTCCTCCGTCGTCGTCTGAGCCAATGTCTTCTTCGCCAGGAGCCATTTCGGGAAGGGCCTCTTCGTCGTCTTCGTCCTCGGCGAGGTTCAGAGGGGAGATAACATCGTCTCCATCCTCCTCTTCCTCCTCACCGTCCTCGGCGGCGGCGTCGTCCTCCTCATCTTCTTCCGGCTCCACGTCGTCCGAGTCCGAGAGGATGATCTCTTTTCCGTTCTCGTCCACGACGGAGATTCTAGGCTTGGGACGGATGTCCAAAACCTTCCGCTGTGTCTTCGTTTTGACTTTGATGTCGAACTTTGCAAATCCGTCCCGAACCGCGAGGTTGATGTGGTGATTGAGGCAGAGGATCCGATAGTCGTTGGCCGTCCATGTACCCGTGTTCCGTAGGCTGGCCTTAGGAAACGCCGAACAAGACGCCTTCAGCATCTTCTGCACGGAGAGATCGTCCTGATGAGCCGACGGATCACGCTGCTGCATGTGTTCCTCCTCCAAGTCGTGCTCCATCAGCGTCAACATGCGTGTGTTTGTTCCCGCCGAGTCGCTGACAACCGCCCCGTACCACTTGTCGTCCAACTTCAACTTCTTGATCGTACGGACAAGATGTCCTGCGAAGGTAGCGCCACTGTGCTTTTCTTGAACGACGTCGAACGAAAGGAGGCGCTCGTGATATTCCCACTTGGCGTCGACATAAGAGCCGATTATTCCCATGAAGGAATGCTGAAAGCCTTTGTTGGTCCATCCA
This sequence comes from Tilletia caries, assembly GCA_032718865.1. Lineage (NCBI taxonomy): Eukaryota > Fungi > Basidiomycota > Exobasidiomycetes > Tilletiales > Tilletiaceae > Tilletia > Tilletia caries. The sequence goes on along the minus strand of JALUTQ010000020.1, from coordinate 727,028 downwards.
TCGTGTTGTAGAGCCATGAGGGTGTCCATGCCCTGGAGCTCAGAGATCAGATTGGACGCCAGGTGAGAGTTGAATTTCTTGAGGTCGCGCTGTACCTGCCGGGCGCTCTTGAAGGACGTGGTAGCACGATGATCAAGAGATCGGATCAGCTTCTTCATCGAGACGGAGCTGAGCAGGGTGAAGGGGAGAGCATTCCGAATCACGCAGACGAGGGCGAGCCTTCGGGTCAAGTCGATATCCAGAGCTTGATGTGCGTTCAGCCAGCCACGGACGCTGGTTCCGCGATATGAGCCAGCGAGAGTCGATGTTTCCGGCATAGACGATCGCTTCTCCGCGCCTTCTTCGGCTTGTCGGATAAGTGCGGCGGCAGCGTCGGTTTTGGGACCGTTGCAAGATCCGAGATGTAGCTTGAGATTGGTTGGTTTGCCTTGCATCGACGCCGTCTTGGGTTCGCCACACTTGAGACACAACCAGCTCTCTTTGATCTTGTCGCCCTTCTTGAACGTGCTGATGTACTTGAATCCCTCGTAGCCTTCGGCCACCGTCCAGCCGAGAAGACTTGCCTTAGCAGCACGAGAGAGAGGGACGTCGCCCTCGTACATGGGAGCGCCCAGCTTGGCCTCACGTGCTGACTGAGTAAGGGCTCCATCCTGCTTGGAAACGGCAAGGGCGTTCGTTGTGTTCGTCGGAACCCTTGCGAGCTCGCGGCCCGTCGTCTTCTGCTGCGCTGCTACGATGTCCAAGAACGAGGGGCCTTCGTTCTCGCCTTCGCAGTCTTCGAACCCATCGCCGACGCTAACCGGAGCTTGTCGTTGTGCTGCTCGAGCTCGTTCTGCCGGCGAGGGAGGCAACGCAGCTTCTTGAGATGTCGCCCGTGTCATCTTGCGAGGCGGATTGTTCAACGGCCTTCGCGGTTCCGTCGGTGGCGTTGGCGCTTTCTTAGCTTGAGCAAGCAACTTGCGCTCCTCTGCCGTCGGAGGCGCAGAGCGTCTGGGAGCGGGGTTCGCTCGTGCCTTCTTCTTGCTGGGACCAGGCGATGGAGAACGTCGTGGAGAAGGGTTGGATGCAGAAAGATGCCGCACCTTTCTCGATAGCTTCGAAGCGGAAGGAAGATCCTCATCGTTCTCGTCTTCGTGGCTGCTGGTAACACCGTCGCTGCCGCCTGCATCGCGAGCATATTCCTTCGCGGATCCGGACGTTTCGCCGCTGCCCATGACGTATCCCTTAAAGACCTTAGGAGCAGCAGGTCGCGACGACTTTCGGACCGGACTGGGCTCCCGAGACCCTTGTCGGCTGCCGGTGGGAAGCTGAAGGCTGGACGAACGGGCTTGCGCGGATGAGGGGAGGACAGGGGGTCGGAGCAGCTGTTCCCGAATGGCCTGGTTCTCTTGGTTTGGCGCCGGTGGAACATGGAGCTGAGAAAGCTGGGAGCTCTTGACAGACTGACTCTGGGAAAACTGAAGGTAGTCGTCGAATACCGTGGTCGATTTCAGCTGCTCGAACCGCTCTTGTGACTCGGGAAATCGGAAAGGAGGCTGAAGTGAAGGAACCAATGAGGTATAGAGCGATGATTAGCAAAACGTAGAGAAGAGGTCCAAAAACACCGAGGAGAGAGAGGATCTGACGACTCACAGGCTCATTGAACGCGTCGCCTTCCGTGTCTGGTTCATTGAACAGATTGGCTATCTTGCGCGCGGATATAGAGAGCTCCGGAGTGGGATTGGGGATGTTGTCGATCTTGTCACCGAAGTGGTGGATCTTGAAGCTGTCCTGCGTCTTGAACTCGGCGAGGGCGTCGCACAGCAACAGCTCGCTCTCCAGCGCCGCCCTGATTACTGCGGGAGACTGGACCGCCACGGATTCGGTCATGTAGATTGGCGACTGGCGTTGAGGGCTGGAGAGCGGATGAGGTTGGGCGATGAAGTCGAATGAAGGGATAAATGGCAAAGACTGCGCCGCAGACAGAAGGGGTGTGCGTGTGAGATTTTTAACCGAGGGGTGACGAAAATATGAGCGAGAAGATCTTATATGATCTTATATGATCATATATGATCTTAAAAATTGGAGTTTTTTATGATCAAAATTTATGTGTCATATATGATCATATATGAGTGGTCATATGACATGAAACATGACTTTGCGATTTTGGCACGTAGTCATATATGACATGACACATGACTTGGCCTCCAAATAAGATCTTATAAGACATGTGCCGAGCACTGAGCGGGGACATCAAAACCGTCGGCGACATCCAGGACTGGGTTCTCAAATTGTACAACGACATCGAGGCAGAATGGTTCCCCGGCGTTCATCCCGAAAAACCAACAGCCGCAAAACCAAAAGCCGTATTCTTACCAAAGCCCAATCTTGCCTTCATGGCATTGCGGCAATTCGTGGAACAGGAACGGAGTTCCAAGCAACCCAAACAACCCAAACAACCCGAACAACCCAAGCAAATCAAGCAACCCAAACAACCCGAGCAACCCGAGCAACCTGAGCAACCCAAACAACCTAAACCAAATTGGTTTCCACTCGCGGCCGCAGCCGATACGTTTCGTTTGGTCGGAAGTCGGCTTGTAAAGGCCGGTAAGCTCGACGAGGCCCGACCACATCTTACGAATGCCCGCGATCTGTTTGATGATCTCAAGGATGCAGGACCCGAGCTGTACAAGCAGTACGAAGGCAACCATGCCGATTCTCTGCGTCTTCTTGCGCGTTCAGATTCCGGTTTGGCCTTCGAGGCGCCACATTTCTTCGTTCTATTCGTCGCGAGGAACAGGGCGGGAATGCCCATCATGCTTAAGAGCACCACTAAGCACCTGCTTAACGGCGCATGTCACTTGTTCAAGAGAATGAAAGGCAATGAAGCTGGAGCTTGAAATGGGGAGTACGCCGATTCCACCCGGCGGTACGCAACCCTCATGGCAGCTAGCGAGGGTGATGAACACCACACAGTGGATTTATGCAATATCTCCACGCAGCTTTTTGCTTCTATCAAGGCACAAGCCTGGGCCGCCGAACACTATGGAGCCTTGCTCCTTCAAAATTGGATCATTCAGACGTTATTGGATGACGATGAATCGACTTATTGGAACAATGCCAGTGCAGATGCCGACATACTCGACAAAGCGATCGATGACAGCTGGACGGTCGACATTCACACCCAATGGCTAGCTCTCTATCTGCGCATACACCTAATCAACCATGCAAAATCTCCCGGAACGTTACCGCCCTTCCGGTTCTCATCGTTCGTCGCCAAATTTCACGAGTTGCCCAAAGAAATGGCCCATCCACTCAAGCCTCTGATTCGGGACACACTGCGCTTCGCGGCTTCAACCCGAAAAACAAATCACATTATTTCAAGGCATGCCTCTGTCAAGCTGTCCAAGGAATTCCTCAACGCTTTTAGTTGTGGTAAAGCAAATCTTGCGGAACATTGGTCGACAGAGCGTATCTTCTGGCTGGCGTGCATGGCCCATGGTCTACCTCTTCAACCTCAATTGGCTGCCAGCTCCGCCTCCTTCGACGATGCTACAAAGCTGTGGAACAAATTCAAACAGGCTGGTGAATCCGCTCCTCCCAACCTCCCTCGGGTTTGGACCATTAACGAAGCCTATATAGCATCTGACCAATCCTGGATAACAGAGGTCGAGAAGGGACTGAAGGAGTTCGGGCTCAGGGTTAAGCAACATCAACAGTCTCGATTCACGGAGTCCAATCTTGGCGACCATCTCCAGCACCGTCTCGATGATCTCCCACCCCCGGGCATCCGTAGCTTTGCGGGGATACACCTCAAACGTGCTTGAACGGAACTTCCAGCAACGGACAGCGATTCCCCATCATAGGGTGCGAACTGCGATCTGCCTTGCGGCAGGCTTCATCGGCTTCCATGAACGGTCGGGCGGTGACGGGACAACACGCTCCATCATCGCTTATTCCTACTCGATTTCCTTTTCCCGCTCGATCCCTTCTTCCCACTCGATCTCTTCTTCAGCTCTGCTAAATTTCTCTCTCTCTCTCGCGGCTCGCCTTCTTCCTGACTCTGTTCGCTCGATCTCTCTTCGCTCGATCTCTCCTTCGACTTCTTCTTTGCATGCTAGGTTCGACGTTCGACCCCTCCTCTCTGTGATGGCAACTCGGCCGTTCCGATCGGCGCACCTTTCCACTTCCGCAGCACCACCCTCCTCCAGGGAGCGTGCCTGTCTTTTCTTCGCCGGCGGCGGCGTCGTCTCTGCCTTTGGCTGGCTCGGTTGACCAGCCTGCGCCTGTCATCGCCTCGCCCTCAAAGTCTCCGCCCGCAGAGACCTCGGCTTCGGCTGCGCTTCGACGCGCACTGGTTGTCTCCCGGTACCTCGTCACCCTATCTTTTCCCCCGTGTCGGTCGTGAAGACTCTCCGCTCGCTTCGTCTCTCAGTCCTCCTCAATATCGATCCGTCAGTGCCGCTGCATGCTGGAGCGACACGCGCCGAATTTTGGTTCAAATACGTCCAAATCCTCCGCCACGAACGCGACCGCTTCCGCGCTCTCAGGGCTAGGAGATCCTTGCGGCTTTCTTCCAGCTCGGTCGCGGTAAACTCCCTGCTCTACCTCCTCCAAATCCTCGCCTCTCTCGTTCTCTCGCGCCCCCCTTCTGGTTGGGTCTTATTTGTCATCTTTTCGCGGTATGGATGCACTCGGTCTGCATTGTCATCCTCCCTCCCCTCCCCCCTTTCCATTATCCTGACGTTAATCCTTGCAACGACAGCGTTCCTGATCCCGACCAGTTAGTTGGACATGTAAATAGATACGGCAAACACTTGTAACGATTCAATGAAAAGGGCTTTGGTATTGAGTTAAACAGCGGACCATGTGTTGGCATATGGTGCTTGATGCCTGGTGAAGGCCTTCATATCACGTTTCACGATAGAGACACGCGGACGTTTGCTAAACTTGGGTGCAGTGTTCGGATGTCTGGAAGGCACGGCGGAGGGAAAGGTACGGCATGAGTGTGAGCCACAGATTATCGATGCTGGACCAGCAGAGCACTCACGGAAGCATCCCGACCGACGCACCTCGACGTATCCCAAGTTGACAGCTACCCGTGCCATGTCCCGTGCCCACCGATCGAATGGCTTGGTCCGAGCGAAGACACCAGCCAGTTCGCGTCGCGGCCCTGCTCGCGGACCGAGGCCGGTTCTGATCTACGGACGCCGAGCGGGATGCGACACGTCCAAGGTTTGGATTCGTACGCGCCAAAGTCGGCCGGAAGAGTTGCGTCGTCGGCTAGAAGGGTTATGTCGCCCCCATAAGAATCGGCCGTGGGGGTGGTGGAGAGGCGGAGTCTCGACTCGGGTCGGGAGGAGGTTATTGTCCGCAGTCCGTACCAATGGGCAGGCCGGTGCCCAAATCATCCGACATGGTCTCACTCAGCGTCGAGCGAGGAGGGTGAGCCTCGCGCTGTGCGTTGACGTCGACGCTGGCTGCAAGTTCGGTGACGAAGGCAAAAGCGTTGGCGTCTGTGGGTGTGTAGGCCCTGGGCTTTGTGTGGAACACCGCCCGTAGTTGGGTAGATCACGGAGAGTGAGCATCGCGCTCAGCGACGGACTTGAATTCTCCGGTGGGCAGCAGGTTGAAGTACTGATGGAGGGCCGTGGAGGACTGGGGACTGAGGACTCGGGTATTGGGGGCATCAGCAAAAGGATGGAAGCTGTCAGCTGACGATAGAGCTTCTTCTGAGCAAAGGGAGCGTGAAGGTGGAAAGAAGTGTCAGCAGCAGAAGGACGCATTCCGCAGACGACCTCTCCCGCAGAACGAGGCATGTTGCGGGTTTGGGTTATGCAGATCTCAGAGCAAGCAGGGTTCACTCCACGCGCCGACAGTTGCTCGACCTGGCCCGCGAGTAATGAACGGTGGAGCTGCGTCCCGCAAGAGGTCGCCGATGAGGGGCTGGGAACGTTCTAGGGAGGGAGCATCGAGGATGGGAGTCCACGGGCTCGACCCACCATGACACCTGGACGACGAGCGATGAGAACACCTGGCCCGTTGTCCTCCGTCATCGTTTCCATCCCTCGGATTTCGAGGATCCATTTCTATACCGATTTGTAATTGCCCCAATCCCGAGTGACAAATAGATATGTTCCGAACGCTGAACGACGAGAAGTTATTGAAGCAAAAGACCGAGAAGAAGGACCTCGGCAGCAGGATCTCGGGGGGACGACGTTGTCGTGTCTTCAGGCGGAGACGAGCGCCGTCGTGTTGTACTTGACGCTGTGAGCATGCGACGAATGAGATGGCAGGGTCAGTTCCCAAGGGTCCAGAGGAGCAGGAGCGCGAGTCGATCTGCGTGTGGATCACTCACGGAAGGCTGACCAGAGTCGGGCAGGTGGAGTTGAAGGTGGTGTCGGTGGGGTGGTACTAAAAAAAAGAAAGATCGCAGAGAAAGATGCGTCGTGCCAGAGCAAGGTCGGGGTCAGTCACCTTTGCGAGCAGAGATTAAAGGTGGAAAAAGGCAAGAGGACACTCACGACAGCGTTGACAAGAGGCCCATTAACGTAGCTGTAGTACCAGAACTCCGAAATCCGCGCAGTCCCCTTCGCACAGCCCACATACGGAACCGCACCCGACTTCTTCTCCAACACAGCCAGCACGTCCGTCAAGTTGTACAGCACCGTATCCGAGGGAACAATCTCCGCCTGCGCAAGCCACTTGAGCGTCGGAAGCTGACGGAACCGACGGACCGCCTCGCGAACGTAGCCGAGCACGGTGGCCTCCTCGCGCGTCTGGCCGGGTACGCGGATGTTCTGGCACGGCAGACGGAGCGTGGAGAAGCACGTTCCGTGCTTGTTGAACTCGTGCGACCACAGGTCCGAGGGATCGTTGTTGTACGACGTCCAGTACGTGTCCATATACTTCAACAGCTCAGCATCGTACTTGCCCACGATGGCCCTGATCTCCGGCCCGGTGAACTCGGGGATGCCCGAGTCCGCAGTGCAGTACTGCGGGTACCGCCCCGAGCAGTAATCCGGCCAGATCCCATGCACGGTCGTCGTACCCGCGGGCCCCGGGTTGATCGAGGTGTTGTTCGTGTCGTAGAACTGGGTGGAGAGGACCAGGCCGGACTCTTCGCCGCCGGGCACGAGGGCTGCGTTGTAGCAGCATGAGGCGGAGCTGTTTGCTGCGATTGGGTAGGAGGAGTGGCAGGATTGTTGGGTGGTGGCGAGGGTGCAGCTTAGGACGGGGAAGCGCTCGTGCAGGGCCTCGGAGACGGGGGCGGAGGCAGAGACGGCGGCGACGGCAGTGGCCGCGAGGAGGGAGCCGGTCTTGAAGAACATGCTGGAAGGGGAGATGATCAAGGAGGGAAGGGCGGGAGAGGGAGGAGGTGGAGAGGGAGATGGACGAAGGGAGAGGTCAGGGATGCAGATCGAGGTATGAGGTCGAACAGAGGCAGGGTTCCTTCCTTTTGTACCCACGCTCTCTGAAATTCTGAAGGCAGGAAGAGGGTTAGCCACAGCATGCTTCGGAACAGAGCAATTCATTCATTCCGTGCCTTGGAAATCAGCACTCTCCACGCCCTGCTGCCGTCGCCTTCCGCCCGCAAATCTCTATGAGCCACTTTGTACCTGCTTTCCCGTTCTAGCGCCCTCGGTGAAGTCGTGGTGGAGGCGGCATGGATGGAGCGGTGAAGCGGTGAAGCGGTGAAGCGTGAAGCGAGTTTCCTCGGGGAACGTGGGCTGCCTCCAGCTCTCGTGGGCACCCTGCGCCAGAGACCCGGTGAAAACTCCCCCGACGGAACCCTGCCTCTCGTCCAGGCGCCCTCCGTGCGCTGAGCGCCGAGCGCTGAGCAGCTGCCTGATCTCCACCTTGGCCAGCTAGCTGAAGCTGCCGTCCGATTGTTTGACTGTCATGGCACGTTCCGTCTCGCAGGCCTCGTTCCGGACCCGGATTCTGCCCGGCGACGTTCTCTCTCCGGTCGAGGCGTCGAGGTGGATTGTTCGTTATAACATTCTCAAAACAGCAGAGTGCAGAGGAAAGCCGATGGGAGGAAGTGAATGGGGGGAAATAAAGAATGCCGATGAGAGAGAAAGAGAGAGAGAGATGGGAGGGGGAAACAGAGTGGAAGGTGGGAAAGAAGTGTATATGCATCGTACAATACCAGGGTTGAAAGGGAAAGGGTCGTCAAGGGAGAGACGAGGGTTAAGATTAAAAAGGGAAAAGAAGAGCCCCCTACGTACACCGTGCCCGGGCCTCGATGCTTCGAGGTTGAGAGTAGCCCGCTGCAACCGAACCCAATCTTGAATGGTGGATGGGGTTGATCCTCCCTTCACAACTCTCCTTCTCCTCCTCCTCATCCCAAAAGCTGCGAATCTACAAAAGGGTGCCGAAGATGGAGTCCCAGAACTTGCTCGTCACGCCGAAGCCGAGCTCGTAGTTCTTGTCTGTAAACGGAAGTGAAGTTCGCAGATGAAAACATGGTCAGCTGGACGAGTCAAACTTAGCCAAGGAAATCAGGGAAGGGGAACTTACAGTGATGCTCGAGGTGGTACTTCTTCATCTTGCGCATGTATGCTGGCAGACGCGAGTGGTGAAGGGCGTAGTGCATGCAGTCGTAGCCAATGTCTAGAAAGAAGGGGAAGGTGTACGGATCAGCCACCGAAGAAAGGGGTGTGCGCATACATGCATGTAGGATCACAGGGCAGGACGTGCTGGTACTCACACATTGTGAAGGCACCTGAGATTATGCCGTTGGCGACTGCTGGTGAGAAGAGAGCGTAGCCGAGCGAGGTGAAGGGTGCCTGCAGGAGGGTGAACAGGAGCGGTGGCATGACCAGTCGCAGTCTAGAAGGGTGATGTATGCAAGGGGTTAGAGAGTTAAAGAAACGGCTGGATCATTGTGGTAGAGACACGCACCTGTCCATGGGGAGGTAGTGGTGAATACCGTGGAGGAGGAAGTGGAGGAGGAGGAAGATGGGCTTGTCGGGCAGCATGTCATCGACATGGAACAGGAACCGATGCAGGACGTATTCCAAGATGGTCCAGATGACGACCCCGATGGCCCAGCACGGGAGAGTCTTGGTCAACGCTGCCATCTGGAATGCTCCCGGCTCCAAAGCGGGCGAGAGCGGAGTGGCGAAGGTGAACGGGCTGGAGACGATGTGGTGCGATGAGAGGTCGAGGCTGAACATCGGCTGTGCACCGGCGCCCTTGGGGTCGACGAACTGGACGATGGAGCGGTAGAAGAGGGCGGCAGTGATAGGTCCCCAGAAGGCAGGGACGACGTACCAAGGCGTCCGAGTGAACATCTCTAGGTACCACTGTCCGAACAGACGCGCGGGGTCCTTGAGGTGGCGGGGCGAGTGTACCTGCGCGAGGTAGAAGTCCTTGCTGAAGGTGGCGAAGAGCATCTGCGGGATGAGCGGTTCAGACAGGTCGAGGAACGCGTGCTTCTTGCGATCCTGGGCATGGTCGGTCTCTTCGGGGTGGAAGTCCTCGGTGATGACGATGGCGTCGTCCTTGCCTGAGAAGCCTGCGCCACCTTCGGAGGCGGGTGCGACGGCGGAGGACTCCTCTGGGCTGTCTGAGCGTGCGAGACGGCCGATGAGGAACTCGTCGAGGAGCTCGTATGCGGAGTCGGAGTGTGAGTGTTCGTCAGGGTCGTCCATGGCGAGTCCGATGTCCTTGCCTGCGTACTTGAGGATGTAGTCGTCGCCGCCCGGGTGGTCCTCGAGGAAGGAGGAGACATCGAATACTTTCCCCTTGTAGGAGATCCAGCATGAGTCTGCGGTGCTGTTCTTTGCGACCTCGTCCGGTGCGATGAGACGCTGTGTTGTTGAGCTCATCGTGTGTGTGTATGCGGGTGTTGGTGTTGCGGGTGGCGGGAGGGAGCAAGCGCGTGTCGTGTGGATAACAGGAGGCGAGTGCAGATCACGTGGAGTGCAGCTTGGGGGGCGAGGCAGGAAGGGAGGGGAGCGAGGAAGAGCGGGCCGGAGACAGGGGAGCGAGGGTGACTGGTGAGGAGGGTGAGTGAGAGAGAGAGAGAGGCGTGAGGTGGTCGTCCAGAATATTTGCCCCAGGGTGCTGCGTGCTGTGCCGCTCCTCCAGAAGAAAGCTCAGCTCCAACTCAACTTTCCTGGCAGCACAGGCAGCAGGCAGGACAAACCAAAACACAAAGAAATAGCACTCGATTTGGGCAGATCTGATCATCAGCAGAGGGCACTGCATCAGTCTCCCCCTGTTCCCAGCTTGAACCCTTGCCCTCAATCAACGAGCCCAACAACGACAGAGGTGCTGGCCCCGGCCCGGGCGGCGAGATGCGCGCTGACTTGAAGATTGTCGGCGATTCACATCAACGCGCACCGAGCACCGAACAACGGCTTTTCAAAAGTGCCTGTCCCATTTTCACTTGTAAAGATGCACGTGGCGCACCTCTCGATGACGCGCACCGACCAGCTTCCTCAAAACACCGCGACCTTCGCTCTCTCACATCTCACCAATCTCACCCTTCTGCCCTTTCGCACACCACATCACACATACACACACACCCGCATCCATTCCCAACCCACCCTCGTATCTCATCGCCCAGCATGGCCAACCTCCCCCCGCTCTTCATCGACATCCCGCGCAACCCCATCTTCGCAGTCGGCCTCCCCGTCGCCCTCGGCCTGGGCACCGGCTTCCTCACCCGCAACGGCACCCACTCCCCCGGCTCCGCCTGGTACAAGTCCCTCACCAAGCCCTCGTTCCAGCCACCGGCGTGGGCGTTCGGTGTCGTGTGGCCGCTGCTCTATGTCTCGATGGGTTGGGCGTCGCATTTGAATGTTAAGGCGCTTGATCGGACGCTTCCTGGGTTGGGACGCGACCAGGCTAAGTTCTCGCTTGCGCTTTACTACGGGCAGCTCGCTCTGAACATGTGAGTATCCACAACCTTTTCCCCGTCTCTCCCATTTCAAGCTCACACACTGACTCATGGACTTCTGGGTATGGCAGGGCATGGAGTCCCCTCATGTTCGCCGCCGGCAACATCACCGCCGCCCTCGCCGGCATCCTCGCCCTCGACACCGCCGCCCTCACCTGGGCCCTCAACCTGCGCAAGACCTCCCAAGACGCAGCCCTCCTCACCATCCCGTACCTCGCCTGGCTCGCGTACGCCACCGCGATCAACGCTTCGCTCTGGTATGACAACGGCGGGAAGGACTCGGTGAACCGGCTGGTGGGCAAGGCGGAGAAGGAGGGGAAGAAGTTGGGGAGGGAGGCTGAGAAGGCTGCTGATAAGGCGGCGGATAAGGCTGATGAGGTCAAGAAGGAGCTCTAGATCGATCGATTTCCTACGACTTCCCCGGTTTTCCGCTTCTCACAGAACCTAGCTAGACATTCTTCCTGCGGCAAAGTTACAGCCCACCTTTTATTCTACTTCCCACCCAATACCACTTCCCTTCTTCAACCCTCTCTCGCGACTTGTACCATATACACACACGTCTTCTTTCGCGGTCTCTTTCTCTCCCTGCCAATCTGAAATCAGCCTCGTATATCGCAGTGAAGTTAGTACAGCGTCTATTATGCGCGCGGCCAAGTTGAGATACATCTGTGCTCGTCCAAGACACACTGAACTTCCTAACGAGCCCCAGCCACCGTCGCCGAGTCCCGCCCCTCCTGATCGACAGCAACGACCTTCAACATCTCCGCCCCAACCGCATTCGCCTCTTCGAACCGATCCCTAAAAAACGCAGCCGTATCCTCAAACCTCCACCGATAAAGCTCAAAGCCACTCTGCCCCCTTCCCTCTGCCACACCGCCAAACTGAACAGCCTGCGCCCATCCACGCGCAGCGACTACGAACTCCGTGTCGTCCGTGCGGAACTCGGACATGCGGATCGCGGCGTGGCATGCGGCCCGGAGGCGGGTGGTCGAGCGGAAGAGGTACTCCGAGACGCCGATCCAGAGGCGGAAGAGGGGTGTGGCGGCGAGGGAGAGGTGGGCGTAGGGGTCGATGGAGAGGGTCGCCCAGCTGTCGACTATGGCTAGGAGGGAGAGGTGCGAGTTTGGTGGGTCTGTCGGTGTTGTGGAGGTGGCGCCGTTGAGGGAGGACGAGGAGGCTCCGCTCGTCGCGGCTGCTGTGGCGGCTTGGTTCAACAGGGTCCCGTTCACAGCGCCAGCCTGTGTCGAATCCGAGCTCGAACTCGACTCGACTTCCGGTCCGTCGTGATTCTCCGCAGCAGCAGCAGCCTCCCGCGCGCGCTTGCGCAGCGTCAGATGGAACTGATCCAGCAACCGATCCGACATCAAGATCGGCTGATGATTATTCGGCCGACTCGGTCCGTCCCCCAAGCCGTTCGCGTTCGTAGCAGGTGCCCCCGCCCCCGCCCCCGCACTCGTCGAATCCCTCCTCGAAACCGGCGGACGAACACCCTCACCTTCTTCGTCCTCCTCCCACCCAAACACCTTCCTCCTCGCCTCGAACACCCGCTTCACAAGCGCCCCTTCGTCCTCTGCGATCATCAACTTGAACAAGCCCGTCGCGCTCTCGGCGTACTGGGTCACCTGCGTCCTCGCGGACGGGTTCAGGAGCGCAAGGCCGGCGTAGACGTGCCATTTGGCGGAGTAGATCCGGAGCATGAGGTTGATCTTGACGGTCTCGATGCCGCGTGGGTAGAGGCCTGTGTCCCAGGGGTACGCGTTGGAGCAGCGCCAGGCGGTGCCCATACTGAGGAACGCAGCATGCGTGACCGCCTGCGTGTTCGCCGTCACCGTGTCGTGCTCCTCGTAGGAGAGGTACACATAGCGCGACTTGAAGCTCGCGAAGACGCGCTCGATCAGATGGAGCTCGGCGTCGGTGGCGCGGTGCTGGATCAGGACCAGCGGCTGGTTTGTGGTGTCTACTTTGGGGCCGTGGAGGGAGTGGCAGGAGATGATGGAGACGTCGGCGGGGAGGTGGGCGTCGAATGCTTTTTGTTCCGGCGCTTTGACGGACGTTTGGGCGGAGACGATGGCGCCGATCTTGGTTGCTGTGGGGGTAACGAAGCAAGTTAGATCAAGCTTTGGATGTACAAATTGCCGGGCTGTAACGCACAGGGACCATACTGTGCGACGACCGCATCGAGAAAGGCGGCTTCGACAGAGTAGAAGATGACATCGGAGCGTCTCGACACGAAGTATCCGTCCTTGTGCACGGTCAGGCCGGGCTCTGCGAACCGAGAGAGAGAGAGCTGTGAGTGAAACCTGGTTTGCCTGCGCCTACGCTCCGAAAGACGAGAGAACACACACCTTTCTCAGCCAGATCTGCCTTGAGAGTTTCGTAGTTCTCAGCACGGTCGCAGACGTTGATGCTAAGGGCAAAAGCACATAGAGAAGGGTCAGACTTTTCACAGTCTGAAGAAGAAGTATTATGGCCGATAAGAGAGGTTATGCTCACTGTTTGAAACCTGCCTGGGCGAATTTGCGGGCGTAGAGGCGTCCCATGTCGCCCATACCGATGATTCCGATCTCGAGAGTGTCGAGCTCGGACTGGGACGGCAGGGCGGGGGACGTGGTTGCGTTCATCCTGGCAAAGTGGCGGGCGAAGCTGCAAATCATGGGAGGCAGAGAGGGAGAGTAAGAGGGAGACGAGGGGTGATGGGATCGAGGAATTGAGGAGGCAAGAAAGGGCGGAGTGAAAGAGGAGGGGGAAAACAGAGAGAAAGATGTGAGCTGCGTGTTTAAGTAGCTCTTCCAACTCATTTCCAAGCTCTCCTCGAGGGGAACTGCGAAGACCATTGGGGCTCGATACAAGCAAGGAACACCTGTTTGAGGGAAGTACTCACCGATTGGAAGAATGAGAAACGGGCCTGGGATAGGCAAGTCGGGTCTGAGGTGAAGGGAAAGGTGGAGCGCCCAATTGTGAGGGGGCCAGAGAAGATGGATGAGGAGGATGAAGAAGCGGCAAATAACAGGGCCGAGACAGGCGACCACGCCGACACCACCAGTTCACACGGCGGGGGAGGGAGGGAGAGAGACGAGCGAAGGGGGGCGGAGCGGAAAATCCTTTCGCCTTTCGACTTCAGGGTAAGCTATTCTGTTACTCTTCTCTCTGTCAACGAAGGTGGGAAGAATCTCATGGGACTCGCTCTCCCAGTAGTCGGTCCGACAACAGAGAAGGGCGCCCAAGTGTGGCGTTGTCAAAACACTTCGCAAAATTCACGCCTTCTGAAATGCGGTGTGAGTCAGATGCAAACGCCGAGTACGATATAAGAAGACCCCGGTTCTGCCCTTCCTGCCCTGCCCGCTCGCACCCACCACTACTACACACACACCTGACTGTTCCCATACCCGCCAGGTGAGTAGCGCATAGGCGTAGCAGTGACAAGCAGGCTCAGGCAGACTTCCTCCCGCGAGTCTGACTCTCTCCTCCCTACAATTGAAGTAGCTCGCTCTTACCATCTCCCCATCCCCATCCCCGTCCCCGTCTCCTCCCACGTGTCGCGCTCCTCTCCTTTGATGCACGCAGTGCTCTCTTCTCTCGCACGCCGATCCATTGCCGCAGCAGCAACAGCAACAGCAACACTCTCCACCCGCACTCTTCTCCCAACCTCTTCCCGCGTGCTCTTCTCGACCTCCACTGCCACGATGTCTGCCACCAACGGCCACGCTGCCATCCCCACCATCCCCATCCCGGACGACTACAACAAGGTGCTCTACACCCCGCTCCAGGAGGCAGACCCCGAGGTGTACAAGATCATCCAGGACGAGACATGGCGCCAGTTCGCAGGTCTCGAGCTCATCGCTTCCGAGAACTTGACCTCCCTCGCCACCATGGAGGCAAACGGATCGATCCTCACCAACAAGTACTCCGAGGGTCTCCCCGGCGCACGCTACTACGGCGGAAACGAGCACATCGACAAGCTCGAGATCCTCACCCAGCAGCGCGCCCTCAAGGCATTCAACCTCGACCCTAAGATCTGGGGCGTCAATGTGCAGCCGTACGCAGGCTCCACTGCCAACTTTGCCGTCTTCACCGCCTTCCTCCAACCGTTCGAGCGCATCATGGGCCTCAAGCTCTCCGACGGCGGTCACCTCACCCACGGCGCTTACACCCCCAAGAAGAACATCAGCGCATCCTCCATCTACTTCCAGGCCTTCCCGTACAAGGTCAACCCCACTACGGGTCTCCTCGACTACGAGAAGCTCGCCGAGAACGCGGACCTCTACCGCCCCAAGCTCATCATCTCCGGTGGGTCGGCCTACCCGCGCGACTGGGACTACAAGCGTCTCTCCGAGATCGCCAAGGCGAACAACTCGCTCCTCATGTGCGACATGGCCCACATCTCCGGACTCGTCGCTGCCCAGGTCAACGCGAACCCCTTCGAGTACTGCGACGTTGTGACGACCACGACCCACAAGACGCTCCGCGGTCCCCGTGCCGGGCTCATCTTCTTCCGCAAGGACAAGGACGCCGAGGCCGAGGCCAAAGTCAACGCGGCCGTCTTCCCCGCCTGCCAGGGTGGACCCCACAACAACACCATTGCCGGTATTGCCGTTGCGCTCAAGCAGGTTGCTGACCCGGCCTTCCGCCAGTACGCGCTCCAGATCCAGGCCAACGCTCGCGAGATTGCCAAGGTGCTTGTGGGTCATGAGTACAAGATCCAGACGGAGGGTACCGACAACCACATTGTCCTCTGGGACGTCCGCCCGCTCGGCCTCACTGGTAGCAAGATCGAGAAGCTTGCTGGTAAGTTTCTTCATCCATCCATCCTCTTCTATCTGTTTTCGTATGAAACGCGTTGTCTGACTCCTCCCCCCTCCCCCCTCTTGCGCTTACACAGACAAGGTCCACATCACCCTCAACAAGAACGCCGTCGCTGGCGACGTCTCAGCCGTCACCCCCGGCGGAGTCCGCATCGGCACCAACGCCCTCACCTCGCGCTCCATGAAGGAGCCCGAGATGGTGAAGGTCGCCGAGTTCCTGCACCGGCTTGTCCAAATTGCCCTCGTCCTCCAGAAGGCGTGCGGCTCGAAGAAGCTTGTCGACTTTGAGCGCGAGGCGGACCGGGAGGGTGGGGAGGGGAACAAGTTGTTGAGGGAGTTGCATAATGATGTGGAGAAGTTTGCTACTGGGTTCCCGCTGCCTGGTGTGCCGGACACGAGCGTGATCAAGCGCGCCGAGTAAGGTGATTTATCCTTTTTACTCTTTGGTTCCACCTTTTTCTCTTCCCGCCTCAACGCGTCACCAAGTCTCTCTCTTTCTCTGGCCCTCTTCTCCATTTCTCTCCCCCCCCCCCCTTCCCTTCGTGCGACGGCCCCCTCACTAAGGCCTTGATCCGCAACCACGAATGATGTCTCCCCCTCTACACTCCCATTCCCCATTTCCCCCATTCGCATGTACTAACAGATTCAACTCGCATCCACAAAAACTTATCTCCTTTTTTCACCCATCGTCAGTGTCATGAGTTGGGCTGTATGTACAGGGGGGGGGGGCACAAGGGGTATCAGATGGTCGATTGCAAGGGAGAACCGTGAATTTTGCCTCCTAGCATTTGCCTCCTGGAGGCAAAATTGTCGCCCAACCTCATATGCACCAAATTTGCCTCCCGGGAGGTCCCAGGTTTGCCTCTTGGGGAGGCAAATATGCCGCTTTCCTCATCAAACGCCGAAATTTGCCTCATTTCTGCTATTTGCCTCGGAGGCAAATGCTCCGAAAGGAGGCAAAATTCTAGTTCAGAGACCCGCGGCCTACAATTTTGCCTCCTTCCAGGGCCTGATTTGCCTCCCTCCGTTCACATTTGCCTCCAAGACTTTCACTGCACGTGACCTATATAAAGCTGATTACACCAGGGAAATTCCACATGATCATCATCTTATCTCCTTCTTTTATCTTTTTCCATTGCCCGCTCGAGCCCCTGCATAGCAACAGCTCTGCCTCCACTTTTCCCACGGCACTTTCTTCTCGCCCTCATCTTTTCCCTTCTCGAGCTCTTAATGCTTCTTTCGCTCGTCAATCCTACTCGTATTTCACTGGTCAACACAGGGAGAGGATGATGGTCAGGAAGGAGGCAAAATAGCCGTGGACAGGAGGCAAATTTCAGCAGTTCTCTCTGGTAATCGCGAATTTTGCCTCTTCGGAGCCTTTTTTTTGCCTTGGAGGAGGCAAACCGCCGGAGCGAGGAGGCAAAATCGGCGATTCCCATCGATTTGGACTGTTTAGGGAGGCAAAAAATGGGTCTGAGGAGGCAAATTTCGATTTCATCCTTGTGGACGGTCAATTTTGCCTCCATTTAGCCCAAGGAGGCAAAACACCTTAGGAGGCAAAATTCACGGTTGCCATTGCAAGGCAAGAGTCGCAGTTACATTTTGGCCCCCCCATCAGGGCATCAGGTTTGGGCTTTGGCTGTGGAAGAAGCGCGGTAGGGTTCCTACTTCCTACGCAGCCATGCAGAAGTTTCGCAGTCATCTTGACTGACTTGGAAATGCAGACTGAGCTGGGGTGGCAGGGGCACGAAAAAGAGCCCCCCCCCCCCCCCCTCCCCCGCCCAAGGTTCGAATGGAAAACCCCGGCCCATCAGCAGCAAAGGTTCCCACCCCCCTCCCCCCCCCTCCCTCTTCGTCCTGCCATGAACTGAGACTGAGCAGGGGCGACCATCCCATTCTCATCGGAAGCGATTTGTGGGAACGAGGTTTATATCATACGCCGATCTCCTACCAAACCCAATCCCCCCCCCCTTCCTCCGGGCGTAGGGCGGAGACATTATATCCCGAGAGAATGTCCTGAGGTCCGCCGGGGGAGAGCTAGGTTTGGGCGTCCATGCCGAGGGGCAGCCGCGGACCGACCCCCCACCCTCGTCCGGTCCGGTTTCCAGGTAAACCAAAGGGGGGTGGAATATCCCCCCCGCCGTCCCTTCCCGGACAGAACAGGGACGAGGGACGAGGGACGAGGGAGAAGGCGCGGGTCGGCCGTTCGGATGCAATCTTGAGATTTGGCGGGGGGGGAGAGGGGGGGAGGGGGGTTCCCATCACCGCTCGCCGGACCGCGTATCGAGCAACTGGACGAACCTGGAGACGAGAGCGCCGGAGAGCAGGCCGGGTTTGGGAGAAAAAACCCATCAAATGGGGAATCAGCCCTATCCCTTCTCTTAAATGAGGAGTGGAGTTCACTCACTTCTCATGAGGCACCGAGACGCGCCCAAGACCGACCTCTTTGAGCCTTGCCTTTCCTGCTTTTTGCTTTTTGAGGTGCTTGAGTCTGCAGAGAGGAGGGGAGGGAGCAGAGAGAGTTGGTGAGACCGCCGTCAGTGATGATGAGGTGTGGACGGTTTGGGGGGGGGGGGGGTTAAAACGTACTTCCGATCGTAGTGACCTGCGCAAGAACGGGAGAAGGGGGAAAGATAAAGGGGATTCAAAAATCAGTGAGTCTCACTCCACTCGCCTCCCCCCCGGAGAATGGGAGAGTGAGAAACTCACCCCCGTACAGGCCCGCAGTGACATCCTTCCGATACGCGGCCACCGTCTCCCTGGCCACAATCTTCCCGCCGACGGTGGCCTGAACAGCAACCTCGAACTGCTGCCTCGGCACCACATCCCTCAACTTCTTCACCCACGCCCGCCCCTCCCTGACAGCTTTACTCCTCTCGAGACAGATGTCGAGCGCGTCCACGGGCGCTCCGGCCACGAGGAGACTTAGCTTGACGATGTCGGCGCGGGCGTAGCCTGAGGGACTGTAGGAGAAGGTGGCGTACCCTTTAGAGCGGGATTTGAGCGAGTCGAAGAAGGTCGTCGCGATCTCGCCTAGGGGGAGCGTGTATGTCATCTCGAGCATGACAGGCGCGTCGATCCCGGATCCTGTGCGTGAGGACGAGGAGAGGGAGGAGGTGGATGTGGATGAGGTGAACTCGGCTACGGTGGTCGAGAGTTGGGTGCCGCGGTGCTCTGCGCAGAGTTCCATCATGGCGCCGACGTACTCGTGCGGACAGGCGAGGACACCCCTGACGATCGGCTCTTCGACACCCACGACCTTCTTCTTCTTCCCCGTCCCGCCGCCAGCGGCGTTGTTGGAGGACACGTCTGGGAACTCGACGGGGTTGGAGATGATCTGGTCGGAGCCGTCGGCGTATTGGACCCGGTAGGGCACCGAGGGCGCGGTGACGATGATGCGCTGGCCGAACTCGTCTTCGAGCCGTTGACGAAATACAGAGAGGTGTAAGGTGCCCAGAAAACCGAGGCGGGCTCCCTGGCCGAGGGCGAGGGAGGAGTCCCGGGATAAGGTGATCGAGCGGTCGTTCAATGTGAGCCGGCGGAGGGAGTCTTCCAGCTTGGGCCACTCGGTGCTGTCGATGGGGAAGATGCCAGCGAAGACCATGGGGGTGGTAGCCTCGAAGGCCTCGAGCGGCTGCACACTCTCCCCCGCGAGATGAAAGGTATCCCCAATCTCAGCATCCTCGATGTTCTTCATATTCGCGACGATCATGCCTACCTGTCCCTTGCGCAGGATGGGCACTTTCGTGGGGAGCGGGTTGTTGATCGACAGATCGATGACTTCGTACTTCTTGCCTGTGAAGGACGAGGCGATCTTGTCGCCTTTGCGGACTGCGCCGTCTTTTACGGAGACGAGGGCGACGACGCCGCGGAAGTGGTCGAACCAGGAGTCGAAGACGAGGGCGCGGAAGCCGGGGCCGTCGCGTTCTGCGGTTTCGCCGTGCTGTGCTCCCGACACGGGTTGTGTGCGGGTGACGATTGCGTGGAGGACCTGGTCTACGCCGAGGCCCGTCTTGGCACTGATGCAGATGGGCGGGTGTTTGTCGAGGTCGATGCCGAGCAGGTTACGTAGCTGGGCCTTACATCTGTCGACGTCGGCGGCGGGCATGTCGATCTTGTTGAGGATGGGGATGATGTGCAGGTTGAGGGAGGTGGCGATGCGGAAGACGGAGATGGACTGTGCCTGCACGCCCTGTGTGGCATCGATGACGAAGAGGGCGACCTGGCAGGCAGCGAGGGAGCGGGATACCTCCCATGCGAAGTCGACGTGTCCGGGGGTGTCGATGAGGTTGAGGAGGTACTGCTTGCGGGATGCGGTGTCGGTGTAGCGCATGGAGACGGCCTGTGACTTTACGGTGATGCCGCGGTCTCGCTCGACCTTGAGGGTGTCGAGGACCTGCTTGTTGGCGGCGTCGCGGGGGATGGTGCCGGTGAGCTCGAGGATGCGGTCTGCGAGGGTCGACTTGCCGTGGTCGATGTGGGCGCAGATCGAGAACGAACGGGGCTCGAGCCTGTCGAACGCTGTGCTCGACGAGGAGGAGGAGGAGGAGGACGACGACGACGAGGACCACCGAAGACTGCAGCGCCGTGCTTCGGCCAGTGTCAGTGTCAGTGTCAGACCCAGCAGCCTGCGCCCCATTGCTGTCGATCCTGCCGCGCCTGCCATCGTCACCAGTCGTTCTGAGCTGTGAGCTGTGAGCTGTGAGCTTGAGTGAGGCCCAGCGAGCGAGCTTCCCAAAAAAGGGAGTGAGCGAACAGCGAAGGTGGGAGGGACATCCTCGGAGCCTTTTGACATTCGTCCCAACTGGATGTGGAGGGCTGAGACTCCTGTTTGAGACCCCCAATAATGAGAATCAGTTCCAGCTCGCTGCTCGATGGGTACGCTATGTTCAAATGCCGCGGAGTTGGTTCAGGCGTTCAGGCACGGGATCACTCACTCACTCACCCACTCTTCCTTCTCTTCCCTATTAATTTCCCTCTTCGCCTTCTCTTACCCTCTCTTCCGCTCTGCTTGCCGCGTCTATATATCCCACAATACCCCCAATACCCAGACGATGAGCAACTTCCACGTCACAGCCGCGTCCGCAGTCCTCCAGCCAGAAGACAACACCGCACGCGCACCCACCGGCGCCATACCCGAGCCCACAACCAAGACACACGTCCAGTCCGACTTCGGCGTCGCCCTCATCCACGACAAGAAGGCAAAGAAGGAGGCCGACAAGGAGGCAAAAGCCGAGGCTAAAGCTCAGGCAAAGAAGGAAGCAGACCAGAAGAAGGCCGCTAAGGCTCAGGCCAAGGCCGACGCTAAGGCTCACAAGGACGCCGAGAAGGAGGCCAAGGCTGCCAAGCGCAAGTCCGTCAAGCTCGAGCCTAAGGTCGACCAGTCCTCCGCACCCGCTGCCACTTCTACCACCACCGCCGCCGCTCCTGCTGTCACCCAGGAGGACATCGCAGCCACAATGGCAAACGGCACCGCCGCAGCAGGAGCCGCCGCTCTCGGCAAAGAAATCGTATCCGACGCCCCTCAAACCGAAGCCGCACAGGCAGCCGAAGCCAAGCTCGGTCTCGTCCACCCTGCCGCCGCAGCTGCCGACCAGTCTGCCGCTCTTGCTCCTGCTCCTGCTCCCGCCCAGTCTCAGTCTCAGTCTCAGTCTCAGACCCAGGCTCAGGCTCAGATCCCGATTCGAGGTGCGTCGGTTACGATTACTGGTGAAAACGGGAAGCCTCTTCCTAACGTTCACCTTCGCATCACAGTCGAAGGCAAGCCGGCCGCTGAGTCCGCTTCTTCAGCCCCTGCTGCCGAGGGCGAGAACGCCGACGCGGCTGCTCAGCTTGTCGCTGCCCCCACCACCACTTCGGCCCCCGCACCAGTAGAGAAGGAGGATTCCACTTCCGCGCCCGTCAAGGCGGCCGAAGCCGTCGGTGCAGGCGCTCTCGCATCCAAGCTCGTCTCTTCCACCAACAACAAGGAGAACGAGGCCGCACCTGCTGCTGCCACCAAGGAAGTCGCTCCCACTACGGCGGCTACCTCCAAGGACGAGCCCAAGAAGGAGAAGAAGAAGCTCGGTCTTTTCGGCAGTCTGCTTGGCAAGAAGAACAAGAAGGCTGATCCCAACGTCGACAAGTCCGCCAAGAAGGAGGTGTCTCCTGTCGGGGAGACCTCCACTCCTGCTGCTGCCGCTGCGGTTGCTCCCGTCGCCGCCGCCGCCGCTGCTGTCCCCATCATCGCAGCTGTGACCACCACCGAGGAGGAGAAGCGCAACCACGAAGCCCTCGCCGCCCGCAAAGCCGCCGAAGACGCCGCCGCAGCCGAGGAGAAGCGCAAGCAAGAAGCTGAAGCAGCAGCCGTCGTCGCCGAGCAGAAGCGCAAGCACGAAGAAGAAGAACTCGCCCTCGCTGCGTCCCGTGCCGCAGAGGAGGAGCAGCGTCTCTCTGCGCTGGCCAAGCAGCGCGAGGAGGAGGAGGCTGCCAAGCTCAAGGAGGCCGAGGCGAAGAAGTTGCAGGCGGAGGAGGAGGCTGCGGCTCAGGAGAAGGCCCGGCTTGCTCGTCTTGAGGAGGAGACTGCGCTCGAGAAGGCTCGTGTGGCGCGTAAAGAAGCTGAAGAAGCTGCCCAGGCTGAGCAGGAGCGTCTTACGGCCCTCCAGTCGAAGGCCGAGGCGCTCGAGAAGGAGGTGAACGCGCACGAGGAGAAGAAGCGCACGCTCGAGGCGGCTGTGGCTGCGGCTGCTGCTAAGGAGCTCGCTGCGGACGACGCCAAGGCCGAAGCTGACAGAGCCGCTGCGCTCAAGACGAAGGAGGAAGCCGAGCTCTCCGCCGCAGAGAGCAAGAAAGCCACAGCCGCCGCCCAAGCCGAGCAAGAGCGACTCCGCAAAGAAGCCGAAGTCGAGAAGAAGGAGGCGGACCGGGTGGCCGCTGAAGCCAAAAAAGCGGCCGCTGCTGCCAAGTTGGAGACGGAGCGTCTGCGTAAAGAGGCGGAGGTGGAGAAGAAGGAGGCTGACAAGGCTGCGCGGGCGTTGGAGAAGAGTCGGGAGAAGGAGGAGAAGAAGCGGGCGAAGGCGGAGGCGAAGGGGAAGGCTCGGGAGGCGTCTACTTCTACTGAGGGCGGCGGGGAGGCTGAGACGCCTGTTGTGGCGCCTGTGGCTGCGGAGGGGAAGAAGCCTACGAAGAGGAAGAGTCTGTTTGGAGCTGTTCTTGCGGGCATTGGGGGGAAGCATGAGGATCACTCTGCTGCTGCCTCTACCCCTGCTCCTGCTGCGGCTCAGGAGTCTGCTGCTGCTGCTGCTGCTGGGGAGAGCACGGACGTCCCCCCGATTACGACGACTACGAACTCGACGGGCGTCACGCCGAACACGTCTACGGACGCCCCCGCCGTGCCCGCGGCCTCTGAGAAGCCCACCTCAAACGGCAGCGGCGGCGGCGGTCTGGCGAAGCGCGCCTCGATCCTGACGCAGGACCTCAAGACGGTCCTTAGCCAGAAGTCCGGCTCGAAGGAGAAGGATGGCTCATCGAAGGAGAACGGACACAAGAAGAGCAAGTCGGCCTCGTCGTCCTCCGGCGCCGGCACCGTTGGCGGATTGCGTTCGATCCTGACGCAGCCCCTGAACGTGAGCAACCCGCTGCCTCACAAGCGCGAGGGGTCCTCTTCTTCTGGAGCGGGGAACGGGAAGGCGTTGCCTGGTGTGCCTCCGAAGACGCCTGCCAAGGATGGCGGGGCTGAGGTGGAAGAGGAGGGGGAGGGGGCTGTGGTGGAAGGTGCGGATGGGACGACGGTTAGGGTTCATGAGAACCCGAGGTTTAAGGGACAGCCTGCTAGTAAGGTCAACCCTGTGCAGTGGCGCAAGTGAGCCGGAGGTTCGCCTACTACTCCGTGACTTGGGTGAGTTTATACCGGATCCGATGGGGATTGATGTCGAGGCCGGCTTTTTTTTTTTTAACTGACCTACTTTTTGTTATTTTGAACCTTCGTCTCAGTCAGTCCGCCCCCTGCAACACCCACAAAAAACACTCCTTTGAAATCTACCCCCCCCCCCCCCGCCAAGCGGGCCCACCCCCAAATTTCTCGCCAAGGTTCTATCTTCTTCTTCGATCTTCGATTTCGCGTTTCCTTCCACACACACACACACACAAAACCGACGACATACACGGTGATCCCCCCTCCTCTCCTCACACCTTCCTTGCTTTCTGCTTTCGCGTTTCTCAGTCTCAGCCTCTTTCGTCTTCACATGCCTTCTTCGAACGCCTGCTCGAGGGCTCGCGCCTTAATGATTTTCTTTCTTTCCCTTGATATACGCTCGTCTTTCGCTCTCTCTCGCTCTTCGTTCTTCGCTCTTCTATATCCAGCCCCCCCTCACTGTAGGCACAGCCCACGCATACGTAGCTCCTGATTATTATACCACAGCCACCCAAAGAGCGGGGATCCCTTCTATTCTTCGTGTTTGAGCGTGACACTGGGTGTACGGTGATGATCCTGGTATCCTCGAAGAGGGGACCCATGTGACATGTACAACAGAAAGAATCCAATGGTGCTTTGTGCTTCCGAGGTCGTGAAGCCGGAAAAGCAAAGGAAGGACCTGTCCTTCACCGCCCCGGAGCCGAAGCGAGCAAAGCCTCCCTCCAACACTCCGCCCCCTCCGCATCCGCATCCGCATCCGCATCCGCATCCGCCCCCTCACCCCCCTCACACCTCCCCCAAAACCACCTCCCCACCTCCCCCTCCTCCCACCCCAAATGCGCCCCCGCATCCACAAGCACCCTGACGACCTCCCTCCGCCCATTCGACGCGGCGTGGAAGAGCGGCGTGCGGCCGGTGCCGTCGCGGTGGTGCACGCTTAGGCCGCCGAGGGAGAGGAGCAGGCGGACGAGCGGGGTGTGGCCGAGGGAGGAGGCTGTGTGGAGCGGGAGGAGGGCGTCGAGGGAGGAGGTTACTTCGGTGTAGGATCCTGTTTCTGGGCCTGGACCGGTGCTCGTCTTGCCGGCGCTCGGCGAGGCTGGGTCCTCGGTGGCGCTGGTACCGGGGGACGGTGGTCGGCCGCCGCCTGATGGGGTTGGGTGTGTTGGGCTGAGTGAGATGGACGGTATAGATTCGAGGAGGGCGTACGTCTCCAGATGGGAACGCAGGGCGTCGATGTCGTTCTGCACGACGGCGCGGTGGATCAAGTCTGAAGGGGGATCGAAGAAAAACGACATGGGAGATGGGGAAGTTAGCTGACGTTTTTCGTGCTGAGTGGAACACTCAAGGAGTGGGGGGAAAACGTACAGGGTAGGAGGACCCGCTCAGCAGCCGCAATCTCATTCTGCATCGCACCCACACCTCCAACCGCCTCCCTCTTCCCATCCCCATCCGCATCCGCATCCCCATCAACTTCCTCGACCCCATCCGTATTCGTCGTCGGCCGACGTCCCAAAATCCTCGCAAGCAACCCAGAAACACTGCCAGCCTCCACCTCGCGCGCCGCGAAGGTGGGAGCGGACCTCACGGTGAGTTCACCGCGGAGGGAACGGCCCATGAGCTCGCGGACTTGGGCGGTGCTGAGTTCGGGTTTGGCGAGGAGGTAGGATAGTTTGGCTAGGGCGGCCTGGGTGGGTTTGAGGGTAAATGGAGTGGGAGGTGGGAGGTGGGATGATGGATTTAGATGCGATTGAAGTTACGGTTGGTCGGGGCTTTTGACTTACTTCAGGTGTCATGTCGCCGCCTGCCACGACGCCGATCTGAAGCAAAAAGAAAGTGGTGAGCATGATGTTGGCCCCCTTTCGATAATGCCGGACCCCCAAAGATCCGCTCTCACCGATTGTAGTTTCCGTCCGACCGCGTAGATAGCAGAAACCTCGCCCTACAGGAAGAGACGTGTTTGTCAGACTTAGACCCACGGATAGAAAGAAAGGAGCACCACTGGGCACTTACTTGCAGACACTGCGTCGTATTAACGATCACACACCCGCGATCACCCGCCTCCTTCAGCGCAGCCAAAAACTCCGGCGACGTCGGCGCATTACCCGCCCCGTACGACTCCAACACACAACCCCTCAACGGCGGAGCAAGAAACGTCCTAATCGTACTAGCCGACAACCCAGGAAAGAGCCTCAGCACAGCAACGTTATTGTCCATCGTAGTATGGACCCGGAGTCGATCGAGTCCCTTGGGCCTGGCGACGAGTTCCCACGCGACTTCGACGTTGATCCCTACCCGTGCCAGCGGTTTCATGTTGGGACTGTCGAAGGCGGCCAGGGCGTTGTTGCTCACTTTGGAGACGCGGGAGCCGCGGTAGAGGTTCGAGTGGAAGAAGAGCGTCACTTCGGGGATGATATAGTTCCCGGCTAGGAAGAGGGCGCCCAAGAGGCTGTTCGAAAGAAAAAAAAAAAAAGGAGAAGGAAAGCCGCAATCGTGAGAATGGATGAATCTGAGTTTTGCGGAGGAGCCACGGCCCGCGCTCACTTTTCGACAGCATCATTTCGTAGCTGTGACAGAGGCACCTGTGTATAGGACAAGAAGGCATCAGCATACCAGAATCGTCAAGGCGGGAGGTGGATTGATGAATCCGGACGAGCAACTTACTTGACTTCCCGTGATGATACAGCATTTGCCGAGATTCTCGAGGAGGAAGCTCAGAGCCGAAGCGGTGTAGGCTGAGGTAGATACAGAGCGTCAACAAATGTTATGAGGCTGCATCAATGCTGTGTGGCGGAGGGTGGCAGATTCTCACCTGCCGTGTCGGTGCCATGAACAATGACAAAGCCCTGGGAGAAGAAGGTCGTCAGCTCGAGAGCATTTCTACAATTGGACATCCTCTTGAGCTCACATCGAAGTCGTGATAGTTGAGTTCGATATCCTTGGCCTAATGGATTGGAAAAGGTTGTGAGCAGAAGGTCTCCTTGGACATGCAGAAAGGTCAAGAGACAAACTGACCAGTCGGGTCCAATCTGACAAGGACATTTCTGAGGAATCGAGCAGGGGCTCATACTCCAGTATCGAATAGCTGACCCTCCGTCCGGACGAGGTCCGAGGGGTGACCAGCGTGGGAAGTTTGAGGATCAAATGCGAGCCATCCGCCGACATTTGAGAAGAGACCGCATGTCGAGTCGAAGTCGCCTTGGGAGCCGATGACTTCACAGTGATGGCCGGTCCAAAGGCAGGTCCGGCGGTGGAAAAGGATGATCCAGCCGGACCGGGAGGAGACCGAAGGGACCTACCGACATCAAGGCGCGATGCCATTCCATTCCCAGGCCGCCCATCACCTTGCAAGTTCGAGTACGGCAGGTCCGACGAGGACGATGGCGTATTGGCCCCCGTGCCCGGCTGGCTGTTGGCTTTGCTCCAGGCCTGGTAGTGAGCGGTGGAGGAGGACCAGCTGAAGATGGACGTTCCGTCCGGGTCGTGGAAACGCGATTGGGCGCGGAGGGTGTCGGTCAGGAAGCCCGAGCTTGGTTCGAAGGCTCCGTCAGGACCTTGGACCATGCCGATGGTGCCACCTGGGAGGAAGATTAAAGTCAGAAAGCCATCGTCAGTTGCTGTAGAGAAAGAGTGAGCTCACCAGCGTAGAGGACGCAGACTCTCATGGTGTTGACTGGCGATGGGGGTGCAGTAGAGTGTCAAATACGTTGAGGGAAAGCACAGCACGGAAGCGTCTGCGGATTGGGATTGCACGACGGAAGCACAACGACGAACAGCAAAGTCTGAAGGGAGCGAAGGCAGACGGAGAGACGGTCAAGGCAGGCAAAGCGATGGAAATTTTGTCTGGGAAGATGAGGGAGAGCTTCGGGATGAGGTCGGGTGGGCCCGTTCATCGCTCATCTCACGACTCGCTTCTCGGCCGAGACAAGGAATTGGGAACTTGACCACACCCAAGCCCTCGGGCTGGCAACTTCCAAAGCAGACCTGCTTCGCCCGCAAGAGAAGGTCGTTGCGCGGCCTTCGGGCGGGCTTGACCGAGCGCTGCGGCTATGCGGCTGTTCTGTGAGGACTGAGGAGATTCATTGTGTGTGAGGTGTTGGGAGTTCGAGACGTCGAAGCTCTGAACGAACCCGAATTCGCGGTAAAGTTTCAATTGGTTGGGTTGGGGGCGCAGGGGCGGCGATCACTTGGAAGCTAGGATATTACGTTGCAGCAGAGCGTGAGGGCGTCTATCCATGCTGCTCGCGCGAGCCCAGCATGAAGCAGCATGAAGTCATATGGGTAGGGCCAGTTGTTGCGATGCTGGCAGCTGGACTGGACTGGACCACGTCGCGGTAATAGCGTGGAGCCGGAGCGAGAGCTGCTGGAGCGCTGGAGACTCACTTGGCACACGAGTTGGAAACTGGAAACTGGACACAGGAAAGTGGAAACAGCGAACACAGGAAACAGCAAGAGGTTGCCGAACGAAGCCGCCGAGAGACACCGACCGGTTTGTGGCCTTGTGGGGTTCGCGTCCGTCTCTGGCCTCGGTACCGGAAGAAGGGACACTGGTCCAGCGCTGGGCAGGTTCCGTTGCGGCGTTGCGGCGTTGCGGCGTTGCGGCGTTGCGGCGTTGCGGCGTGACGGTCGGTTCGCGCACTTCTTCGCGTTCGAAAATCGTCTTACAGCTGCTCCACACATGGCCGCACTGACAGCAACACCTTACTTGCTCTGTTGCTCCCCTTCGATTGGTCGCGCTCTCCTGAGGCCTGAGCCAAGTCTGCCCTTGTTTCTCCCTTACAAGCCCTCTGCCCCAACACCACCACCACCGCGCCTGGTCTTCCCACTCGTTCTCGTTCTCGTTCCCTCTCTCTCTCTCTCTCTCTCTCTCTCTCCGCACTTTCATCACAGTCCCTTCTCCTCATCTCTACTTCGCCATGGCCTCAAATATGGCACCAACACCGGTCGCCGCCGCTGCTGCTGCTGCCGCCGTCACCGCCGTCCAGAAACGCTCCTCAGCAGCCGCACAGCTCGCAACCCTGCTCCAGCCCGCCATCAAGGCATGGCTCCTCGGATACGCGTTCGACTACATCCCCGCCATCCTCAAACTCATCCTCCGCTTCGTCGTTCGCCAGTCCAGAGCCCTCGCAGAAGTTCGCAAGCAGGAAAAGGAAAAGAGAATCGCAAACGGCGGCGGCGGCGGCGGCTCCAAGAAGAAGATCGGTCCCTTCCAAGCCTTCCAACCCGCCCTCAAGGCCGCACCAGCCTTGTTCCTCAATATCGGAAAAGCGACGGTGCCCCCATTATCACCCTCAGGCACTGCAGCCCTCTCCTTCCTCGCCACCGCATGCTACAGCTTCTCAGATCACTTCTTCTGGTGGCCCATCATCCGCCGCTTCATCACCTCTCGCTCCGCCTACCCAAACCCAGGCAGCCAGGCCGCACTCGACCAGCTCGCACGCGCACGCGTCGCTGCTACTTTCATCAGCGCCTCCCTCGCTTCCGCCCTCTCTATCACCTACCTCCAATTCCTCAGCCCGACTCTGGACCTCACTCTCTTTGCATTTGTCCGCGGTCTCGACACCTTCGTTCGCGCGTCGCCTCTCGTCTACAAGGCCCTCTTCATGTCCTCCGCTGCGTCCGTCGCCAAGCAGACCCTCACCCCGCCCGCCAGCGGAATCCGAAGCGCACCCACCGGCGCATTACGGCGCCGGATTTTCGACCTCTTGGGCTCTCAAGCCGACGGTCTGGTCTTTGTAGTCTGCTGTGGTGAGCATTTCTGAACGCGCCCCCTCTTGCTTTAGCTCGCAAACTTCTCACCTCTGCGCTTCTCTCCCATACAGCCCAGATCATGTGGGCGTGGTTCTACTATCCGGATAGACTGCCTCCTTCCTACAGCAAATGGTCAGTCCTTCATCTCCTCATGCTCCACTGAACCAAATTCGCTCTCCTCAAAGGTCCCCGTTACTCACCCTCTCCCCTCCCCTCATGCTTCACTTGCGACTCACTTGCGACGCGTCGCGTCAATCTCCCATCATACTTCTCCTCTGATGCGTTCGCCTGCCATCAGGATCAGCAATTTGGCATGGATGGACGACCGCCTGCTCGAGGTTCTCCGCTGGAGTCGAAACGGCGTCCCACACGAATGGAGCTACCGCCCCGGCCAATCCGCAAACTCAGCTGCCGCCGAACTAGGCGGCTCCCTCGCCGAATCCCTCGGCTACCCACGCGTATGGGGCAACCCAGGTCGCCTGCCCGGCTCCGCCAACGACGCCCACGAATGGCTCCTAAAAACCAGGGCGGAAAACAGGGCGAAGGCGAAAGCAGAGGGGAGAAATCCAGACGAGCTCACCCCCGCCGAGCTCGACGCCGGCTACGTGTACGAACGATCAGGCGGCGCGCGCCGAAGAGGCCAGCTCGGCGGCATGCCCTGCGAACTCGTCCACTGCGGCATCACGGGCCACAACTGCTACACGCACGCCGCGCTGCGCTGGTGGAACGGCTGGAAGATGTCGATGCGGATCTACCTGCCTGTGCATTTGTTGCCCAAGCTGTTGCTTGCGCCCCGGAGGGCGTGGGAGGATCCGAAGACGTTGTTGAAGACGGTTGCGTTGGGGAGCGCGCGGAGTGCGAGCTTTTTGGCGACTTTTCTTACGATTGTTTGGTATGTTTCCCTTTTGCATTTGTCGCTACGCGTCTCATTACGCGTTCGTCCCCTCTCCCTTTTTTTCCGCGCGGCAGTTCTGGCGCGTCTCAACTGATTACTGAACCTACTTTCCCCCCTTCCCCCTTCGCGCGCGCAGGTTCTCCGTCTGCCTGGTGCGCTCCGTCGCCTTCCCGCGCATGTTCCCGCACATCTCGCACCAGTACTGGGACTCCGGTCTCGGCTCGCTCATCGGCTCCTGGCTCTGCGGCTTCTCGATCTTCCTGGAGGAGAAGCGCAAGCGGGCGGAGATGGCGCTGTATGTGGCGCCCCGGGCGCTGTTTGCGCTTGCGGAGAGTGTGAAGCCGGGCTGGTTGAGCAAGGAGGGGAGGAGTGCGAAGTGGACCGAGCGGTGAGTACCTGGTGTCTTGACCAGACGCGTTTCTTTCCAATGGTACTGACATCCGCTTTACGATCTCATACGCCCCAGGGTCGTCTTCGGTCTCAGCTTGGGCGTCGTCATCTCGGCTGCGCGGCATCGGCCAGACCTGCTCCGGGGCATTACTGCCATCCTGGGCGTCGTGGTGCGGCCGGCGAATGCGAAGAGACGGCCAGTTGCGGCGATCCAGGTGTAGACGCGACGCAGATCCCCTTTTTGCATACGGATGATTCAAGGCATTTCCCTCTCTTCCTCCCGGCAGTCGCATACACGGATGTCTTCTCTTTCTCTCCCATTCTTTCTCCCTCTCAAAACCTACCCTCGTCGGAACTGCCTTTTTGGAACTTTTACTTGTTTCCCTTAACTTCTGTTCTTTCTCAGCACCCTTGACTACCTCGACTACTCTCTCTCTCTCTCAACAAGGCTCGACTAGGAACCCATCCATCAAACGAAATAATTTGGAAATCCCAACGTTCTCACAGCATTTTCCCCGAACTCTTTAGAGTTTTCGTGTTACGGACACAGCTCAGAGTTTTGGGGTGTTTTTATCCTGGACACAGACGGACACGCGGTTCCCGAGAGCGCGGTCACGACTTGGACACAGGTTTAGCCGAAGGACGAACTTAATGGCCGCCCTAGGGCGGCTTTGAGCCTTTGGCCGCCCCCATGCATCAGAGCAGTGTGTGCAGGATAACCTTGGTAAATCCACGACTTTGAATTTTTTTCGGCCCATGATTTTATCTCCAAGGCAATGCCATTCACATCAACTTCGAATGTTCTCAAATTTGGCAAGGATGCTCAGTAAGATGTCCTCGACATGCGTGTGAAATTTGAGCACTCGTTTATATGTGCGTTGTGGAGAACTCAAGGGGGGGGGCGGCATCGGAGCCTTTTCCCGCCCTAGGGCGGCCATTAAGTTCGCCCTTAGCCGAATGTGTCAGAAATCCGGTCTGATCTTATGCTTTTCTTGTTAGCGCGGGGACGTGCAACACCTGCTCAATCAGCCCTGGTGCTTGAGGGATGACAGCGAGTGTGGATTGACGATGGGGGTTCTCTACAGTGTCAGTTGGGCCTTTCGGAGATTGACCGACCAGTCTCTTGCCCAGCGAAGAACGCGTCGAAGATTCTGCACACCACATCGACGCGTCTGCCTGCCTTGGTCCCCTGCCTTTCGTGTTTAGGACCTCTCTCTCTCTTCTCTTTTCCCTCCCTAGCGCTATATTGGTCAGCGACCAATAGGGCCAGCGGCCACGATGCGGGCAACGCCCAAGATCACCAGCGTAGATGAGTGAAGGTGCAAAATGCAAGAAGAAGAATGAATGGCCCGAGAACTAGGTACAAGTGAGGAGCGAGGAAAAGTATGACTGAGAGAGGAGCGTGGGAAATGTGGAGGTGAAGTGTGGAGGAAGTGTGAGAAGAAAGGGAAGTGAGAGAATAAAGGAGATTAGATAAGATAAGAATACCACGTGGACCTCGTCCAGCACATCCCCACCGACAAAAGGAACGACTGTCCCGAGTCGTAGTTGTGCAAGGAACTGTAAAGGGTGTGAGCCAGGAGAGGTAGCGGTGAGGGAGCGCAGGGGAACAAGGAATACGATGCAAGAGTGGAGAGGTGGAAACGTCCGCTGATGACGATGCGGAGAGGGAGTCGCAGTACCGAAGCTGATACGAAGATCGTGGGGCTGGACGCGCCGCGAAGTTGGCGCTTCATCGTGGGCCGTGGCGACCAATCTCCTGCTTCCGCGTCCACCGGCGACGTGTAATGAGTGCCGGATTCCAAGCAGCAGGCGACATCTTCTAGCCGGCGTGATCGTGCGCTGCTGTGTGGCTGTGACTGCCGCGCAGGTTGGCCGGGCACTTGGTAGTCGGTGGAGGGCCTGAGAAGTCACGAAGTCGTGGGACATGATCGTAAATTCGTAAGAGAGCCGAAACGGCCGTCGTCCGGTGTTGTCAATGGCGGAAGACAGTCGAGCGAGGGAGCTGCGGCTTCAGCGGGGATGTGTCCCAGACAAAGCTGCTTGAGGCCGTTGGCTGAATACACAAGCCGTGCGAAAGAACCTGGCGGTCGGGGCGGAGGGATTTCTCGACCTCAACACCTGCGGTCCTGCGCCGCTGCGTGTGGATCGAACGACACGACGCTGCGAGCGGTGAGATGCATGGTGGATGCACGACGCGAGAGCTCGTGAATAGGAGATGAGCGTGGAATGGACTGCAAGGCCCACAGAAGCAGCGCGAGACGTAGTCGGAGAACGGCTTCAGGTGTCGCCGCGGTGCGTGTTGATTGAAGTACCGAAGCTGATACCGAAGTCGTTCAGGGGCCGGATCGGGCTGATGCCGCTGGGACGAGAGGTGTGGACGGTTGTGGTGGGGTGATAGCCGATTGTCAGACGTGGCGTGTGCCGTGTGGAAGACCTGCAAATGCTGTGGCAGGGCCGTGACGATAACCGGCGGGGTCGGCGCACTCGGTTCCGTAGCCCGTAGGCGCCACTGAAGACCATGTTTTGTCCTGCTCGTCCATCGGCGTGCTTCGTTTTTGCGACTCGCTTTCAGCCGCACGAAGCTGCAAAAGCGAGGGCTGAGGGAGCAAGGTGAACACAGGCATGGTCCACGGCGTCGACACGCGCAATCGCGAGAGCCGGGACGGTGCCGTGATCTGTGGGCATGAAGGCTGGATGCAAAGAGCTTGCTGTCTCTGTGGCTGTCGTCGCCGACCTGATCTGCGCAGTAGATGTCGCTGACGTCGGAACAACCGCTGTGGGAGCGCGATTTCTGAAGTGAATGCAGACGTGGTCGGCTCTTGAGCTGCTGCCAACGGTCTGCACCGGCGGTGTTGCTGGAACAGCGCAAACGTTCCAAGATGAAGCTGCTTGATTCTGAACAGGGAGGTCTTGCGAAACGAAACGGCTGTCGGAGGCGGAGGGATTGCTCGACCTCGACACCTCCGTACAGACTGAGAATAGCCGATATCAGTCGGCAATCCCTGGGCGGGCAGCAACGGTTTGTATTCGGCTTGGAATGCAGGTGGTTGATGGTACCAAGGTCGAAAGTCGGGACGATAAACCGGGCGAAGAGATAAGACCAGAGACGAAGACAGAAGCCGGAAAGAGAGGCATCGGTCGCCGGAATCGTCGTCGAGCTGCAGATCTTCGCTTCGCTGGTGAGGAGGGTGAAGAATTGGGCGGAGGATGAAAGTCGGCTCCGATCTTGAAGTACTGTCCTTGAGGCGGAAGCCGGTAAGAAGGGAGGAGTGGGAGGAAAAGAAGAAGGAAATAGGAGATGGACCAGTCTGAGGGCGGAGACTGGTGAGAAGCGCGTGTAGCGATCGATGGCGTGTCGAAAGCAAAGAAGACGAGCGAAAAGATGTGGAACCTACGTCGATGGCGTGTCGAGTGAGGAAGGATGAAAGTCGATCGCAGCTGCGTGCTGGATCAGAGGAGCGCGTCGTTGGCGTGTCGAGCGCGATGAAGGAGAGGTGCTGGCATCGATGGCGTATCGTGCGCAGCAGAGAGTAGGACGGCTTCTGGCGAGGAGCTCGTCGGCGAAAGGTCCCCAGCATCCGTCAGTCGGCGAGCTAGGAGAACCACTCTCATCACCATATATTGGTCAGCGACCAATAGGGCCAGCGGCCACGATGCGGGCAACGCCCAAGATCACCAGCGGTAGATCAGTGAAGGTGCAAAATGCAAGAAGAAGAATGAATGGCCCGAGAACTAGGTACAAGTGAGGAGCGAGGAAAAGTATGACTGAGAGAGGAGCGTGGGAAATGTGGAGGTGAAGTGTGGAGGAAGTGTGAGAAGAAAGGGAAGTGAGAGAATAAAGGAGATTAGATAAGATAAGAATACCACGTGGACCTCGTCCAGCACACCCGCCCTTTTTCTTTTCCCTCTTTGCTCGTTCCTCTGCTTCACGTTCTTTCGCTCGACGCGGGTGGCCTTCGCACCGATTCTCTTTTCTCCTGTCCGCTACCATTCTCTTTGCTATTCCATGTACGTAGCGGACGTCGGTGCCATCGAGCGCGCTGCCGAGGGATTTCCCACCCTCCCGGCTCGCTCGAGCAGTGGTCGGCGTGACTATGTGACTTTTAGACTTACCACCTGACTTAAAGTCAAAGTCTAGACTTTTTTGTGACTTTGACTTTGTGACTTATAATGTGACTTAGACTTAGACTTTTTTTTGGTCGGCGCAGACTTAAAGTCCAAAAAGTCTACTAAGTCTCGACCGAAAATCACCTTTAAAACTGACCTACCACGGCCAAACATGAATCTGTCATCTGCAAATGGCCATCGATAATCATTCTCACGAAAATTGGAAAAGGGGTAAAACGTGGGTGATTTGGGGGTAGATTCCACCCCCGGATTGCCCTCGGATTACCTACTGTTCGCTCCGTTCGCCACCTTGGGCTACTGTGCTGGCAACACGTGGCGAAGCCACATGGCCAGTTATCTTATCTATTATCATTGTCTTCCTCTCTTCCTTTCCCACACTCCCGCATAGCAACACTTCCATCCTCCACATTTCCCACGCCATTCTTCCAGTCACCTCTTTTCTCTTCCTCACTTCCCTTTGTACTTAGCCTTCTGATACATCGATGATCTTCTAGCATACGCAGCTTCCTACTTACGAACCATTGTGTTCGCACATGGTGATGAGAGGGTTTTGACCACTGACTTGCACCGACCAAGTCCAGTGGGACCCACGCCGATGGCCCCACAGTCTAACGACTCAGCGCGCCTCGGTCTCGTGTCCGGCTCCTTCTCCAGACTGGCCTCGTTGAGCTCAACAGCTCCAAAGCGCCTCTGGTTTCGGGACCCTCTCGGACGGCCTCGCGAGCTCAACAGCTCCAGTGCGCCTCCGGATCGGCACATCGATCTCTCTCGTTCTCGATCTCTCTGCTTTTTTCTCCTTCTCAGCTCTCACACATTACCACCCAACTTTCTTCACTTTCACTTCTTCCTCAAGACCTCCCTCGACGGCCTTCTTCTTTCTTCCTTTCTCCACAGCTGGCCTGTTTTCTGTTCCGGGTTCTGTGCCGGCCATCGGGCCATCCCAGTAGGCAAGTGGAGTCGAGGCATCTCCTCTGCTTTCTCGAG
Organism: Tilletia caries; assembly: GCA_032718865.1. NCBI lineage: Eukaryota > Fungi > Basidiomycota > Exobasidiomycetes > Tilletiales > Tilletiaceae > Tilletia > Tilletia caries. Next base: position 691,296 of record JALUTQ010000020.1, on the reverse strand, counting down.
TTTCGGCAGCACAGCACAGCACCGTCAAGACGTTCTCGACCACCACCACCTTCTCGCAGCCGGTCCTGTCTTTCCTCCCGGCACTCCTCAACGATGACAGACGCGACGCCCCCGAAACGTGCGAGCTTCACCATCGGCGACGGCAATGCCAATGACGATGCCGACTTCCCCCGACGACGCGATCCCGGCCTCCGGCTCACCCAGCTCGACGGTGACGCTGACGCTGACGCAATCATCTTGCCTGTCGCCTTTCGATGCGCCGCCTTCGTCCCATCACAGGACGACATAAGTGAGCTCCGAACGGCATCACTCATGGTCATCGCAGCCTTGGGGGCTTGTTTCCCCTTCAGCTCGGAGGCGGTCCGCGCTACCATCGAGTCTCTCGTCTCTCCGGCCCGAGCGGATCCCCAAGCTGCCGACGAGCAGGCCATCATGCCTCTGATCTCCGCCTGCATTGCTCTCTTCAGTCACGCTCTCTCCGACGAGGATGCTCTCTCCCCTCTGCTTTCCCTCAACCAGGCGGAACAAGAAGCGGCCCAACTCGTCTCTGCGGAGGCTGCACAGGTTTTGCTCGGCCTGCCTCGATTCGCAGAGAGTGTAGCGGAAGCCAGCGGACGCGGGACAGAGGTCACGCCTTTGGCTCAACAGATTCTTGCAGCTGTCACACGGCCCGGGACTCCCTTGGCTTCACCAGATGAGACCGCGGAGTCGTTGAGCAAGATCATTCTTGCCCCATCGCTCAGTGACGATCTCCGACTCGAAGCCGCCCGGTACCTGCTGACGCTCAAGTACGGCGCAGAAGAACCTGCTGAAAAGCAACGTCTCCGTTTGCGCCTTCTCAGCCACTCGCCCCCGGCCACCCAGCGCGTCCTGGCGATCCAGAGCTTGTACGAGGCCTTATCAACGGGTACGCTGCCAGCTTCGGATTCGTTCGCGGTGAATGCCCTTCAAGCTCGAATGTCCAGCGTGTCGGAGGAGGACGCCGACGTTCTAGGCGCAGTTTATGCCGATCCCAGTCAAGTGATTGCCGTCCTCGGCGCGAAGCGAGCCACTGAGCTCGTTGTGAGTGCGCTGAATCCGGATGGGCATTGAGACCTCTGGATCGATCATCGGCCATCGCGCTCTGTTGCGCTTTGCGTCTTTACGATCCAGCATCGAGCCGGCAGCGCCTCTCCTCCTCAACATCACGACGTGCCGATGGACTCTGGCCGCTGGCGGGTACTCCTCCTGTCACGATCAGCTAGTGACGATCAGCTAGTGACGATCAGCTAGTGGACGGCGGTTCGGGTTCCCATCAATCATCATCGCCCCTGTATCCGTTTCCACTTCGCTTTTCCCTCGGCCTGTTCCTTTCCTCACTCCGACTACATCTATGATCCATTCTACCCCAGCCGCCCTTTCACAGCTTGACTCCATCCATTTCGACACAGCTACCACATCCCAGTCCCTTCCACACCCTACGACTTCACGCGCACCCCGCCCCCTTGCATTCTCACTCCGTGCCCGTTGCAGTGCTTCCTGCCCAGTGCCCATACACAACTGAGGACAGTTGTCTCTTTTTGGGTGGGGATGTGCTGGCAACACGTGGCGAAGCCACATGGCCAGTTATCTTATCTATTATCATTGTCTTCCTCTCTCCCTTTCCCACACTCCCGCATAGCAACACTTCCATCCTCCACATTTCCCACGCCATTCTTCCAGTCACCTCTTTTCTCTTCCTCACTTCCCTTTGTACTTAGCCTTCTGATACATCGATGATCTTCTAGCATACGCAGCTTCCTACTTACGAACCATTGTGTTCGCACAGCTACCCTCGTTTTACCCCTGCAGATGTTGTGTTTTGTGCGGATTTACCCACTTTGGTCAGACGGGCAAAACGAGGGTAAAACGAGGGTAGCATCAGGCTGGGTCTGTACCGGCCGCAAACCGCGAAAGTAAGGGAGCAAAAGACCATATCCATTCCAGTGTCTAACATACATACATACACGACATACATAACATACATATATCTAACAGAGCAGCGAGAGGGGTTAGTGATGGAAGATATGTCGTCGGAACGTCGAATTGTCGCTGTGTGATGTGCCCTATGAGACTGTTCTGAACGAGAGGAGAGAAAAGAAGCGCAGACAGAGAGGAGAGCAGAAGAGAGACAGACGGGGAAGGCAGCAGACGGGGAGGGAGGGCAGCAGACGGGGTTGGCAGCAGACGGGGTTGGGGTAGGGCAGCAGACGGGAGAGGGTATCAGACGGGGGAGGAGGGCAGCAGACGGGGAGGGAGAGCAGCAGACGGAGAAGGACCGCAGACGGGGAGGGATCACGGGGGAGGAAGCAGACAGGGGGTGGAGCAGAAGGAGAAGGGGGGGAGCAGAAGGAGAGGGTAGCAGACGGGGAGAAGCAGACGGAGGGTAGCAGACGGGGAGAAGCGAACGGGGAGAGGTTAGGGAAGGAGGGTTAGCAGGGCAGTGGAACGGTTAGGGCAGCACAGGCGCACAGCAAGGGGCGCCCAGCAAGGGGCGCCGAGGTCGGCCTCGTCGTCGAGACCGAATGCGCCGTCGTCGAGGTCGAGCGTCGAGCCCTGTCGTGTGGTGCGTGGTGCGTGGTGTGCGTGGTGCGTGGTGGAAGAGAAGCAGAAATTTTCACCAAGTATCGATCTTCGCTGTATTGTAATCGAGTTGTATAGGAATCTAGAGAGTTGGAAGCCGGGCTGTTGGAACTACAAATTTAGAGTGGCCGATGACGCAAGGGCAGAACTGTATTGCGGGAAGGGCAAGTTGAGGCAACCGTCGTTTTACCCACAGCGAATTCGAGCACCCGCTTTTTACCCCCAGATCACCCTCGTTTTGCCTATTCTACCCCCGTTTTGAATTTTCCTGAGAATCATTTTCGACATCTACGAGCGATACGTGGTGTTTAAATTTCGCGTGAAAATAAGTCGTCAATAAGTCGCTTAGTCCGACTAAAGTCAGACTGTAAGTCTTCAGAATGACTTAAGTCAGGACTTATGTCAGACTTTATGTCACATTTAGTCCTTTATCAGACTTTAAGTCTGACAATAAGTCAGTAAGTCGCATTACAGATGTAAGAGTGGCAGTGCATTGCTACGTGTTTCTACTAAGCAGGAGGCTTCTCATCACTGTGATGCTCGGGAAACAAGGGTAGGGGGTCCGCATCTTTCCAGTCGAGGCCATAGAATCGATCATTCAAGACCTGATCCATAGTTGGTCGCCGATCCGGATCCAGAACCAGCACGAATCCCAGAAAGCGGATGAGTCCCGCATAATTGAAGGTGTGCAAGGCAAGACGTTCTGCCAAAGAGCTTGAAGTGGTACTGCCGTCGGAGTTGAAGAATCGATGTTTACCCCGCCAGAGAGAGTTGTACGGCATCTGATCGTCCGGTAAAGCGCCAGGAAAAGAGTCCGAGCCTGGCCAGAGTTCCACGCCCATCCGTCCCAGGTCTCTCACCTGTTGACACAACAGTTCGTCCGGGCGCCCCGCGTACCAGAGCGGCTGACCATTCGGTTGGAGCATCTGCGCCACCACCGCTCCAAAGCCCCACACGTCCACGGCTGTCCCCAGTTTCGGGGCTCGCAGAAGCACTTCTGGAGCTCGATACCACATACTGACGACCGGCATTGTTCGTGTGGGTGGATCCGGTTGACTGACATCCTCCGCCAGGCCGAAGTCCGACAGATAGAGCGACTCACCGGTGCTCGTGTTGTTACGGATGCGGAGGTAGCCTGCAGCGACCGTGCCGTGGGACGCTTGGAAGGTCCGAGAGCGGCGGAAACATTCGTGGAAGTCGGAGCGGAGCTGCGAACGGCAGCTTGGCCAGTGGAATGCTGAGATGCGTGCTTGCCTTCGACGAGCGCTTTCCACGTGTGGGCCGTCGGGTCGTTGATGAGCTCTTCTCAGCACAGACGCGTTGTCGGAGCCTGGACTGTGGGCTGGATTAAGTGTGACAAAGAAGTTAGAACGACGTACTGCTGGGAGTGGAGGAGGGGAAGGGTGTGTCTGCTCACGAGTCGCTTGAGGATTTCGCCCGGGACCTGCGGGGATTCGGGGTCGTCCCGGTTCAGGGACTGCTGACATTCTTGCGAGAATTCCGACCATCGCTGGCTCTGGTTCGGAGGAAGGCCAAGCTCTTCTAACTGCAGCTGGAAGGGACCAACTCCAAGATCTCCAAAGGTGTGTTGTCCGAAGATGTCGAAAATGACGGGGTCTGTTTCCCTTGGGTCGGGTTGAGAGCCCGACATCGGTGGTCGTTGAGGGGTGGGTGGGGCTGTGGGAAGAAAGGGATAGTGGTGGAAGGGTGCACGGGAAGAGGGAAGTGACTGGTTGCTGGTGAGGAAGATGATGGGGCTGCCTATTCAGGAGCTGCTGGAACCGGCGTGAGAAGCAGACGTGTGAAAAAAACGACCTTGTGACTTAGACTTTTTACCGTTGAAAGTCACATGATCGGAGACTTGGGGGAACTTAAAGTCTGGAAAAAGTCAGGTGACCGTGGGACTTTGAGAAATGAGACTTTCAGTCGTGACTGTAAGTCTGACTTTTTGACTTTAAGTCGGAACATTAGATCATCCGGGATATGTGACTTTTGCTACGACTTTAAGTCTGACTTTAAGTCGGAAAGTCTCTGCTTCTCGCTCGAGACGATGTGACTTAAGTCAGACTTGGCAACTTAAGTCCGACTTAGACTTGACTTTCTGAAAATTTCTAAAATGTGACTTAGACTTAGACTTGACTTTTTGAAAAAATGGCGACTTAAAGTCAGTGCCGACCACTGCGCTCGAGACAGCTGCCTTCGTCCAGACCCTGAGTGTGCTATGCGATAGCCTCTTGGGGTCTCGACCCACAATACATCTCTCTTGTTCTCTTCCTTGGTCTACCATCACTCTCGATATCGATTCCCGGTCCGGCACGACAAGAAACAGACCAGGTCAAGCGCGGGTGCAAGAGTGGTCAAGGTAAGCAAACGAGTGTGGTAGCAGCTGAACTCTGCTCTCAATGATCATCCTCTTTTCCTTCCCCAGTGATCGGCAGGATTTCCAGTGGGCGCGGCACTCTATTTCCGACAGAATGGTCACACAGTTTCCACTTTCCCCGACTCGGCGATTTGGCCCACACTACTCAAAGCAGCTCGTGGTCACCCGCTCACCATCCCACATGCCTCTCCTCCTATACTTCACCAGCACGACAGCACCGCCGTTTGCTTCTCTCCCTGTTGGTTTCAAGGTCTGCGCAGCTTCATGGAACAAGTGCCCGGCGCGTACATGTGTGCGCTTTGCTCAAGCTCATTTGCCCACGAAGTATCGGAAACAGAGGCGCGTTGCTCTGTGCTCAGTGGCCACTGGCCAGTACTCACAGTGATGCATCCTTGAACCTTTTGAGCTCATCAATTCTTCTACTTTGCAGCTGTGAGCTGGCTGACTTTACTTGTTCGCAGCTAAACCACTCTCTCTCTCTTCACCTTCATTTATTCTTCTTTGCTCGCCACTATTCCACCTCTTCTATTTGTAGGACTCCAGCCGCCAGCGGACAGCAGCCCATCAACTTTTCGCGTATATTCCTTGCGCATCCATCAGGCCGCCCGCCGCAAGCGCGTTTGGCCGTGCGCTGGGCTTCATTTGAGCGTTCAGCGTTGATATTGCCCATTTGTCGTGTACGAATGTACGATGTATGACTTGTGATGAAAAGCTGTATTGTCACTGACTTTTGACCTCACACACCCTTCCCTGTCCATTCAGATCACTAATCAAACATATACAAAACCAAGAACATCAAAAAGGAGCGACAAGCTGCGCGAAGCAAATTGATTGCTGTCTACCGTCTAGCCTGAACTCAAGGAGCTGTCACTGATATTTCACATCCCTCTTATCCTTTCAACTTTCTGTCACTTCTTTCTTTTTAGCACGGATTTGAGGTGGACGAGGACCAGAACAAGGTTGGATCTCGCTGGAGGTACGCACCAGTGATACAGCGCGTCCTGTAGTTGGCAGATCCGAATCATACGGGAATCCATGCTCGTTTTGAATCCAGATTTAGGTTAGTCGATCCTTTTTCTCACCACTATCCCAGGACCCAGGCAGAGGACTTCAGGCTGACCCTTTTGTTCTCTTTCTTTGCTCATCAAAGAACAAGCTGCAATCAACCTTTGATTAACGGAACAAGTCGAAGACGTGTGACACCTGAGTTGAAGGGGAGGGGCAACAAAGAACTGAGCACGTTACCACGAGCACAACGATCGACGAGATACATCAGGCATCAGGGACCAGGGCAGAATTTACGAAGCAAGAGCTATGAAGGCAAATACAGAGACCACGACCGATGATAGCAGAAATCAAGCACGGCCAATTATATGGCACTGAAAGAAAAGAAGCATGGAAGGGATAGGAGAACAGATTGTGGACTGTGGAGCTTGTATGGGGCGGTTCATGTCAATGATTCAAGATCGAGTACCCGCTATGCACCAGTAAGCCGGGCCACCCAGCGCTCCTGCGTCTCCTCCATTGCCAGGTGATTGTCGGAAAGCGTTCGCAGTCCAAACTTATCGACCTTGAGCAACTTGTCCATTCTTGAAACCGCTCCAGCCCTTCCATATTCCTTCTCCACTCGTTCCAGCACCAAGATGACCCGACGCCAGCGGCAGAGCAGCTTTCTAGCCGCGATTCCCTTCGACTCCAGCATTTGATCGCGCAGCTCCAGCCTGGCCTGCACCCCAAGCCGTCCATTGTCCCCACCGTACCATACCTCAACCAGCTGTTCCACGTTGTTCACCTTCTGAGCAAGAGTAAGGAGGGGGGAGAAGGAATCTGCAATCGCCGCAGCTGCAGAGGTGGGGGCAGCAGTCGAAGCACCAGCTACCGTTGTCAATACAGACGAAGGAGCTGTCCTGCTGAAAGAGGTAGTGGGAGGCAAAGCCGCAGCGGAGGGGAAAGAGATCGTGGGCGTGGCCGAGTGAAGCGGGGGCACCTGCGACGCCTGAGCTGATGGAGTCGAAGACCGCAACGGTGGAGAGGGGGCTTCTGTAGTCTCTGCCGGTGCCGAGCCTTGCTGCTGAATGTATGGGAGGACGGACTGAAGGGAGAATGGATTGTTGTCACCTGGAATCGGAAGCTGAATAGATGCAGTGAATAGAGAAGCAGAGATCATATTAGCATTGGTTCGTTCAAGTCCACGGACCAGAATTATCGGATTCGCAAGCACACTGCAAAAGTTCCCTTAACCACCACAGTTCCCTTAACCACTACCAGTCCTCATCCGTACCACACTCCCACCGGGCACAACACAGCGATGTAACAGCATCCGCCGCTCGAGCTGAGGCCTGAGCGGAGAGTGAGAGACTGCAGTTGCCTGGTGCTGAAGGAAGAGGAGGAGGGGGGAGGGGGCAGGTACCGGAAGACTGCGAGGATGGGATAGTATCAAGATGAGGGGAGGAGAGGAAGGGGAAAGAAGCGACTCACACTTGCAGAGGCGTTGGCCAGCGCGCAGATGCTGGCCGATAGTATCTGCTGTGCCACTGCTTGACCATTCTCCTTTCGAACTCGCTCCGAGACAGCGGAGGCGAGTCCGGTCACGGCCGACTCCACCGCAGTTTGAAGCCGCTCGATGGCCGTGGCCATGCTGTCTCCAAGTTGTCTGATTACGGTCGAGTTGGCTGACGTTGCAGCTCGAAGGTCTGTCAACGCACGAGACAGACTCGGCACCACCTGCAGTATCTCGAGCTCGACGGGACTGCGCGTCTCTTCCATCGTTGTGATGAGGTTCTGACGGAAGGCAGCAAAGTCTGAGGAGGAAAAAGGCTCGATTGACCAAAGGGGAAGAGAAGGATGAGCGGTGGAGAGCAAGGCCGCGTCTTGCAGCAGCACGACGCGGAGCCATCGAATCAGCTCCAAGAACGAGAGCGCCGCCTGGTCAACTTCTCCGCCGCAGCTGTGACGTTCCCGTACTGAGATTTCCGCCTGCGTTGCCTGCGGCCACAGCTTGCTGCAGAGGGCGTCAGGAGGCATGAGAAGAGATCGGGGCAAGTAGTGGTCGCCTCCGTCGATGTTGAAGCCTGCAAGTGCACGCACGGGCTGTACCGCAACTCCGGTAAGGTAGCGTTCAACTAGTTGATCGCCACTGGCAGTCCAACGTCCGTGCATGCGAATGCTGGTCTCGGAGCAGCCAGCCTCGTGAGCGAGACGCGCGGATCCTCCCCTCATCGCGTGAGTCAGCTTGGAGGAGGCAATGCCGAGGTCAGCGAATGCTCGGCGAATGATGTTGGCCTGGTCTGCCCAGGTGACACCGTCACTCCCCTCGTCATCGAGCAACAGCGGCAAGGCATACCAAGAGGAGCGGGAGCTCAAGTCGGGAAACTCCTCCTTTCGAAGGTGAAACCGTTCGAAGAAGTATAGAGCCAAGGCTCCAACAGGACACACCTCGACGTCGCGGTGACGTGCCGCAATGCCAAACTCTCTCCGTCCTTGAGTGTTGGTCATGCTGTGTGTGATACGCGTGACGACAGCCTTGCAGGGATGAGGAAGACTTTGTGGAACCTGAGGGCGAAGAGATCAATCAGCTCCAACTCTGTTCGATTGTAATTTCAATGCAACGACGATGAGACTTGACACTTCACCTCCATCCACCCACGCACCACCGTTCCTCGCCAAAGACACGTAGTTCTCATGGCTCACGTGATTCCTTAGTCCACGCAGCCCAGTCCGTCGCTGGGAATGCACCAGACTCCTCAGTCTGCACCGGAATCCTCAGTCTCAGCTCCACTGCCTCCCTTCTGGGTTGGGGGCTGGAACGTTCGCAAGAAGGGAGGCTGAAGGGAGGGGCAAGCGCGATTACCAAAGGTAGGAGGTGCGGTAGAGCGAGGAAAGCAAGGTGAAGCTGGGCTGGGGCTGGGAGGAAGGGAAAGGGATGTAGGAAGGGGAAGATAGGATACTCACTGTGTATACGTAAAGAGAAGCCAACTTGGCGTTCCGCAGGTCCTCAGAGCGGCCCATGATAGCGTGCTGCATCAGGAAATCACATCGCGCACGCCACACTGTGCTGGCCCACGAAGGCGGGTGTGCTGCTTCCGCCTGCTCGAGGTACCATTGCTGATCTTGACGTGGTCTTCTCGGTCGTACCTATCCTTCAGCGAGTGCTTCCATTGATCATCGTTCCGAGCCTCAGCGAGAGCACTTCGCCCGTGACGAATGGCCTTTGTAAAGGCCTTGAGAAGCGCACCACCCCTGGGATGCGGAAAAGAATTGCGTCCCTGCAGGACCTGTGTTTCCCACAGGTTCGTGATTGCCTTGATGTGCGTTTCAATTCCCTCATCCCCGAGGCGAGGGTTCTTGTGAAGCACGTAGCAGCTTTGAATTCAACATACCAACATGTCAGAAAGAACTGAATCTTGGATCAGATGAGGCCACAAAAGCTACAAGATGACCTACTTGAGATATGTGACCAACTTCTGTTCCGACACCAGCACCTCATCCAGGACATCTTCCCTGACTTCCTCGGAGGAGATGTCATCGACGCTCGTATCTCGACGTGCTCGAATCCGATTCAAACACCGCCAGAAAGTCTAGCAACGCAACCAAAGTGAAACGATTCCCGTCAGTGAATGGCACAATGATACAATGCGATGCGCTTTGCTCCGCTCTGCTATGCCAATACCCAAGAGGCAGGTATGAGGTAGGAGACTGGAGACTGGGAAGAATGAATTGACTCACGAGGAAGTGCTTCTTGCAGCGATCCCAGTTGGCTTTGACCGCTGGAGCAAGAGTGCTCTGCTTTAGGTGAAGGGTAAGATCAACTGTCTCGTTGATGAACTGCGTCGCTCCTTCGTCCGCGTCGTCATCGGGTCTGATCGCGTGCACAGCAGCTACCTCCTCATCTGTCGCCAGCGCCCCAGCTCGTTCAAGTTGGCCAACGAGGTCAGGAGGAAGGACTCCTGGTCCTCTTGCACCGAACGTGCTTTCAGGTTCTGCTGTCGGCCCAAGGCCGTCAGGCCGGACAAAATTGGGCTGCTGGGACGACGCGGAGGCGGATGGAGGCGGAATGATCTGTCCTGCAGAGGAGGGAGACGAGGTGGATGCATTTGGAGAGCTTCCGCGCTGGGCAGATGTGAAGGACTGCCAGCTGACCGTCTCGTCCTCAGGAAACAGGAATGCCGCAAGGTTTTGATCGGCGGATCTCGCAGCAATGGCGCGTATTTGTTCAGCCAAAGGAGAACTCGAATTCAACTGTGATGGATTTCTTTTGATCAGGATGGAAGGGTCACAATTATGAGTGAGCGTTCTGCAGCACTAGCAAAGAGGAAAGAAATCGAGCTGGGAATGGGCAACTGACCTCGCTTCCGGAAACGTTTTGCGCCAGTCGTATAATGTTGGGAGACCAACTCCCAGCTTTTGGGCGCGCTTCTTGACCGCATCTGGCGCGAGCTCACCTGGCCGAAGGCCCAATGCACAGCGATGCGCTTCTTGTTCTGCGTGTAAACTACGTCGTCGCTTCGGCGCTTTACGCCACGACCTCCTATGCTCATTTGGTCGATACTGGGCCCTGGGCCCTTGCAGACGTCTGTAGATCTGGATAGATGGATGGATGGTGGATGTTTGGATGCAGCAGCTCAACAAACCGTGCCAGTTTGACGGAACTTTTAAGCATTACTATGGTGACCAGCGGGAACAGGCACGTGTCCCACACTTCAATTGGCGTGTCCGTTCCCGGAAGAACGGATGGGGTTTATAGGGCCCAGGACGCCTTCCGGCCGTAAGGAAATTAATGTTTATTCATGCTCGTCTCTTATTGAGCTCGAAAACTGTCAGAACAGCATGGCCTGAAATTTCTACCCAACCTGCCTTGAACGAATCAAAATCTTTCAGTCGCAGCGTCGAGGTCTGCGGGATCAGGGTTGATGGACCTCTATATATAGCGAGTGCGCGATTCTTTACGGCCGGAGTCGTTCAAGCTTTGGAGACAGGTTTCAGACGACGCCGTGATTTCCGACGCCAAAATTTTGTGCCGTCCTCACACTCGCGTCTGAGAGAGAGAGAATCACAACTTCTCTGATGAGATTTGGGGTTGAGCGCGAGCTCGAACGCCGTGTTCCGCCGCTGCGTGCGGTCTCCCAAAGCAGGCGAAGCAACGCACGCCTGCAGCGGAACACGCGTCCCCCAAATCGAGCGAGAAGGGGTGAGGCCTGAGGTCGGACTGCCATCGAAGGGCCAACAAGCGCTGCCGGGGGCGTGAATGAGGAGAGCGAGGTTTGAATTCTGCGGGAGACCGGGGAGAAGAGCGGGGCAGCAGGAGGTCATCAGCAGACAGCATGGCGGGGAAGAAGGGAGAGGCGAACCATGCGAAGACTGTGAAATGGAGAAAATGGGAAATGCTAATTGTGTTTAGCCATTGGTGGTATCGACATGCGCAAAGACCCGACCGGCTGACACGTATAGGCGGCGCAGATAGACCAGCATAGCGTCCGACTTCCAACGACCATGTCTGCGGATGTCGAGCTCGGGTATTCCTGCGTTCAGATAGAAGGTCGCCCCACCAATCCGCAGACAGTGGCCCAGGATGGGTGGCCTGTCTGCCGCGGAGAGAAGACTGTTTGCCACACGGATGCAATGATCAGTGGTTAGTTCCCGTACGCAACCCCCTGAGTCCAGAAAAGCGAAAGCACCCGCGTCCTGTGGAACATCTCGATTAACATGAAGGTGCCACCGAACGGCCGCCACCGGACACAAAGCTGGGGACGTAAGTTGCTGGGACGCAATGAGATCCGATCCATTCGGTCCTTGAGTCTTGTCCATGGGCAGACGGAGGGTGACTGTAGGAGCTGCCGAGCCTTCAGCGGGGCGGACGGTCCAGTGCAGACGCAGACACCTTGCAAGGCGGTCACGGGGCTCAGACAGGGTCTCCACAGTTAGCTCACCAAGACGCGCCAGACCGAAGAAGGCGAAGGAGACGCAGGCCCAGACCGCTGCCATTGCACGATCGCGTTCAATAGGCAACCCATTCCGAATGATGCCGAGGTCTGCGATCCGCACAGGAGGCCGCGACGGCATGGCCTCGGGCTGACAAAGACGTGCCGCTCGACCGAGCCGCCTCGACATTTGTTCGTCGATCTTCAAATCAAACCCGTGAATGTGATGCCAAAGGGAGAGTCCGGCGCGGCGATAGGTGTATGTGGACGAGCGAACATCCTCCATGCTGTCCGCAAAATATCTCAGCAAGACAGCTTCAGGAATGGGCAGACGCTGAGCTGGGGGAATTCCGTTTGCTTCGCACCACCGCAGGAAAACGCGGACCGCACTCCCGTAGTTTTTAAGGGTCTTGTTCACCACCGAGCACGCAATCGAGACTTGAATTTTCCACCGCTGGGCCGTCGTAAGATCCGCAAAACGAAGGCTCCTCTGCTCGGGAAGGGGCCCGACGCAAAGCAAAACGTCCTGGCGGGCAACGGCCGAGGCCAGGGCAGCCGAAAGCGCAGGAAAGGAAGGAATGGTAGGAGGTCGCGCCCCAGAACGACTTCGTCCTCGTTGTGATGCAGCGGGCCGGGCAGCGACCGGGGGACTCCGGAAGGTACTGGAGGGCGGGCGAGCTCCAAAATCTGCCGCGGGGGGTGGCGCAGGCTGCGAGGAAGATGCCAACGTGGACGTCATCCCCAGCGAGGGAGAGAAGGCGGGGACCGGAGCGTGAAAGGACTGTGATGAGGACGAAGAGGAGGGAAGTGGCGGAAGGAAGGAAAAAGGGGCTGGTGGGAGCGAAGAGCGTGAAGTTGCCGTGAGGGGAATAAGGGAAGATGTCAGAGATTTTGGAAACAACGGCGTGGCAGGGATAACACTGGGCGCGACCAAAGACAAAGAGAGAACAGGAATCAATGACGGTTGGGAAGATGACAATGCCGGAGAACACAGAGAGGGCGGTGAATGTGGCGGGTTGGAGACGAGAGGAGAAGGCAGAGAGACGTTGAGAGGAGGGAGGGCATGTGAGGTGGACGCCGCTGACAATTCGGGAGTGCCGGTCAGGTCCCCCAGCGGCGAAGCAGAGGGGAGAGACCGCCCGTCGGAGATCATGCGCGGGGCAGGATCCCGACCAGAATGGCCAACGGATCCTGCAGCTCGATGGGGAAAGGGAAATATCCGGAGACATCTCCGCGGGAGACTGCGTCTGCGGGGTTCAGCTTGGTGGAGACATAGGAGGCGCTAATCTCGACGCCGACTGTCGCCGCGCACGCCACCAGTCGGACGAAGGTTTCGTTTACCTGCTAGGAGGCCGACCGACCCTTCAGCCACCCCAGGAGTACCCCTTTAGTTGTCCCCAATAATCGACAGAACGCAATCGGACTCGCCTAGGGCGATCGCCGCCTGCACTAACGACTCCATGGCCCATGCTTCGGCGACTCCCATGTCGAAGCCCTGCAGTTCTTTCCAGCCGGCTGGGAGAGGACAAAACCGAGCGAAAGGTCCGCAAATGATGCCGAGGCCGGTATCGCACGCATCGGAGGCATAGAGCGTGGTGGTAACGCGAGCAGGGCGACGGAATGAACGGAAAATTGGCCCCGTACTTAGAACATCCGCCCAGTGCCGCAGCTCGCTCCGCAGGGCCAATGTCGTGTGGTGGAACACGTAAGGAGCGAACAGAGCACGGCGAAAGAGGAGAGTTTGGCGGAGGTGACACCGTTGACCCGGGGCGAACAGGCAGACCCGCAGAAGGGACCCGACCAGACTGTCCATCGCCGACCGGCCCACACGTTGGGACGGGTTGTCCAGGATGGTTGTAACTTTACTGAGGTACTTGACCCGCTTTGCCTCCGGCAGAGTCATCGTCTGATCGTCCAGATTCCACTCAATGCCTGTGAGCGTGAAGCAACGAGAAAAAGAAAAGCCTTTCCGATCCGAAGGGTGGAGCGGCCATCCGAGACGTTCAAACTCCGCCCGCACCTGGCTTTCGCTAAGGCCGGACGCAGGGCCGGCAAGGCGAATGGCACCAATGTCGTCCCAAGAACCGAAAATGATTCCAGGCAGGCGCATCGCCACGATGTCGCACGAACAGTCGACGGTACGCCCGAAAATTGCACAAATGCCCTTGTGGCCAAAGGGGCTTGATGCTCGCACGTAGTTCTGATTCGGCCTCAAGCGCACGCAGAGGTACGGCCTCTGAGATGGGTGAGGACATATGTTGTAGAATGCGTCTTTGATGTCCATTCTCATGACGTCTGCAGTGGGTGGAAGTGAACGATACTGCAAGCATGAGATAAACGGACGCAACGAGGAGAGTGTAAGCCAACGTGAACGTAAGAACGGACGGACGAACGTAAACACGCGGGAAAACAACGGGTGGAAGTCACGGGGAACGGGGAATGGGTCAAGGGAACGAGGGCCAAATCGCAAAGGATGAACGATCACAACGTGGTCGAGTGTAACGAAGGGCGACGCGGAGGCTCGGTGGCCGAGGCCATTGCGGGAGAACGAAGAGAACGTAAAGGGGATGCGAACGGGACGGGGGTGGGATTCGCGGAACTGCGGAACTCGTGAAGTGGGAGTGGAGAAACTCGTTGAGTCGAGGCAGAAGGAGACTCTAGCCACCTGGCTGCGAGGTTCCCACGTTGATGGATGAGGGCAGGAGGGAAAACGGAAAACGGGAATCGAAGGGAGGGGACGAGAGGGAGGAAGCGGGGGGGGTTCGAGCGTGGAGCGGGAAAAGTAGCGTTCAGGGTAGCGGGTAGAAGGAGAGGGCAGGGGGCGCCGGATAAAAGCAGACGGGGAAAACGGGATGGGATGGGAATACAACCCACTCGTTCGATTTGAGCGGAGACCGTGAACCACCTGCAGAAGAAGGTGTTGCTCGGAACCAAGGAATTGACGGAAGGATTCTCGCGGGCCAGCAGTGACTGAGATGAGAGTGGGCGTTGACGCTGGAAACGAGGATGGCCGAGGTCCTCGACGATGCGATTCTTCGCTGGCTTCTCCGCAGTTGCTGGCGTATGTATGACGCTGAGAGGGGCCGACCTCGGCGGCCATCTCATCGTCCGTGAAAGGGCCAAACGCCCTGCCGAGGCCAACCTCTGCCGTAATCCATTCTCGTACGACGGGTGCCTCTGCCTCCGTGTATCGATTGTCGGGAAGGAACGTTGTGGGCGGGGCGAGGGGGAGGCCGAGCCAGAAACCACACTGGATCTGCAGGGGAATGTCAGCGTACTCCACCCGCAGATCTTCCGGAAGCTGCGCAATTGCCGAACTCCACTCCTGGTGACGGAGAGGCGTCACCACCGCAGCATACGCCTCCCTGACGGTCGTGTGTCGCGTAACCTCAGTTCTGGGAGAGGCCGGGAGGAGAGAGGTTGAGGGCGGAAAAGAACTGCTGGAGGGAGGAGCTAGAAGGGTCGGAAAATGAGACGTGGAGGTGGAGGGGACAGAGAAAGATGGAAAGGCCGAGGCAGGGCCAGAAGAGCCAAGAAATGGCTGCTGTGCAGATCCCGCAATTGCCGCAGCGCAGACGTATGTACACGAGCGATGGTCACCACCGCAACGCGAACAGTAGTGACCGTACGGGCAGTGATATGATGTCGCATCCGCCGATCCAGAGACCGGACCGCCTCGTGACCGGCCGGTGGAGCAGGCGAGGTTGCAGTTGTAGTTGAGACAAACCTGCCGCTCCTTTCCGGAGAAAATCCATCCGTTTCCGGAGCGCACGAGGAGGGGGCTGGCTGGCGACACACACATCCTCCATCGATGCGTGGTTGTGAAAGAGCAGCACACCGGGCACCAAGATGGGATTGGAGGAGCGCTGGGGGCCGAACCAGAGAGCGAATGAGAGCCGGAAGAGGAAGCGGTGCGAGGGGCTTTCCTCTTGGGAGAAGGTGGGGCAGAGGTAGGTGCTGCTTGAGCAGGATAAGACGCCGCTGGAACCGACCACGACTGACTGATGCGCATCCGGTCTGGGTACGCCGCGCCTGCCAGTCGAGCCCACGGGCTCACGAAGGCCCCTGCAACGTCGATCGCGGCTCCCACGCCGCCATCTCGTCTGACTGCGCCTGCAGCGGGACCAAGAAGGGACTGGTTGATGAGGCGAATGTCGAAACCGATCTTGGAAGAGGTTTTGCGGGCCGCTGCGTGTGCTGCCTGGACTCTATGGTCGTACTCCCGGAAGATGTCCCAGTTTCCTCCATGAACAGCACCAGCGACCCGAACGAGATGTCCAGCGTAGACTGTTGCCTCCTTGTGGCCGGAAGGGGAAGCGTGCTGGAGGAGGAGCAGATAGGCGGCACTCGCTTGGATCCATTCGGGGAACGGAAGGAACCTGTCCGTGTGGACCCATTCGTCGAGGACACGGGCTGAAGTCGGGTCGAGAGGCAACTTGAAATCGGGACGGCCGCCACGAGAATGGTTGACCAGGCAGACGACAGTGAGGAGAGACAAAGGGACGGGGTGACCTGCTCGGTACAAGTCGATGAGATCTTGAGGGATGGGGTACGGGCTGTTCGCAAAGGGGTACACCAGAGGAACCCCAGCAGAAGCAGCATCGGCAGGATTGAAATCAAGAGAGTTGTAGTCCGCTGTGGGTGGCGCCGCCATGTCGGCACCTCCGGCCGGAACTCCGTTTGAATCCGCGTTTCCCGCCGCCGCGTTGTTGTTGGAAGATGCAGAAGACGCATTGTTGTCCGACATGTGGTGATTTCAGCAGCAAAGGAGACAGCAAAGGAACACGAGATCGTTCGACTGAGGTCTGAGCCTGGCGAGAGCGAGGGAGGACGTCGTGGAGAGAGAGAGGAGAGCTCAGGAAGAGAATTTTCCTTCAGACTGCGCAGGCACCGCCTTGCGGCCTGCGCCTGCCTAACCTCATTTCATTTCACTTCTCAGTACTCAGTTCTCAGTTGTCAATGAAAGATGAGAAAATATGGAGAGCGGCGCCGAGTCTCGGCCGGCCGTCTGTCGACCCGTTTCGCGCCGACTCTGTCAGTGTCTGAGTTGGGATCCTACGCATCATAGGATCCTAATTATTACACATCACAGGATCCTACGCATCACAGTTCACAGGATCCTAAAGCATCACATAATTCTGGAACACATCTCTTGCAGGTCCGTCACACCCATCTCGCGTCCCTACATAAATGACCACTTCTTTCTCAGCTTTCTTTCTCCGCCCCAACCTTTTCAGCTTTTTTTCCGCTCGTCATCCATAAGACCATAACTCACAGCAGGCAGCAGCGTAGCAGCGCGCGCCGATGTACTTACTGAATTATGCACCCATCCGGCATCCCTTCTTTGATGACTGACTTTCGAAGCTTCTCCCTTATACTGATTACTCCACAAACCTCTCTCATTTACAGCCTATGTCTCCTTCTCACTGACATTCTCCTCCCCTTCTGGATTCTCGTCTCCAGCTCACTCGTCTCCGTTTTCCACCCCATACAGCCCGATTAAATGCGTCAAGGTGAGAATTGTTTGTCTGCTCCACTGACGTTCTCGCGCCCTTCTTCTTCCATACTTGCATGCAGACAGTGAATCAACCTGCTCACAGTTCAAACCAAGGTGCGTTGGTAGCCAGACTATCTTTGGCGCATCTATTGAGCCATCAGCCATCTATCAACTGACCTATCGCCTCCATCCACACACTCTCTCACAGATCCCGAACCCCGGTCGCCTCACAGATTCCGAACCCCGGTCGCTAAGCAGAGCAGTCGAAACTCGTGAGTATACAAGCTGACAATCTCTATCACCCGCTCCCACCGCTGACCGACTTCCTCTCCGTCCGCAGTGTCTCATTATTGACCTCATTGCTTCTTTCTCTCTTTCGCCGTACAGTTTTCTGACCGCTCCCCGCCTTGCTGGTACCTGATGCTTACTGTTCTTCTAGCCTCGCTCCGTCCCAGCAGCCCCGCCTATCCGATTTCCATCTCTCTCTTCTGTTGTTATACTGATCACTCTGCTGATGCCTGGTTGACACATACTCTCGGTCTCACTCACTCTCTCTCTCCTCTAGTGATGTTCTTTGTGCTTATGCAGTACACTTTCATCTTCCCCTTCCTTGACCTGTCCGCTCTCTTCCTCTCCTTTTTCCTTCTCCCGTAGCTCAGCACATTGACTTTTGAGCTGCAGTCAGGTGTAGATCGATAGTGTCTGTGAGTCACAAATTCCCCATCCCTTTCGCCAACCCCTTCCCGCCTCCTATTCTTTCAATCCCTCCTCGATTGCGCGCTTCCGTCCATCGGACTGCCTGTCTGATACTGATCTCTGCCTCACTGACTCACTCCGTCAGTATACACCTGATTTTTCTTGCCGTCTTCTTCTCCTTGTCCCGTACCCATATTCTGGTCTCCCCTTCACTCACATCCTTGCTCTTTAGCAGGTTGTTTCCGCCCACATCTTCCATCGCTCATCTTTCAACCGACACTGTTCGCTCTCTACCAGTGAGTCATTTTCTCTTTCCTATGTGAGACGCAATCTTGGCTCATTCACTCTCCCTCCCCTCCAATTGTCCTTTCGCAGACTTGAACGCTCGATACGTTCCCGCCAGCCCAGTGAGTAGGCCTCACGCAGGGTAGGTGCTTTTTTCTTGGCGAACATTGCCACAGCTTCCTGTCTATACTTACCACTGGACTTCTCCCTGCCATGCTTTTACATAGCTGTTAGGTCCTGCATCGAAACTACGTTGAGGCCATGAGTTATCACATCCTCTCCTCTCCTGTGACCCCTTTCTCCATTTGCTGGCTAAATACCATCTGCAGATCTTCTTTTACAGATCATCATGACTCTTTCAACCAAGCCATGGTATGTTCTTGCTTCTTGCTCTACCATTCCTGTTATCTTTACTCACTCTCGTCTCCAACTTTCACAGACAATGAACCTTGTGCACCAAGCAGGAGAGTCGACAGATGCGGCTCGTGAGCATACAGGCTGGCTGCCTCTATCTCCCGCTTGCACCGCTAACCAACTTCCTCTCCAATTTTCCATCCTTTCCTGTAGGTCCCTTTTCAAACCTCAGGTGAGTTCTTCTCTTCTTCCTCTGTTGCCATTGTTGAAATCGTAGCTAGTTGCCGGTCCCACGTACCCCTGTGCTGCTGCTGCTGCTGCTGATGAATTCCACGGACGGGCTTGGTGCAGCCAAGCAAAAGGCACTGGCGCGCGCGCGAGGGCAATGCCGGACTACTCCTGCGGTAGTTGTTGGCGGTGATGTCGGAATGCCAGGCACAAGGCGCTGATATGTGCTGGTTCCGTTAGACTGTCCCTGCGGACGAGCTGGTATGGATGTCGATGGCGACGCGGTCGGTGGTGGTGAGGACGACGGAAGAGACTGGGCACAAGGCGCCAATCGGTACGGTGATGTGTGATGCGGTCTGCGGACGATGATGATGTGCCAGTGATGTGATGCTCAATTGCTTGTGGGTGCGGACGATGGTGGTAGTGAGCATACAGGATGGTGGTGGGAGGACAGGAGAGGGCTGGCTATTTATAGGGGTGATGTGGAGAAATGCCCCCAATGGGTGAAGATTCTCTGCTCAGGGCAGTGATCATCGGACAGTGATCGTTCACGTGATGGTGAGAGTGTGGGAAACGAGAGCGAGAAATGGAGCGGAGAGAATGGAGGAAGTATCGGCCGAGACAACAAATGAGTGTGAAGGTGGAGGTCACGTGACCCGCCATGTGTGTGCGGACAAAGGGAAAGTCACAGCATATGCTGGAGCACCATTGCTGGTCGCTCGCAGCCGGAGAAAATCAACAGCCATCCCCCTCTCCAATCTCCCTTTGCTGACTATATACTGGCAGCCGTACTGCAAGTCTTCCTTCAGCTCGGTACTACCATGTCGTTACTCCGTGTTAACCTTCGTTTCTGTTCAGTCTGATCTCTGATCTCTCTCTCTCTCCTTCTTCCCTCCTTGTCAGGCTCATAGTAAGTAGCGGGCGATGTTCGCCGTTACGAAGATGATGAGACCAATGTGAGTAGCTGATCCTCCGATCGAGCCTCGTCGACTGTCGACATCTGGTATACTGACTTCTTTTTGCGCTTCTTGCCTTACTAGCACATTTTGGTTGTTTTGGATTGCGACTTGTAGCATCATCGTCTACAGCCATGCAGGTGGTAAATAAATGACACTCACATTGTATTTGGAATGCTCTCCGTTGAGGTCTGAGGAGAGTTCTGTGAGTTTCTGGCTGCTTCCGGTCTGCAACTCATTGCGAAGCGGACGAAGGGTAGCGGAGCTACTCTGAGCTTCCGCGTAGCGATGATCGGTCTCGATCCCTCCCATGTATCTTTCTGTAATAGTATTTATTTGTGAGAAATGCAATCTACCTTACTTAGTAGACTCGGACAGCTCCGATCACTTCCTCTGCCCGACCACGACCATGATGTCCGAATTTAGGGGAACCTATGTCATTTTTTTATTTCAATCTATGTAAATGATAGCTACAGTCGTGCTGAGAATGGCTGTGAAGGTTTGAGCGAGAACGAGCAGGAATTGGGCGAGATTCGTTAGTGACAAGTCGGCAGGAACGCAAACCGGGGAAATTACAGGTCCCCAAAAACAATTGCGGACAGTGAAATAGTGAGAGCTTGGGGCTACTAGAATACCTGTCAGTCATGGATTATCTGGGGGGGAGGGGGACCGGGGAGGGGGAACGACCCCCCGGCAAGCGGCCACTACTACTGTCTACTGCGTATTATTTTGACCACAGACTGATTAAAGCCTGAATAATGACTGACTTCCTCCAACGAGTGGTCATGGAAAAACGGGGGGAAAATGGTGAAAATGCCAAAAAAAAATACAATATGAAAATTGGCAGCGAGTTCGGGGAAAACTCTGGTTTCAAGGCCAGGTCACGTATGATTCGCGGACTCGCTTTGGGCGTCAGGAACATCAAGGGAGGTGTGATATGGGCGCACACCCGGGGTCTTGCAGCGGAGGGCCGGCAACTCTGTACGGGCTGTGACTCCAGGAGGTTGAGAAAGAGGGAAGGAAGCCAAGAAGAGAAAAGGAGGCGGGTAAAGAGGAGGGTGAGGTCAAGCAATGAGATGGATAGGACTTCTGACTTGCTGATCAGACGAGTGAGAGCGCAGACCAAATTCCAGAGACGCGAGCTGGATTGCTGAAAGGGAGAGTGAGTGAGGGAAGGGTGCGTACATGGAAGTCGTCAGAGAGAAGGAGGAAGGGACTCGAAGAAGATATGGATCAGATGGGACAAGAGAGCGAAGAGAGAAGTGATGATGGGAGTGGGATAGGATCGTCGTGAGAAGGGTTGAGAACAAGGACAATGGGAACAAGATAACTCCCGACAACCCCGCGTCCGGCACCAGACTGAGAGCGGGAGGGAGAGACCGTGACCTCGAAGGCGGTGGTGAGTCCCGTGGTCTGGCCAGGTTCCAAGGCATCCCTATTCCGCTACCACAGTGATACATGCAGGGACGGGAGGCTGTTCTGAAATTTGTGTCGGCAGCGCGCCAAGTCTGCGGACATGATACATACCCTGGGGCCTGCGCGCCTGGTCCCTGAACGCCTGAACGCTGAACGCCTGAACGCCTGAACCTGAAGTCGACGCCTGGCGGGCGCGCGTCGGCCAGGCTCGCGCTTTTGGCAGTCGTTCGACACCGTGTTCAGTGGGTCGGACAAACGCCGGCGGTTGATGCCGCAAAACGCCGGCTTTGAGCGGCTTTCCGACGACCAGGGTCAACCACATCGTTCCCGCGCTTCCTGGAACGTGAGTCGATCGATTCTCATTCCTCACCAGGCGGTCGCAGGACAGGGTGTGCGATACTCGGGACTCGGGCCCAAGTATGGGGGTACGGTGCTCCTCTTCTTGGCTGCCGGGAGAAGGGCCCCTCTTAAACGAGAGGGCTCGCAAGCTCATAATCTCACCGCGATTAGAAATAATGCTAGCTCAACGAATAAAAATCGCCTCATTTTGCCTCTGATGAACTCGCGCAGAAAACAGCACCTTGAATCTTGCCTTATGTGTTATGTCCATGCTGAAGAACACCGTTCCAACTGCCAGCCATCGGCCGGCTTGAGTACTGACTTTGCTGGCGACGCAGAGTACATATCAAAGGGTAAAGGCCAGCGTGCGAGAGATATGCTGACTTTGCTGGGTGCTTGTGCCACAGGGAAACCCAATGGGCGATGAACACGCGGTGAAGTGGTGAGACGCGGCAAAGACGAGGTCTGAGACGCGGTAAAGACGCTGTGCACTTGCCACGAGAATTTAGAGTTTACCCGCGGTCTTGGCCTGAAGTTTTGACGCGGTTCTGACGCGGTTCAGGCGCGGTGCCTTCTTTCTCATCCTTTCCTGACCGAATTCATCGAAATCTCAAATCTCATTTCATCTCGTGCAGGCCGCCCAGTCGTTCAGCGCTGAGCTCCTTCAAGTCGCCATGGCAGATCGTCATCAGGACCGTCGCCCTATAGCGTGCTGGTGCTTCTCTAAATGCACCAGCTCCAACGGCCTCCCCAGCACGATACACGCAAAGACGCGCCTGTCGCACTTGGCGCAGGACAAGGCAGCCACACGATTGGCTCAACAGCTGCAGCTTCCCCTTAACCGCGAACGAGACTTGCGGTTCAGCGGAACGAGAGCGCAATCGCGGAAGAGGGAACCAACAGTCACGATCACGAGGCAA
The DNA here is from genome assembly GCA_032718865.1 of Tilletia caries. Classification (NCBI taxonomy): domain Eukaryota; kingdom Fungi; phylum Basidiomycota; class Exobasidiomycetes; order Tilletiales; family Tilletiaceae; genus Tilletia; species Tilletia caries. Next base: position 668,707 of record JALUTQ010000020.1, on the reverse strand, counting down.
GTGGGCTTAGCCTTGCCTCGTTTCCCAGTCCATCCCCGTCGGAGGGCCCCGACCAGGTTTGGCTCGATCTAACGAGTCCTTCTCCTTCGCCCACCCCTTCGGAGCGTCCAGATCGGCATCAGTTTGAGCGCCTTCAAGAGATCGAACCCCTGCCCTTTGACGGCGACAGCAGCACCGACGGCGCAGAAGGGTCGGAGTCTCCCGGTCTGGAGGACAGTGACTGCGGCAGCGAAGACGACCTCCATTTCCTTCAAGACGCCGACCAGCAGCCTGTCTTGTCTCAGGACGGCATCGGCATCACGAACTCTCATTCTCCCCCTCGCAGAGACATTCGCACCACTTCGATCCACGCACAGCATCTCCTTGACCAGTTGGTCAATGGGTACTCGCCTGGCCCCTTCCCTCCTCACCATCGACCACTGCGATCGAGCCCAGGAGCGGTCCTATCCCACCTGACCGAGTCAGAACGTGCCACTCTTTTTCCATTACAGAACGCATGTGCGCCAAGGCACAACTGTCTCAGCGTACGCTGGGTTCGCGAGGAATTACGAGAATGCGACTGGTGTGTCGATTCTTCCTCTGTCGTCAGCGGCCTCAGTTGTGAAGAGGGTTGTCGGACTTGTGGAGCAAAAATGGGACATGTGCCAGAACTCCTGTATGGCCTTTGTCGGGCCCTACTCGGAAGCGACACACTGCACTTCGAAGGACAAGAAGGGAAAGGTCTGCGGCCTTCCACGCTTCGACGACCACGGCAACCCAGCAAAGCAATACACCACTATCCCAATCCGCCCACGCGTCGAAGCCAGGTTCCTCGCCGGCTCGAATCCCGAGTACCTCAGTGCCAGGGGAAAGGAAGCCGCCGAGACATACAATACTGAAGAACACGTCTTCCAAGACTGGCCGGACGGAAGAAGGCACCAGCAGATGCTGGCCGACGGCTTCTTTGACGATCCAAGACATGAGATATACATGATGAGTTTGGATGGTGCGCAGATCGTGGAGTCGAAGAAATCTGACGCCTGGGTCATTCCACTTTCTTCTATGAACTCGCCAATCAGCGAAAGATACAGGCGTACAGAAACGTTCGTGGCTTCGATCATCCCTGGCCCACGAAACCCTGTCGACCTCGATTCGTTCCTGTGGCCAATCATGGAAGAACTTGCTCAAGCGGCACATGGGTTCTGGATTTGGGACATGGTGAAGGACAGCTGGTTCTTGTGGAGAGCGTGGCTGGTGGGCGTCTGCATGGATCAACATGCCGCTTCGAAGGTCAGTAAGCTGACGGGGACTGCGGGGTATGCCGGCTGCCGAGTGTGTCCTATCAAGGCAGTTTACCTGGACGACAACCAGGCTCTCGGGTACTTTCCTTTGAGCACCGTGGGGAGGCAGCTCGTTCGGCGCAACGACGATCGCGACGACGTCGATCCCTTCACGCTTCCCAACCGCGATGACACCTCGTACGCTCACGATCTCTCTGCGGCTCGCAATGCGCACGAGCGCACGAAGGTCCAAAAGGAAACAGGAGTATGCGGGCTACCACTTATAGCCACATCCCCAGCGTTCTCACATCCTTACTTTTTCCCCTCCGATATGTTCCACCTCTTCGGGCTCAACCTTCCTCCCCTTCTCTACGACGTTTTGACAAGTCGGGTCGACGGAGATCCATTCTCTTTCACTCGGCAGCAAGAAGAACAGTTCGGGTTGTACGTCGAGACAAACAGTGCCAACCTGCCTCCTTCTTTCTGCGACGTCCCACCCAGGAACCCAGCAAAGCACGCGAAACGATACAAAGCCCACGAATGGCACACGACAACATACGTCTTTTTGCGGCCATTTTTGTTTTCGATTGGCGCCCCGGTCGAGGTCGTGGCCATGGTATCAGATCTTGTTATGGGCGTTTGTATCTTCACCGCTGGTGAGGGCTGTACCTTTGCCCAGCTGCAGAGGGGTCGCAACCACTTCCACCAGTTCACAAAACGTTGGGAGTCACTCTACGTTAGAGGAGATCTCCAATTACTGCACCGAGCAACGTGAGTCAGACGTTTCGATGATCATCCTTCCTTACATGGTACCTGACTACATCTGCGCTGATGCTCTATGTTTTCTAAATGTAGCATTTCCCAGCACTATCTGCACCACATTGGAGATACGGCCGCGCAGCTCGGGAGCATTCGCGTCGCCTCGCAGGCTCGCTGCGAGCGGGAAATCGGGTATATCAAGCGCTCGGCCAGGTAGACAAAGCACCGATTCCAAACATCGTCAACAACGTGCTCCGGACAGAGTGCCTGCGGCTCCTCCATATTCTGGTAGGGGAGGAGGAGTCAGAGGAGAAGAATTTGCGGGGGGTTCTCAAGGTCAAAATCGGAGCGCAGCATCGGAAGTTAACAGACTACGAGGACCACCAACAATCCCGCCTTCTTGTCATGGCACAAGAAGCGGGACACTTCCCAACTCCCCTTCCTCAACTCGTCTTTCGCGGCCGCCTTGTGTTGAACGACGGGACAGTCCTTCGAGGTGATAGAATCGAGCAGAAGGCAACCCGGCGAGGCTCTCGGTTCTTGCTTCGAACAGAGAAGAACATTACCTACCACGAAGTGATTCACTTCATGACCTACAGCGACGACGGAAATGCCCTGGACGACAAAGCCACCATCGGGCTGGATCTTGTGCTGGCGCTCATATGGACAATATGCGATGTCACCAAAGCGAGTGGAATGATTCGGGAGCGATGGAGCTCGCAACTCGATATGATTCAATTTGGGCCCGATGACATGGTGGAGCCGGTCGCAATTGTCCACATGGACAGGCATTGATTGAGCCAGCGCTCAGCACACAGGCGAGTCTTTAACTTCCACTTATTCTCTGTTCTTGAAGCATTACAGCTTACACTTATCCTCACAGCTGTTCTATTTATCAGGTCACAGGTGTCAGCAATCTCCAGTCACAGACACCATCACCAGCTACCTGAGTCCTAACTGGGGTGAGGGCCGACCTCTCCCTCTCTCCCCCTCTCTTGACTCCTCTGTGCATGCCCCAGTTGAAATTGCTCCCTCCCTCTTCTCGCACCCGCAGGGACCGACATTCGAGTTTCGACAACCATCAGACATCAACTTTCACGCTCATTTCTATGCCGCCGTCCTCAGTCCTCACCGTCGCCCTCCTCTTGATGCCTCTCCAGCTCCCTAAGTGCATGACCAGCTCGGCTAGTAAGTCATCTATTACCATCCTTGTCTTGTGAAGGACTGAACGTCCTTTCTTCACCCCTCACAGCATCGGCATAGTCTTCATGATCGTCGGAAGACTCCTGTGAGCTGTGGCCTGTGAGCTATCACCATGCAGCCTCGATGCTACTCCAGCGTACTTTGATCTTTCATCTCACAGAACGTTCCCCTCGTCTCTCACTCAGTGGCCATGCACGCAGTCTTCCATCCCATATATGCCATCTCAGCCTACCTCCCCAGTCCCCAGCTACCTCCTCATGTGCACCATCATCCTCATCAGGCTCGGTGTGAGCATCGCCTTCTCCGTCGTCCACTACTGCGCCGTGTACGGAGTGAGTTCTTTGTGGCCCCCTCTCTGCATCATGCTTCTTCTGCTCTGACTTTCAACTTCAAATTCTGCATACTCCTACAGTCCTCCTGCAGTTCCACTTCCTGCTCCACCCTCCACCCCCTTCAAACTCAACAACTTCCTTTCCAATCTCATCTCTCCGAACGCATACCTCACGTCCGGAAGCCCGAAGCGTTTGTTGATGGGGAAACACAGCGGCGAGCGGGTTGGCGGAGTGGTGGACCGCAAGTGCCGTAGCCGCGTGGGTGCGTGCCCAACAGGACAACGACAAGAGGACTGGCTTCAAGGGGTGAGCGGAGGACAACGATAAGAGGCGAGAGAACCTAGGGCATTCAAGCGCACCATGCAACCATGCATACAATGGCGATGCCATTCCCAGAGTCGATCCCAGAGTACACCTGTTCAGTCTCCAGACCGTGGTCCGTGGATGATCAATGCATTCAGGCTGTATTTCACAGAGGAGACAGCAGAGGCCCGAGGATGGGGGAGACAGTACATGTTTAGATGCTACCAGGCGTCGTGGATGAATTCTGTCAGTGTCAGTCTCCGCATGATTCATGGGCATGTTCTCCGTCCAACAGTAAGTATTCCACATTCGCACACCACCATCACCATTTGATCCTCTTCACCGGTTTACACACCTTCTGAAAGCATCCAGCACAGCATACACGCAAGAGAAATAGGACAGCAATATGGCGGGGACGGCGGACGAGTTTCTTTCATACAATGACCCCAGCAGCATCCATTTCTCGAGTTCCGCCGGTGGATCCAGGCCAGTCAGGGATGCCGCCGACTGGGCATCTCCCGACGCAGTGATCCAAATCCCTTTTGACACGCTGCGACGGCATCATCCGGACGTTCGTCGACTTGTGGAGGACAACTCCTCCCTCATCGGGACCGTCAACAATCTTTCCAACGCAATCGGCCAAGCTCAGCGGCCGCAATCGCCACCTCGAAATCCCACATCGCAACATGCTCCACTACGCCAAGCCCAGCCTCCGCCAACACAGGGTCGACATGGCTCAGAGGAACAACAGCCTCCACCTCGGCAGCTTGCCGACTTCGAGAATCCCGAGTTCATGTTATGGACGGCCCTCGATGCGCAACGGTTCCACTCGCGCTACGGTCGCCTTGCGTGCACTCGAGACGCTGATGGCGAAATCGTGTCTGTTGCCCGCGAGAAGGAGATTATAGCAATCGTTGCCCTCATCATGGAGCAGGCAAACGAGTTCATACACACTTTGTCGCAGGAGGAACAAAAACAGATTCACAACTACAATTTCTTTCGGACAAGGTACCCATGGTTATTGACAAAACTGGCAACCAGAATCGAGCACACAGTCCCCGAACTATCCTACTGCGAACCCACCAGTCAATACAAGGCTCGGAGATGGATGCAGAGTCACTTCAAGGCCAGAGTCGAGACGCAACGGCGACGAAGCAGCGCACAACACAAACTGGAGACGAGAGTAGCAGCGAGGCAGACGAACGCATGCAACTTGAAGCTCATGCATGCAGTCAGGCGCAGGTCAAGAGAGCCTCTAAGGTCTCTGCTACACGGCGTAGTGAGGAGATCTCTCGCAGGACGACGACAAAGCCATCTCTCCCCGTCGGCCGTCAGAAGGGACTGGTAGCTCCCAAACGTACCAGTCGATCCCAGCACGCAATCAGATCCAATCGGATCCAGCCCAGAGCCAGCACTAATCGTGTAAAGCTGCCATCTCAGAGTGACGACGATTCGGATTTACGCGACCTACCAGACTACGATTTCGATAAGGAAGAAGAAGAGGACGATGAAGAGGAAGAAGATCATTTCTCACAAGACAGCACTGACCCTTCGCACCAAGCCTCGAAACGTAAAGCGGGAACGCAAAACAGTGGCCCTAGTGAGTGTCTATTATCTATTCCCGTTTGGTGTGCATGTATGCGCTTAAATTGTCTACTGAATGCTGATGGATCATTGGTGGTGGCCGGCGCATGTACCGCAGAGACCAAGAAGAAATCACGTTCCGATGCTACGCAAAATATGGCCTCTCCCCTGCGCCCAACTCAGGGTCTTTCCCAGCGCTCCCTTGCCCCACCAATCACCCAGCAGTTTGTGCGCCAGGACGTCGATGACAGGACCATCAGCGCCATCAGTGCTCTCCAAGCGTTGCGCCAGCAGGACACTTCCTCTTCTCTTGTTCCTCCTACCACCACAGCAATTCGTGAGGCTCTGCGCTCTCGCTATGCTTCGCTGGACCGGTGGAAGATCGATTCGATCGAGAATGCGCTCGAGGTGTTGGACGAAGCTGTGTACAATGGTTTCGAAGGGACTGAGGAGGCGGACCAGCAATTCTCACGCTGGCTGATACGACTGGAGCAGCTTCAACGAAACGGAGATGACGAGGACACCAACTTTTCTTCGTTCGGGCATGATGTGATCGGCACCTTTGCTTACCGCTCTCAGCTCAAGGGCATCAATGCGTTTGGAGGCGTTCAGGCCGCTTGTCGACCTCTTGCTGCGTTGCTCAGGATCTGGTCGATGTCGAAGGAACAGCTCAAGGAACGACCGGACGACCGGACGACCGGAACGCTCCGATCGTAGAAATACACATCCCTCCGGCGGCCAACGTAATTATCAAGGCCTTCTCGCCCACAGACGATGACGATGAAGAGGAACGCGAGATTGGCCGCAATACGACAGCCGGTACGATGCCGCCTGTCTCTCAGCCGCAGACAAGCAGGCCTTCCCTCGCTGCCGACGCTAATGAAGACAGAGATGGACATCATCATACCAATGCTGGGACAAATCGGCTTTCTTTGGCGGCGAGCCAGATGGCATCTTCGTCGCGCGGCAGGGGAGCGGTTGAGCTAAAGAAGGGAGTTGTCACGGAGGCAAGCTTGAAGGTCAGTTGTCATTTCATATGGCCATGTACGTGTACAAGCCACGATTGACTGAATATATTCTTACTTCTTTGAGACCACAGAGTCTGGGCAAGGCTGCCCCCATCGAGATCCTCGGCCACGCCTCAGAGTCATTTGACAAGGTCGAGAGGAAGGAGTTCCTCCTCGGCAAACTCGTAACCGGCGTGGAGAACGGAGCAATTGTTCTCACCGTCACCCAGGTGAAGTGCGCGAAAGCCGGCTTACCCATCCTTGATGTCAAAGACATCAAGGGAATCAGGAAGGCAACCTAGCCCTTAGACCACGACGACTCACTCTCGCTGCCCGAGCCCCAATCGCAATCCCCGCATGCTTGCTCCTCCATTCTTGATTCTGCACACACCGACCTTGAACGCTGACATATCTCTCTTTTCTTCTGATTTAGGCTGACGCCAGACGTTGACTTATTTGTTTATAACTGTTCTCTTCATGTTCAGCTCTCCTTGCTGACTCTCCCCTTCATTGATTACTGACGGTCTAACGCTACATTCCTCGCCAGCAGCATCTTCCTCATCACCCCGCTCTGCTGGGGCATTGCCATCGACGCCGCCGTCACCCTCGGAAACGACAAGCCCTTGTCCGCCTCTCTGTAGGCGAGATACGTCAAGCCGGAATGGTTGCGCAAGCTCTTCTGGATCTACACCATTGTGGAAATACCCTTCTCCATCTGGTGAGCACTGAGATCATCTGCAGCTGCTGGAGTCCCACCATCGCTCATCCGTTTGATTTCTTCGTCTTCTCGCAATCATAAGCACCAACTAGCAGCACGCCGCGTCCAACGCCGCGTACGCCACAAGCCCGTCGACCGCAGTATTCTTCGCCAGCTCATGCTCCAATGCTGCGCCGTCGGCACCGAACACTTCGACCAGGACGTCCTCAAAAGCGCAGACGAAGCTGACGCGGCGGCCGGCACCAGCCCTGACATCACTAAGCCCGCGAGCGAGCCCGCGAGCGAGCCCGCGAGCGGCACAGCATCCCCTTCCGTGCGCAGGAGTCCGCCGCTCTTCCCACCAGGCAGCCGCTTCGACCAGACGACCGAGGAACAAGCTGCCAAAATGCGCCTTGGCTTCTCCAACTGGTTCTTCTGCTCCAGTATCGAGGACGTCAAGCGCGGAAACGTCTTCGAGTGGTCCGCCTGGGCCTTGCTCGTGATCCGCCGTACATTAACGAAGGGCCCTGCCACGCCGTTGACGTCAAACAGACCGTCGTTTGCGTCAACTGGCTAGACATGAATCAAAAGGTGCGCTGCATACAGTCAGCCCCCTCCTCTTCTCCCCACTGACATGTCCTTCTACATGCGCATACAGCTCACCCCAGAGCAACAAGAACACTGCCAAAGACCGAAGCGCTACTGGAAAGACCTCGCAGAGCTCACCATGGCCCGCAACTATGCCTCATACACTCGTATGTCCATTATCATGCTGTCAACGTCAGAGATGTCCCCTCCTGACTTTCCAATCGCGTCTCTCCTGCAGATGCGATCGGAAATCGAGTCATTCCAATCGACCGTGACGATTTTCAAAGTGGGTAGCATTCAGTTGTACTTGGCGAGAGCAGATTACTTACTTTCTGATTCCTTTTCAGAATATGGTATCAGGCCATCCTTCCACGGCCCCGACAAGATGGAGCTGACATTGTACGCTCATCCTGCCACGCCCGGCCAAGGAGGCCCTGGAGATTGATTGATACGGGGAGGTCGTGGGTAAGCGCATGGATGGCGTCGTCGAGGTGCGGATACCGTGCGGGCGGATCGGCGAGACGACGATCGACAGGCTCACCTTGCTCAGTGATGGCTTTGAGGACGACGGCGGCGCCTGGGCCGACGATGGGCAGTGGAGCGAGACGGGCTCGGAACCGGCTGCGCCGTGGGTTACGGAGGAGGGCGATGCTGTTGATGAAGTCGAAAGGGACGAGTGGCAGGATATGGAGGTCGACGGCCTTGATAGTGGGGACAGCAGCGGCGACGACGAGGAAGATGGGTCCGATGATATGGACTTCAATGATGAGAGGGACGGGGACGACGACGGTGCGGCACAGAATGCCTTCGTATCTGCATGGAGCACGAGCGCAGGGTCACAGTCGACGGCGGGATGCCGCACGTACACTCGACGGGCGCGAACATGCCGGACGACGACGAGCGGTGGAGCCGGTTCGAGGTTTTGGACGAGGCTCCGACTGACCATGCGTTCATCCGGGAGCCCTGGTCTACTTCGACCCAGGCGTTCTTCAGTCGGATACAGAAGGAGTTTAAGATTTTGCAGAATGCCCTGCCTGGTACGTTGGGGTTCTGGCGCAGTCGATTACCTGTGCTAATGTCGAGGATCTTTCTGCTGGTGTACTTACTCCTTCCTGATGATCTCTACAGACTCCATCTTGGTGCAAACGTATGGTGACCGTACCGACTTGCTACGTGTGCTGATTATCGGAAGCGAAAACACGTCGTGCGTTTCTCTATCCGCGCCATCTGGTGTTTTGCCGATGCAAGAGTTGACCTGTTTGCTTTTGCGCATGCATTTCAGATACGAAGACGCGCCGTTTGTGATAGACTTCTGCCTCAAGCCGACCTACCCGCACGAACCACCACTCGCTCATTTCCACAGCTGGACGAACGTGAGTTCTGATTTGCAAGCATCTATCTATGTGAAGAAACTGACATGATCTGTGTCGATGACTCGATGTATCAGGGCAACGGGCGTGTCTCACCCAATCTGTACGAGGAAGGCAAGGTATGATGGTGAGTGAGTATGTTGCTACTCACCCCTCTTCCCACCTTCTTCATCATGACCTCGTCTCTGTTCCTCTCCTCCTTCTTCTTCTCCAGGCTCCACTCTCCAGTCTCCAGCAGGTCTTTCAATCATGGAACAGGTACGTATTTCATCACTCGTGACCAGATCGCACGTCTGTAGTTCTGTGCTTCATGCTGACCCCGTTCCTCGTCCTCCGCGAGCTCCCAACACTGTTTATCAGTCCTGCACCCTTATGAGGGCTCTTCCATCCTTTTCTCCTCCCTAACGGATGTTCCATCCCTGATATATGCGCTCCACCATTTTCTGGCGGTTTCCGCAAGTCGCTGATGGCTAACCTTTCTTTCCTTTTTTTGATTCTTCCCATCGCTGACCCTGGATCCTTGTCGACTAGCTTGACGATCTTTTGCTTTACACCGCTACTGCTCACCTACTGCTCACAACGCTGACAGGTCTCTCACCCTTGCCTTCCATACCCACTTCTTCTTTGTTGTGAATTGTGATTGCAGATGTGATTTACTGTTGCTTGCGCACACTGATGTTCTCGCTCTCAAGCGTCTCCGAGGCGCCCTTCAACACTCCAGGCTCGAGATGGACATGGTTTCGGCATGCATGTTTATTCGTGGGTGAGTCCGAGTGTGGATCTTGCCATTCCCCTTTGACACCACTTCCCTCGACTGACGATTCGCCTCTTAACATATGGACTCCTACTTTCCTGTCGCCGCTCAACTTGGATGAGTGTTAAAGCTCATGATACTACCCTTAACCACCTACTCATCGTGCCAGTCCTTCTTCTTCACAGTGCAGGCCCATACGGCATGCATTGGTGGATACAATCAGGGGAGCGTCACAGGTCACTGAGCATGGGAGTGCATGCTAACATTTTCTTCTCCGTTTGTCTCATTGTCTGTGCTCGCTGGGCGCTGACCTCTACTGATATTTCTTTTGGACTGCTACGATTGACGCTAGATGCTGATTGCTGACACTCTTGAGTTTCACCCTTTCATGAGCAGCTCAAGCTTGATTGTTCATGCTTGTTCTTATTTTCGGCATCAGCTCACAACTCGCCCTAGTCGTGCGACGTTACTCACAGCTGACTTCTTTTCTATTCTCCTCGTATCCCTTAAACTTCTGATCAAGGCTGACGTTGGCTTATTTCGTTGCTGTTATTTCTCTTCATGCTGAGTTCTCTTCGTAGCTGACTCTCATTTACTTCTCTTGCTGACGGTCCAACGCTCATCTTCTTTGCTGACGTGTATTCGGACTTCGGACTGGGGCCATCGTCGCTCAACTGTCACAGGCAACCGTGGACCCTCCCTCATTCCCTGCCAGTAACTAGTAAGTTCCTCGTCGCCCGTGCTGTCGGGAGTCACAGTCGATGAAGCCGTGGTATCCGCCGCCCTCTCCTCATCATCTCCAGCAGCAACAGCAGCAACAGCAGCAACAGCCCCTCCCACCCTGCGTCTCTTACTTCCGGCCTCAGCTCACGTCTCGTCGTAGTCGTGCCTCACCACTGACTCCTATCCCGTTCATCTCTTATCCTTTGACGTTCTGATTTAGGCTGACGTTGAATTACTTTGTTGCTGAACCTTCTCTCCATGCTGATCTCCCTATATCTGGTGTCAACCTTTGGCAGCTTCTTGCTGACTCTCATCTTCATCGCCTACTAACGGTCTCACGCTCATCTATCCCCGCAGCTCGTCCGCAACGCCCCAATGTCATCGACCGCTTCATCGAATTCTTGGGCCGCGACTACGCTTCCCCGACCGACGTGGAGAAGGAACGCGCCTCACAAGTCGTCATCTACAACGACGGCGTGCCCTCCTTCACCGTCACAATCGCAGGCAAGAGCACTCAGTACCTCACCCGGAGCAGGATTCACGAGTCAGCGCCTGACGTTTGGTAGGGAAGGCGTACTTCCGTCGCGCACTGGGCAAGATTTGACTCAAGAACGACGTTGATGGTGATGAGGACCTCATGATTGCACTCAAGAGTCAAGTATGCACCTGGTAATGCGCGCTCCTTTAACTCTCTCTATGTCCTATGATCAATCCATTTATTCCTGTATCTACCTTAGGGCTTTCTGGAGTGTGTATTGAGGATCTGTGAGCAGGAATGGGGAGAGAGAGAGGACCGCAGCTTGCCCTCGTGTATGCTGCGTGTTGACCGCGTGTCAACACGCGGTAAATGCACGCATTAGGTGCCACCGCTACTTTACCGCTGTAGTCGAGAACCTGCTCGAGGGTAGGAGTTGAGGCGGGGAAAAGAGGAGGTTGGTAGGAGGGCGGAACGCAATCAAAAGGGACGAGTGAAAAGGAAAGGAGCTGAGAGGAAAAAGGAAGGTCTGATTTGTTACTCTCCCAAGAGGGGACGCTAGGTACAATATCGCCTCCTTTATAGGGATAGGGTCAAGGGTAGGCGAAGAACGAGAAGGTTCGATGGGATGAGAGAGGACAGCGAGGCGGTTGGGAGAATGAGAAGGAGATGAAAGGAAACTCGCGATGGAAGGAGAAAGAACGACGGCGAACGAGAGGGTGCAGTTGGCGAGGCCGACTGCCGATGTTGGACCGCTGGCTTATGAGGCCTGATGGAGAGAGCACAGGCCAGCTCCACTCAGTCCACCACATCTCCCACGACCGAGGAAGAGAACCTAGGGTTTCTCAACGACATCCTTGGTGGTGGTGGCCGGGTCTCGCTGCAGCAGGGCTTTGATGCGCGGGCGGTACCTCTTGACATGCGTCGGGTGAAATGCAGAGGGGAGTGCGATGCCTTCGAGTGTCGAGAGGTGTACTCCTCCGTTGATGCCTTGCCAGACAACCTTGTAAGGACCATGCCAAGTGTCCTGGAGCTTGATCTCTGACTTCTTAATCTCGATCGCCTTGAGGTTGCGAATGAGGACGAGCTGACCGGGCGAGAAGTTGGGCTCGACAAGGGATTCCTGAAGGTTTCGATGGGCGGAAGAAATTGCTCGTGCATCCGTCTTTGCCTTTCGAGCGAGATTAACGACCAGCTGATGAGAGGCAAGCCTGTTGATTCGATCCGCAACTGTCGCCGCCAGCGCTGCCTTATCGTCGAGAATGGACTGGTATTTCTCGATTAAAAAGTGGTCCAGCGAGGTCGAGGGGAAGCAGTGGTTCGTGGCCGTGGAGCAGGAAGAACGGAGAATGGCCGTATTGTCGTCGCACCGTTGTCCGATCGATCCAGCAAGCCAATTCAACTGCTTGAGGCCATGGAACGTCCAGCAAACGGGCAATGTGGATGATGGCTTCTTCGAGAGGGCCATGACCTCGTTCGACCGCGCCATTGGCTCGAGGGTTGTAAGGGCTGGTACGTGTGATGTCGACCTTATACTTGTTGAGCAACACGTCCACAACGCCCTTGAACTCCGTGCCTTGGTCCGTGGTCACTTGGAGAGGGAGACCATGGCGCGTGAGGACGTCTTCGACCAGAGAACGAGCTACTGCTCTAGCCGTCTTCCTTTTGAGAGCTCGTGCCTCAACCCAACCGCTTAGATCGTCGCGGACCACCACAAGGTATCGTCTGCCGAGCGCCTTTGGCATGTAGGTGATGTCGAGTCCGATGCGCTGGAAGGGGTCTGGAGGTGCTGTGGGTCGGATCATTGCCTCGCTGCTGCTCCGCTCTCGCTTCTGGCAAGCGTCACAAGTCTCGATCCAGCTTCTCACGTCCGCCCAAAGCGAAGTCCAGAAGTAACGCTTCTCCAGCTGCTGTGCCGTTGCCTGAACACCCTTGTGACCCGACTCCTCGTGTGCCAAACCCATCAAACGCTCTTGTTCCCCCTTTTCGTCCACAACCAGTCTGCCCGCTCCTTCGATTCCTCCACGTCTCCACAGAGCCCTTCCTGCCACAAAGTACTGCGAGGCCTTCTTCAGAAAGCGTTTGTTCGAAGCAAAGTCGTTGACTCCCGCTGGCTTCTTGCCAAGGGCAAGGAAATCGAAAAACGCCTTGGTGCTCGTCCGAGAGTGTCCGAATCGTGGAGCCCTCGACTCCAACACCTGCCGACACGGAAGAAACGTTCCCACCATCGACCAGGAGGGAGAACAGGTCAACCGGCTCTATCTCTGAGGTAGGAAGAAGAGAGGGGTCGGGAGTGAAGGAAGTGGAGTAAGAGTGAGAATGTTCAAGGATGGTCTGGTCAACGTTCTGGGTCTCATCTGATCCTCCAGCAGAGGGCAAGTCTTCGAGACGGTCTGTCAGCCATTCTTCATCATCGGTGACCGAAACGTCGTCAGGCTGGGGCGGCCTACGAGACAGGCCGTCAGCAAGCTCGTTGTCCTTGGCCTTGACATGCTGCACCGCCAGATCGAACAGCATGACATACGCGAGCCATCGAGTCATCGCCGAGTTGGGAAGCTCCGGATTGGCAAGCATACCCTTGATGAACATGGCGTCCGAGAGAACAATGACCCGAGTACCCCACAACCAGTGCCTGAAGAACTTCAGAGCACGGAAGATGGCGTATAACTCGCGCTTGGCCTGGGAGTACGCCTGCTCGCGATCGTTGAAGGGGAGCGACCCGTATCTCGCCACATGCGTCACGCCTCCCTCGTCGTCCTGTCCAAGCCAAAAGCCACAAGCCAGTGGCCCTGCGTCGACGCCAAGCTTGATCGGCTTCATATCCTCGCCATACTTGAGCTCGACCAGGTGTGTTCGCTGGGCCACACTTGCTTGACCGCGTCCATCGCCTTCTGCTGCTCCTCCCCCCAGTCGAACACGACACCCTTCCGAGTCAAGTTGGTGAGAGGTTTGACAACAGCCGAGTAGTTTGGAATCCATGCGCGTGCTTGTCCTGCGATGCCGAGGAAGCTGCGTACTTCTGAAACGGTGCTGCAGCGGCTCCATTTCTCGATCGCCTCAACCTTTCCCTTCGCGACCCGACGACCTTCTGGACTGACCTCCTGCCCAAGAACCTCGGCTGTTCGTCGTATCGGCGCCATCTTTCGAGCAGAGATCGTCATTTTTGGCTTTCCCGACACGGGACAAAAACGCGGTTGAGTTTGACCAGGTACTCGTATACGAAACGACGGACCTTTGGGTTCTCGGGAATGGGCTCGTCGTCGTACGTCGAATCTGGCCCGGGAATGAATGTGTCGTCGACATACACCTTTCCGTCTCTACCAACGATCGCCACTACAATGTAATGGAAGACCAGACATGAGTTGGTGCCGCCTTGAGGAAGTCGGGTGTGCCTGAGACGACCGAGCTCTGTCTCGAAGGTAGTAAAGTCGCGAGATTCAACAGCTAACCAGACTTGATCAAAAACCTGAAAAAGTGATCCAAGGTTCCAATACATGCCTTGCCGCTGAGCTCCCCAACGAACGCATCAATCTGGGGAAGCCCACCAGGATTCCGCGCGGAGACTCCGTTGAGCGGCTGCAGATCGTGGACGATCCGATATTGACCCTTCTGTTTCTTGGCCACCGCGAACCACTTGCTTGTGTACCCCGCGGACGACGGCTCGTATAGCCCCGAATCAACCTTGTCCTGAAGCAAGCGGAGGACGTCCTTCTTGATCGCGGCAGGGATCGGGATGTTCCTGTGGTGCCATGGAGTGTGCTCTACCACCGGAATCTTGACTGGGGGAACAATGTCGGGATCGACAACCCCTTTCTCCGTCTCATCGAAGGCGAGGGCGAGCTCGTTCTGTCGAATCACTGCAACCAGAATCTTCCGCTCTTCGTCATTGAGCAGCTTGTCCGGGTCGAGATCGAGCTCGTCCAGGCGCGCTTGCGTGAGACGCTCTCCTGGTTCGAAGGCAGGGGCGGAGAAGGGGACCTGAGGAAGATCGTCTTCGAAGTCGGGGGGAATGTTGATCTTGACCCGGTCGTCCTCGGTGATGTTGGTAGCAACGGGCCGAACCTTGCGCGCGACCGGCTTGTACATCGTCAGGACCGAAGGCGTCTTGTCGTCTTGCCTGTCTGTCATAAGGATGATCACGGAGTAAGCCCCGGAGTGGGTTCACCGGAGCGTCATGATTATCCGGGGCTCACTCCGGGGGAGCCGGGAGTACGGAGCGAGCTTTTGGATGATTACTCCCGCTGTTCTTGTTGTCCGGGAGTACGGAGCACGGGACCACCAACCGCACCGGAGCCCGGAGTAAGATTTGCGCTGTGGCCAAATTTTTGGCCGGAGTACGGAGCGACGAAAAGTTGACTTCAAAATTTTGTGCGGAGTACGGAGCGAGGTTTTCAAGATTTCAGTTTCCCCGACTATTTCGCCGAACTCCCGGGCGCTCCTGCACTCTCAAGTCACGTGACATTGATACTCTCAAGTCACGCGACATTGATAGTTCAACGCGGCTGAATGATAGATCGACCGTCGGCCGATGCCGCCGAAGCACAGGCCACAGCTGCCCCCGAATGAGGTTTGTCCCGTAAGGTTATTGCGGTCTTCTCAGTTCTCACAGTCTACTCCGGTCCTCTGCAACAAAAGAGCGATATCTGTCCATCACGGCATTATTTCACTGACCTCTGTGCCGCTGCGGCCTGCGCAGGCAAAGCATGGAGCCTTGGGGCATCGTTCTCGGGGTCAGACACTGCTCAAAAGAGGCTCTGAAGATGTACCCCTGCTTTTGTCCCACTTCTCACTCTTCTTCTCTCCTCAACCTCCTCCCAGATCCAATTTCCAGTCAGCTAGTCCTTACTCATCACGCTTTCCCTTCTTTCCTTTCGGCACTTGCTTCTTTTTTTGGTCTCACTTCATGGTGCTTGACTCTCCAGACGAGCCTGGGGAGGCTCCTGCGCCTTCCCATCGCTATTCGACGCGACCAGACACGGATCACCGGCAACCAGTCGGCCTAGCATGAGCCACGGAACTCATGGAAGAGTCTCTGTTCGATTGTGAAGATACTCTTGGAAGATATGTTCCACTGGCAAGAAGGAAGGAAGGAAGGAAGGAAGAAATTCCCACTGGCAAGATGTGGAAGGAACAAGATGAAAGACGGGAAGGTAGTCTGTATGTGATGTGGCAAAAAAAATACATTGCATCAATGATAGCACCGGACTACCGGAGTACGGACTCCTGCGAAAACTCCGTACTCCGCGCCCCCGGAGTGCGGAGTAAGCATTTGTGTGCTGCAACTATTTCCCCCGGAGCGCGGAGTGAGCGCGCGAGATTTTGGTCAGTTTGCAGGAGTACGGAGTGAAATAAAAATCAATAACTAATTTTTGGTGCGGAGTACGGAGCGCAATCTGTGGAGTGGGAACTATTTTCCCGGAGTACGGAGTCCTGCTAAAGTTTGGGAAATTCTCCCGGAGTGCACCGAAGTTGGCGCCCCGGAGTACGGAGCACTCCGGGGCGCTCCGTGAGCATCCTTAGTCTGTCAGCTCCCCTGCGAGGAGTGCCTCTTCTTGTTGGCTGTCTTCTTGTTCGAGCAGCTCTTCCAACTTCGTTGAACACAACAAGTGAGAGACCTCACGCACCATTTCAATGCCGCGAGACGAGTAAGAGGAACGGGGATCAGATTGCTCGGCAGGGGCAGCAATGAACGAGTAGGGGAGGTTGGTGGTTGGGTCATAGATGGTAGCCAGTAGACCCTCATCGATGTCCCGGTGCTGGTAACGAACATGACGCTGCCAAGGCCGACCGAGGAGGAGCTCGTAAGAGGGACCTTCGACGACGTATAAGTGTGCACGCGAACGAACACCTCCGACCTCTAGCTCGACGTTGCAGCAGCGGTAGTTCATGGGGGACAGGCGACCATCTGCGTTCCTCATCGTGCCGTCGAATGGTGTGAGAGGAAGACGGAGACGGTCACAGGTGGTGCGATTGATGACGTTGATCTCCGAGCCAGGGTCCAAGAGCGCCGTCACATCCGAGTTCCCGACTCGAACTTGAACCTTGCCAACACCGCACGAGAACAGCACACGACTGATCTTCGGTTCCAAGAATGCCACGTCCATGATGTCCGGCTCCTCTTCCACTCGCACCGCGTTCGCGTCGAAGCTCTTGTGCCGCTGCAACATGGGAGCAAGCGCTTTCTGCAGCTCGGGCTGGGCCAAAAGCTCGCCGGTGGAGATCATGATGGGGTTGTCGATGATCTTCTGCAGCGTGTCGCGAACGGGAAAGGTGCGGCCGAGCTCGATGGTCAGCGTGTAGCGCCGAGTCTGTCGCTTCTTCTCACCGCCTGCTTCCGTCATCTCCGCATCTCCCACGACCGAGAGTGGAGCCTGGGCGATAGGAGGAGCTTGCTGAGGTACCGACGCCGCTGCTGCTGGGGCTGGTGCTGAAGTCGGAGCGGGAGCCGATGTTGCGAGGCCTCCTTGTACGACTGGCTGACCCTGGCCGTCCTGCACCTGAGCCGAGCGCGTGCGAGCAGCTGGACCTTGCGGAGTAGGGGGGCGCTCGTACGGCTTGGCCCGTTCCGAAGGCTCCTGCGATCGACGGGCTGCACCATAGACCGAGATTGGACCAGAGAAAGGGGCATCCGCAAGCTCGATGACGCCAACGTGAGGGTAGATGACACTGTTGGTTGTCGTCGGCACCGAGGCTGTGGCTGGCGCCTGCGAGCGAGGGACAATGCCTAGATCGCGCAAGGCTTTGACGAGCGGGTTCTCAGCGCTGTATGCCGGAAGGGGTGACTGATCTCCCATGCGGTAGTATCCCCTTGAGTCCCTCACCAGGATACGTTCGTCGAGGTACTGCTTGAGGGCTTCGCAGTCGCGCATCTGGTGATTGGCCCCACCGCAACCAAAGCACCGAAAGTCCCGAGCGAATCCTGGAGAGCGGGGAAGGCCGAGATGAGGCGGGACTCGAGAAGGGCCGGAGATGGCGTTGACATTGACAGCTTCGGCGGGGCGAGGAATATTCGCGGCAACCGTCGGTGCCTTCTCGGCCATCCGTACCCACATCGAGCGGTACTCGGCCGAGTGCACATCGAGGTTGGCGAGCTGCCGAGCGAGCTGCTCGATCGAAGGATCTTCCTGAGACGCTGATGTTGGAGGAGCGGGGGCGGATGTCGATGGCGGGTCCGGGAAATGAACTTTGCCCTTCTTCTTCTTGTCCTTGGTGCTCACCGTCATGCGCTTGGACTCCGGCTCATCTGACTCGCTATCCTCGTCGCTCGAGCTGCTGTCTTTCGAAGCCGAGGCAGGGGGCGAGGAAGCAGCCTCCGTCTTCTCCTCACGACGTCGACGAGAACGGGACTTGTGCTTGCGCTTGCCTTTCTCGTCACTGTCGTCGTTCTCGGAGTCTGACGAGTCCGAATCCGAATCTGAATCCGATTCCGAAGAACTTGAGGAAGGGCTGCGACGGTGGGACTTCTTGCGCTTGTATCGAAGGTCGGCATCGAAGTCGTCGAAGCTGAAATACTCGCAGAGTGCCTTAAAGACGTCTTCGGCGCCAGGGGTCTTGGAGAGGTCAACCTTGAGACCCCACTGACTACCGTGGACCTTGAGATCACGCTGAAGCGCCTTCGGAAGACCGTCCCAGAAGATCCGATTGTACCTTTCCGGCTCGACCTTCTTGTTGTTCAGACACCAGAGCCCGACCGACTCGAACTTGCGACGATAGGCGGCAACGTGTTCTAGGGACGACCACTTCTTCTTGTGCCATTTCTTGGCAATTCGCTCGAGGTCGGCAGAGGAGTACTTGAACCGGTGCCTGCGAGAGGGGTACAAGCTGCGGAGGGCCGCGAGCATCTCGTCGTACTTCCCCGCCTTGTAGGAGGGGTGCTCTCGGAACAACGTTTTTGCTGGACCGCCGAGGTATTCGAAGAGGATCTTGGCGCACTCCCGCTCGTCGGTGACCTCATACGAGGTGAGAATCTTGTCGACCTTTCGAAGGAAGGATTCGAGCTTGTCGGGCTTGTCGCCCTTGAATGCCTTGGGGGCGCCGAAATCCCCACGATCCGGGACGTAAGCCAGGCCTTTCCTGAGGGCAGCAGCTGCGAACGCGACGCTGATGTCCGGCTGCTGGCCTTCAGGCATCTTGACGAGCAAGAAAAAGGGGATGAGACTGAAATGGGTGGAGCATGGGTCGAGAGCGAGACGAGTCGAGCGAGCGAGCGAGTGTACGAGCGAGTAAACGAGTATCGAGTGTCGAGACGAGCGAGTGCGAGGGCGAGTACGAGAACGAGTCAGCGAGGGGAACGAGTAAAGAAGGAAAAAGAAAGCGGGTAGTACTGACGAGGACAGATGTCGAGGCGGTACGAGTAACGAGACGAGGGCGAAGAGCGTGTGGCTCAAAAAAAGGGAGACCTTGACGAGGCGGAGCTACCAGTTTGTAGTCGAGAACCTGCTCGAGGGTAGGAGTTGAGGCGGGGAAAAAGAGGAGGTTGGTAGGAGGGCGGAACGCAATCAAAAAGGGACGAGTGAAAAGGAAAGGAGATGAGAGGAAAAAGGAAGGTCTGATTTGTTACTCTCCCAAGAGGGGACGCTAGGTACAATATCGCCTCCTTTATAGGGATAGGGTCAAGGGTAGGCGAAGAACGAGAAGGTTCGATGGGATGAGAGAGGACAGCGAGGCGGTTGGGAGAATGAGAAGGAGATGAAAGGAAACTCGCGATGGAAGGAGAAAGAACGACGGCGAACGAGAGGGTGCAGTTGGCGAGGCCGACTGCCGATGTTGGACCGCTGGCTTATGAGGCCTGATGGAGAGAGCACAGGCCAGCTCCACTCAGTCCACCACACCGCGACAGAACTCGCGCCAAAGTCGCGGTGAAGTCACGCTTCAGACGCTCTCCACCAGACCGCGTCTCTGCCGCGTCTTCACCGCCGATCGGAGTTTACACTGATATGGCCACACGGGAAAGCAGAACGACGCTGTGGTCGAGACCTTGAACGATGGTAGTGAAGAAGAAGGAAAAAGAGGGAATCGAAGGAGAGGTCAAACGAGTGTGTGGAAGGGAACGAGAAGTCAAAGGAAACAGGAATGAATTGTCCGAATTCTCTTGGAAGAGGTACAGTCTCGGGCGACCTTCTTATAGGACAGAGAATGGCAATGATCTCGAAGGGAGAGAGAAAGAGGATGAGAGAGAACTAAGACAGAGAGCGGAAGGTTCGCCGAGGTCATGACCGAGAGGTCCAACACGGCATGTATCTGCGAGAGGGAGAGGTCTGAGCCAGAAGAGAAAAAGGAGACGTCGAATCCGACGCTGATCCACGGCGTTTACGATGCTTTGTCGACGAGCACCTGTCGGCACCACTCAGCCGACCACAACGCTCTGCTCGCGCAAAACAGCAATCTGTATTTCGCTAGCACGACTCTCGTCGCCGGCTCCCGGGCACCACAGCAGCATGTCACCGCAGGCCCGTAGCCCCACCGCCTCGCACCTTCACCTTCACGCTAGCTGTCTATCTGTGTCACGCATCGAAATTTCTTCGGCTGTATAAAGTGGAAGAGGGAGATGACCTGACTTCCCAGTTCCCGCCCTGCTTCCGTGTGTTTACCTTGTACTCATTCGCCTTCGCCTTCACCCTTTGAGCTCACGCTTCTCCTCCCTCCTCTCTTCTTTGCTCCCCTCCTACTGCTCCATCTTTCGTCTTCCCACCCTTCATCTCTTTCTAGGACACCCCTAATTCGATACCTCGCACAGCCATGGCATCGCAATTGCGTACCTCCGGACTCAACGAGAACGCCTCGTCGCCACGGCCGAGCAGTCAAATCGACAACGAGCAGGGTTTCTTCTTGGCCAGCTCTGAGCAGCCGCAACAGCAGGGGGCTACCACTGCCAGCGATGCATACCACTCCAACACCCCGGGCGCTCCTAGCATCGCCTCTAATGCAGCTCTGGGCCCAGCAGCCGGTGCAGGTGCAGTGAGTTGTTATGTGAACCGTGCCACCCTTTCGCGTATGGCTTGCGACTTACCCTCCTTTCTTCCTCTTTCTGCCCTTACCTCATCAGTCTCGCGGATCATACAGCGGTGTACCTACCAACGCCGTCATCGACGAGAAACGCTACCAACCCAAGAATGGCGTAGTCGCATTTATCAAGCGCAAACCTTGGGTCCTCGTTCTTCTCGCTCTTATCGTCGTCGCAGCCATTGCCGGCGGCGTCGCTGGTGGTGTGGCCGGGTCTAAGAAGGGCAGCAGTTCAAACTCCAAGAGCGGGAGCGGGAGTGGGAATGGGAACAGCAACGCAGGCAACACTGCCGATGGAGGCAACAACGGCAACAACACAGACGCCAACACCAACGTCACTGCACCTATCATCCCATTGCAGCGTTGGGATTGGACAAGCAAGACTAACAAAGCGTACGGAGTGAACATCGGCAACTGGATCTTGTTGGAACGATGGCTCGACGAGGACCACTTTACCTCTCAATGCGATTACTGCGGGGACGAGTATAGCTGGGCTCAGGCCATGGGCAAGAAGGCTGCCCCCGCCCTTCAAGAGCACTTCCAAACCTGGTTTGTCGAGTCCGACCTCGACTTCCTCCAGAGCTACGGCGTCAACACGGTGCGCGTGCCTGTAGGATACTGGTCCCTCATCCCCAACGTCCAAGGCGAACCTTTCGTCAATGCCGGCCAGATGGACTACCTCGGAAAACTGCTCACATGGCTCCACAAGCGGGGCATGTACGCCACGATCTCCTTGCACGGACTTCCTGGCTCTCAATCCGGTGATCAGTCTACCGGTCGTTCGAGATCGCCCGACGTGGGAGGTTCTGGATGGTTCACGCCCAACAACATGAAACGGTCCGATGCTGCGGTATCTGCTCTCGCCGACTGGATTGCGCAACAGGGCAACTACAGCTCCGTCGTATCTGCGGTCCTTCCGGTGAACGAGCCCAAACAGACCGACCAATACAACGCTGTGAATGACGATTGGCAACAGCAGCTGGTCGACTACTACGAACGCTCGTACAAGACCCTCGTCCAACACGGCATCGTGATGGCCATCCACCCCGGCTACTACCAAGGCCAAGACCCCTCGGGCTGGCAAGGCTTCGTGAACGGCAAAGACGCCAACATGCTCGTCTGGGAGGCACACCCCTACCCAGGCTTCTTCCCGACCGAGTACGACGACAGCGTGATCATGAGCAAAGTCTGCAACCTGGCCTCGATCCAGAGCGCCATCTCGGTGCCCATCTACTTCGGCGAATGGTCCATGCTGTCCGGCGTGACCACCCCCGGCTGGCTGCGCAAGTACTTCGGCGCCCAGATTCAGGCGTACAACCAAGGGGCCGGAAGCACGATCTGGACCTGGAAGGCGAACAACTCGACCCAGGGAGGGAAAGGCGGGTACGCCCGTAGCGATGCCGAGATGGGTCTGTACGACTTTAAGAACTTGGTTAATATGGGCATCATCCCCAAGCCGGACTCGCCTCAGAACATCATGTCGACGCTCCAGGGCCAGTACAAGGACGCGTGCAACTACAACGGGAGACGGTCGTTGGGCGGTGATAGCAGCAGGAAGCGCATGGCACGGAGTCGCGTCGCGGCATAAGTTCGGCGCGGTTCTTCATGCATCATCCCAACATCGGCGACCTATTTTACTTTGCTCTGCTCTGCTCTTGCACACATACACACATACACTCGGACAGTTCCTCTTCGGCCCGCTCTCGACACCACAAGCATCAATCGGACCTTCCCTTGAACACAATTCGCGATCGACAGGTTCGCCCCACGGTCACACACACACACACACACACACACACACACACACACACACACACACACACACACACACACACATTCCTTCTTTCTGTCTTCTCCTCCGTTCCTTTTTCGGGTTTGCCTTCATTCTTGCTTTATCTATTCCGATTCAAGCCCTCCCCGGCCTTGCACTGCCTTCACTTCCCGCCTCACGGCCTTTCCAAAATGTGTATTGTCTCTTCTTCGGTTCTGCAATCCCACCTCGGATTGGACTGCTCGTCCCATGTGCAGAGAGGAGGATGAAGAACATGACATTGATTCGATCGTCTATTGTTGAGTACTTCGCTTCAGCTGACCTCGATCCACACGCAGCTGCTAGTCATGTGTGCCTCGCATCCAGGCTCGATGAGGATCGTCTGAGAAGGAAGGTCCAAAGAATCGAATGAGCATGGAACGTCCCGTCCCCACATGGGAAAATGGGTGTCCGAAGAGCAACTCACCTGAGTCTCGTCAATGCAAATGGCCGGGCCCTCAACCTTCTCGCCCACCTTGACGTCCTTGAGCCTCACAATCGGCGTCTCGAGCCGACCCCGGTCCACGAAGTAAACCAGCCGCTTGTCGGCCGTCTGGACTGCCTCCGAGCTTCGGAATCCGCCGTTTTGGTCCGACGAGAGACGCTTGTGCTCGGCATGGACGGTTTCTCCGAGCGAGTCATACGATTTGCCGATTCCTTTCACCCGGACGTCGTCGATGATGATCGATTTGCCTTTGAGGACGAAGCCGAACTGTGAAGGAGATGGGTACCGTTAGACTATAATTCATCATAGCAGGCTGGACGATCTGATCGAGGTGGCACACACTTCCTGCTTGTACTGCTTTGTGAACACGGCCTCGAAGTCGTCTCCGTCTTCAGGCTTGAGCGTCATCAGCGCAGTGTCCGTGCCATCGTACCTGTACAGTGCACATGTACAGTAATCGAGTCAGTCACTGCCCAGCGAGGAACAAATCTGCCATCGTACTCACCGCATGTTCAGCATCTTCTCCAACCGTATCCGATCGCCCTGGAATCCCTGCTTCTCAAGTTGAGCCCGTACCTCCCGTTCCAGCTCCGCAAACTTACGACGCAAGCGATCCATAGCGCCCTCGCTCCCCCACGTCTCGCTCGCAGGCGTGCTCTTGTCAAAGACACGATCCGCAAGCGCCATGCCGTACGCGGAAAGGATCGAGGAGTACTTGTGTATCAGGACGGTGCTCATGCCTAGGGCTCGGGCTAGAGCGCAGGCGTGCTGGCCGCCGGCTCCACCGAAGCAGGCGAGGATGTGCTTGGACGCAGAGTAGCCTTTTGCTTCGGTCAAGGCGCGGATCGGTCGGCACATTCTGTCGAAAGGGCGGGATGTCAGTGATGTGAACCAATCAACTACGCGAAACGTTGCAAATACACTCACGTCTCATTGGCTATCCGGATGAAACTGAGAGTAGACATTGGGTGAGCTGATCATAAGTCACCACTTGGCGCTCCATTCGAAAGACACTCACCCTTGAGCTACTTCGTCCACGGTCATCTCCTTACCAGTCTCACCCACGATCTCCTTCCTCAGATCCTCAAACAGCCTCTTCGACACCTCCTCATCAAGCCCCTCATCCTCTTTCGCGCCAAAGATCTTGGGGAACATCTCCACTGCGAGGTGTCCCGTGATCAGATTGGCGTCGGTGATGGTGAGGGGGCCGCCCTTGCGGTAGCATGCTGGGCCGGGGTGGGCGGAGGCTGACTCGGGCCCGACGACGAACATGCCGTTTCGCCAGAAGAGTCGGCTTGATCCGCCAGATGCGACCGTGTTGACACTGAGTGAATGGGAAGAGCGCGATGAGCATACGGACGGGAGAAGGCTCGGTTAGGAAGGTTTAGGCTCACTCTAACTGCGGACTCTGAATTGTAACACCCGCGAGCGTAGTCTCCAGCACTTGCTCATACCTTCCCGCAAACCGACTAACATCCGTGCTAGTCCCACCCATATCAAGTCCAATGACCGGTCGTCCATCTTGTGCATCATAGCTGGTGAGCGCCATGCCTACCACGCCACCCGCAGGCCCCGAGATGATACTCTTCAGGCCGGAAAAGTGCTCGACGGAGGTGAGGCCTCCATCGGACATCATAAATTCGACGCGAGTGCCTGCTTGGCCTGAGCGGAGGGAGTCGTCGAAGCCGCTGAAGAAGCCGTCGATGTAGGATTGCAGGACCGGGGTGAGATAGGCGTCCGCGGTGGAGGACGTCCCTCGCGGGACCATCTGAAAACGAGGCATGTGATCATTAGCGACATTATTGTCAGAACCTCAGTGCCAGGATTGCCGAACTTGCCTTGATCATGGGCATCAACTTGGAGCTGACACTGGTGTGAGTGAAGCCGACTTCTTTCGCGATCTTGTCGACCAGAAGCTCGTGGTCCGGGTAGGTAAAGCTGTGAAGGAGCACAATGGCGAGCGCGCGGAAGCCATCGTCGTACAGCTGTTGTAACTGCTTTCGGATCTTGTCTTCGGATGGTCTCTTGAGGATTGCCACCGCCTCTCCGCTGATGCCTTGAACAATCTCTGGGCCACTCGCTTCATCGCTGATCTCCTCCCCACTCTCGTCGACTTCGGAGGGAGGCAGATCGTCACCCGAGTATGCTTTCTGAATCTTGCCTTGATCGTCGAACTTGACCCCGTTCTGCTCCCGCTTGGGGTCCGAGGTGTATCCGACCAAGGTAACGCGCTCGTCGATTTCGATGACGCCACTGTAGAGGACGTCCGGCTTGCGGATGCTGAGGTCGAAGATCCGTGGGCGACTCTGGTTGCCAATCTGGACGACATCTCTGAAGCCCTTTGTGGTGACGAGGGCGTGCTTCTCCCCCTTCCGCTCGAGCAAGGCATTGGTCGCTACGGTGGTCGAGAGTCGGATGTAATCGATCTCGGACGTTTCGATCTTTTGACCTCGGGGGATCTTGCGGCCGGTGACCATCTCGAGGATGCGGCGGACACCTTCGCGTGGTGCATCTTTGTAGTTCTGAGGGTCGTGCGAGAGGAGCTTGACGACAATATCTTCCCCTCCCTCGGACTCGGGTCTGCCTGGGATATGGGCGATGCAGTCGGTAAACTTGTGAATGCGAAAAGGGAAAGAAGAATCAGCTTTCAGTCGCACCACAACGCTTCGTCCCAGAGCGCAGGATGCCTCACCGTTCCGCCTCGATCTACACATATGAGAGCGTACAAAGCGGAAGAGATTTAGAATGACCTCGAACTTGCTTCGCTCTTTACCATGCCTGATGATCTGCTTCGAACGCACCTATAGCGATCTGGATTTTGTTCTTGCCTGCCATGATCTTTGAATCTGTCTCGTATAGCAGTCAGCACCTTTCGTCTGCGCGTCAAGTCGAATGCCAGGTGTCTGATCCGCTCTCGTGGACGTCGACAAGGGGAACTGGTGACTGGGTAATGAATGCTGGGGGGATTGCTTGTTGGTGACACTGGCTGTCCCAGTCGGACCGACATGTGGGGATGTCCCACATCCAAACGATGGGCCGCTTCCACAGCGAGCACAGCACAACCATCATCATTCACTGCAAGCACAAATCCGCCCAGCTCGCCGGCCGCTGCCCTTCCCTGATCCCTTCCTCTCCATTCCAGGTACTCCCGGTACAATTCGAGGTATCTGTGCGGAAGTTGTGCCTGCTGAAGGGGACAGATGCCACCGGTTTCCAGTCTGCAGACTCCAGAGGTCTGCGGGCTGCGCTGACTGCCTTCTTCTTTAGTGGTAGTCACAAAGTATTTTTTAAAGCTCCAGAGTTCTTCCATTTTGGGCTCCCTTATTGAGGCCCCCAAAGTCAGGCAGTCAGAACTGGTCCAGAGACCACTGGTAGAGTTTCGATGGTTATTCATTTGCTAATATAGCGCAACACCCCCAGAGAGGTCAAAAATCCGCAGATCATACACGATAGCTACCCAACAACATCACCAATCGTTGTACTTGGACCTGCAGTGGATACCTGGATGCAGCACGATATCGCCATTGAAATTTCATAGCTGGTCGTTAAGTAAGTTTCAGTGCCATGGTGCGAGAAGTGAGAAAAGGTCTGGTAGAATCAACAAAAATCATCGAAACCGTCCGAAAAAAATGTCTTCGAGCTCTTCCACGAGACATATCGCGAGAAAGAGTAAGCAAATCACACCCAGAGCAAAGAGAGGCTGAGTAGAGCTTCCTACGAAGGAGAGACTGCGCTTTGGTTGAAGAGAAAATGTTGAGATCTCATGGAGCTGTGTCGGTTTGAGTGAGAGCGGGCACTTTTTCTTCGCTCGGTGCGACGGAAGAGTTCTGGACACAGGTGGTTTTCACTCAGACGATTTTGGTCGAGTAAGAGCTCTGGAGGGTTTTACTAATAGAGCTCCAGAACTCTGGCCAATCCGCGCCTGCAGGGCAGGAGTACGGCTTTGCCGCGGGCACTCGCAATCGCCGAGGCTCACCGTGTCGGGCCGAGTGCCGAGAAGAACACGTCGCGAAGTACGATCCAACACTGACGCGTCGACCATCTTCCTCCCCTCTCACCACCAGCTCTTCTCGGCCCTCACCCGACAACAAAATCTCGTTCTCAACAACCTTTCTCATTCTCATTCTCTCTCTCTCTTTCCCACCCACCACTCCCTAGGCCAAACATGCGGCCCACATAGACATCGACACAACAAAAAAAAAATGCTCTCCATCCCAGACTCCTGCTTCCTCACCATCGCATCTCTCCCGCATCGCATCGCAGCTTCACTTTCATGACAGAACCGAACCCGTTCCGACTTTAGCACTCGAAAACAGCCATACATAGCAATACGTCCCCTCACGGTCAATACCTTTCCCCTAATCCTTTGTAGCTCTCGAGTGTATATAGGCCTAGCCACATGTTTGGCTTCTCCCGCCCGCCCTAGCGCACGCACTTCGGCCAGTCGGGTCGGCTTCCGATAGCAATCTCAAAGCTATCTTGCCCGTTCAATATCACACCACTCTGAGTGAGTAGACTAATGAGACAGAGAACGAGACACATCAGAGCCACGTGCATTGCAGTCCCGCTGTGTGCAAAGGCCACCTCTGACGCCCTCAAAAAGCGGTTCTTCTGACTTTGTGACTACCCCTTTTCTTTTCTTCTTTCATCTTGCCCTTTCCCTTGTTGCAGTCACACTTATATTTTTACCCTCTATCTCCACAAATAAACTGAGATTAAAGTCGCATTGGGTGATCTGATCATAAGTCGCCACTCGTAGCTCCATTCAAGACACACTCACCCTTGAGCTACTTCGTCCACGGTCATCTCCTTACCAGTCTCACCCACGATCTCCTTCCTCAGATCCTCAAACAGCCTCTTCGACACCTCCTCATCAAGCCCCTCATCCTCTTTCGCGCCAAAGATCTTGGGGAACATCTCCACTGCGAGGTGTCCCGTGATCAGATTGGCGTCGGTGATGGTGAGGGGGGCCGCCCTTGCGGTAGCATGCTGGGCCGGGGTGGGCGGAGGCTGACTCGGGCCCGACGACGAACATGCCGTTTCGCCAGAAGAGTCGGCTTGATCCGCCAGATGCGACCGTGTTGACACTGAGTGAATGGGAAGAGCGCGATGAGCATACGGACGGGAGAAGGCTCGGTTAGGAAGGTTTAGGCTCACTCTAACTGCGGACTCTGAATTGTAACACCCGCGAGCGTAGTCTCCAGCACTTGCTCATACCTTCCCGCAAACCGACTAACATCCGTGCTAGTCCCACCCATATCGAGTCCGATGACCGGCCGTCCATCTCGTGCATAATAGCTGGGGAGTGGCATCGAAGACGTTGCTTCAGACGTTAAATCCAAGGCGGTCGTCTACGAGCTGGGCGAAGTTCAGCGGGCTCCAGGTCGGGAAGGGCTTGATAATGGTCTTCTCCTGCGCCTTGATCGATGAGAGTAGCCGGTGAACTTGTCGACCTAAAGCGAGTGCGTGCTCCTCCAGTCCGACGCCGGCATCTGGCACCCGGCCGACGAGAAGGTATCCGTCCTTGCCGAGAGCCCGTGCGAGTTCAGATTGATGGTCGTCCATGAGGGTGTGGTTGGGAACGACGATGAGCGGCGGGGATGACTTGGCGCGGAGGACTTCCAGGATCGTTCCTGATCCTGCATGGCTGATGACAATGGTGGCCTGCTGGATGAGAGTGGTGAGAGAGGGAGTGTATGGGAAGAGATGGAGTGTGATGGAAGGAGAGTACTGGTAAGAGAGTGGGTGTGAAGTGGGGATGAGGTTCAGCTGGCTGTAATTGATGTGCGAGGTCCCGTACTGGATGTGAATATCGACCTCGTCTTCCTCTTCCTGTACCTGGAGCGCAGTGAGGAACGCAGGATGGAGAACGACATTGACGAGAGCATCAAAGCGAGTCGAACCCACAGTCACCAGGATCGAAGCCTTCATCCTGTCCTTACCCTGTCGCTCTATGGTGGTGAGAGAGAAGGACTAAGGCGTGGGTGCCGCCATTGGTGGAGGAGGGTCGAGGGAACGGACTGCCCCATCCTGCACCCGTACATGTTCTACCCACTTTCCCTGGCTTAATCGCGGGGTTTGGAGCGTGTTGATTTTGATTTGTACTGCCCCGCAACATGAAGCTAGCGGAGTGAACAGGGGTCAACCAACTTTCATCATCCCATCGGATCGGAAGCCAACACCTCGTCTAGGATCTCAACTCCGTCTGGCTGCCGTCCATCTTCATAAAACTCTGCGCCCCACGCTCACCCTCTACAGTCGGCAGCAGCAGCAGCAGCAGCAGTGTTTGCAGACAGCACGCCATGAACTTCATCTTCAAGAGCAAACAGCGGACGCCCGCCGATCTCGTTCGCTCCGTGCGGGAGTCCATCAACCGTCTTGACGCAGGAGGCGGAACACCAGGCGTCGGCGGCGCGAATGGCTCAGGCGGGTCGGGCTCAGCTGGAGCAGGCGCCTCCTCGGGTTCGTCATCTTCACCCTTCGGCAGCGGCATCACCATCGGCATCGGATCAAATTCGAGCTCGTCCTCAGGCGTGTCCTCCTCCGCATCGGCTGGCTCAAGCGACGCTAGACGCAAGGCAACCGAAGAACTCACACGCTCCCTCGGCCAGATCAAGGCTATCCTCTTCGGCGCCGAAGGCGATGGCTCAACCTCCTCCTCCGCACTCACCAACGGCTCCTCCAACTCGAACTCGAACTCCACCTCAGATCCATCGCCCGAGCTCGTCGCGCAGCTCGCACAAGAAGTTTACGCCAACGACATTCTCCACCTCCTCCTCCTTCATATCTGGCGCCTCGAGTTCGAAGCGCGCAAGGACGTCGCACAGATCTTTAACAACCTTCTTCGCAGACAAGTAGGCTCCCGATGGCCCACTGTCGAATATCTCAACTCACGGCCCGCCATCATCTTCGCCGCTCTCAAGGGGTACGAGAACCCAGACGTCGCGCTCAACACGGGCATGATTCTCCGCGAAATGCTCAGACACGAGTCTCTTGCCCAGATTCTTCTCGAAAGCGATCGGTGAGTGAATGTTGCCCCCTACCCTTGCTCGCTGGGTGGTAATCTCATGTTCTTCCTCTGTTCTCTCTTTATCTCAGGTTTTACTTGTTCCCAGACTACATCGAGAAGACTACCTTCGGCATCTCCTGCGACGCGTTCTCCAATTTCAAGGTGAGCAGCAACGACGATCCCGGATCGCGCGCTTAGGCCCCTGATCCATGCATTGACCTTAGATTCGATTTCCTTTGCGCATCGATCAGGAAACATTGACACGACACAAGCCCATGGTTGCTGCCTATCTGGAAAAGAATTACGACAAGGTGAGTCCATTGAGAATATCGTCTCCCGCTCTTATTCGTGCACACTGACCTCGGCTTTGCTCCTGCTCCCCATACATGCCTTCCGTTCCCGTTCGGAAACCACAGTTCTTCACGATGTACACCACCCTGCTCCAATCGCCGAACTATGTGACAAAGCGGCAATCCCTGAAACTGCTAGGCGAGATCCTGCTCGACCGGACAAATTTCAACGTCATGACGCGCTACATCTCCAACGAGGACAACCTCAAGATGATGATGAACTTGCTCAGGGACAAGAGCAAGAACATCCAGTTCGAGGCTTTCCACGTCTTCAAGGTGAGTGCGCCCGCTGTTTGCGGTGGAGAAGTGACTGTGCTTGCGGTCGCATTCCAGGCTTGACTGACCTTGCGTTCTGCCTCCCCTCTAGGTATTTGTCGCAAATCCGCGCAAACCACCCGTGATCGAGGGCATCCTGAGACGGAACCGAGAGAGACTTGTCTCCTTCTTGTCCAATTTCCATAACGACAGAGATGGTGAGCGGCTTACTCCCGCTTCCTTGTGGCGGTCCTGATCTACCTTCTGACAGTATTGCCCCTACCTCCACTCCCGTCTGACAGATGAACAATTCGTGGATGAGAAGCAGTATGTGCTGCAAATCATCGAGTACGTACCTCACAGCCATTCCTGCTCCATTACTGGGTTCTTTCTTGCTGACCTCTGTCCTGCGAACCACAGAGCGACAGGACAAGCTCAGCCGCAAAGGGCAGCCGCATGAGCTGAAAAAAACAACAATAACCACGACAACCATCTGCGAACAGCGTGATCGCAGCCTTCCCTCTTCCTCAGCGCTCGTCCATATACGAACCTAACGCTCCGCGCAGTGTAGCAATGTCGCTCTTCTCAACCCATCCCCTTATCCACGGACGATCCCAGCACTTTCACGACTTTTTCTCTTCTCCACCCCACTCCTCCCCTCGCCCCACCGTCCCCCCCCCCCTCTCCATTCTCGTCTCGCACATCACTTTCGATCTTCGTTCTCCCGACTTTCCATCTTTCTTCCTCACCTGTTTTGTGTTTTGCGGTAAAGCCCCTCCCCTCTGTTCTCATCCAATTCTCTCGTAATACCACTGTTCCCCTCTTCTTCCTTTTTCTTCTTCATTTCCCTCCTCCCCGCGAGAGTACCGAATTTTATCCATGCCACTTTACCCACGCGGGGGTGAAGCGAGTTGAATTATGGGTCTCGGTCGGCCACCTTCCTTTGGGTAGACCTCCCTTTACCAGTTTCTAGGAGTCTCAGAAGCCCTCTCATGATGAAGAATCTTCCAGTAGTTTTGATGCGCACCACATTCTTTCTTTGTTCTTACTTCTATCTCTTCACTGAATCCAACGCTGCATCTACTGGACCATACCCTGTCTGCATAGCAAGAAGCTCAAGAAACCTCCCGTACAAACGGTGAGTGATGTAGACTGCTCAGCGGGTCACATCAGGGGTTGCGCTGACCATGGCGCCCTCGTTTCTCAACTGGTTATGAGCCCAGATACTCTCGATACACAGCAAGGCTCGGCAACTATCTTCACTATGTAACTATGATACTATATAGTTATAACTTATAGTGATAACTTGACTATACTTTGGGCGGCGAAGCCGTCTAGAAAAAATAGTAGCTGTAACTTTTTCAGATCGGTGCGGAGTAACTAATAGTTGAAATAGTTATGAAAAATCGCACTTGGCTGATATAGCCACTAGATAGTCACTATGTAGTAGCTCCAGCTACTCCTAGTCACATATAGTCGCTATCTCAGTGACTCATAGCCACATATAGTGACTATCTCACCCAAATGTAACTTTTTGTGTTGGACAGGGGCTGGCTGAGACAGCTGCTGAATAGTTACTATATAGTAGTTCCAGTCACTTATAGCCACATATAGTGACTATGTCGATATCACTTTTTGCTGAACGAGTCACAGGTAGCTACTGGAAGTGGCTATTTCAGCGAAAAAGCCAACGAAAATTTTGCATGGCTGAAATAGTAACTATTAGTTTTTATAGTAGCTATATCTCACTTGACTATACTATTTCCCGTCGAGGTGACAACTCACTATAACTTGACTACACTATTTCGCAGAAAAATGGTAACTCTAGTAGCTTGCCGAGCCTTGATACACAGACATGTCACATGGCAAGCTTTGGCGACTCAGAAGACATTGGAACGACGAACCCTGTCGGTGGGCGGATGCGCGAGCAAAGCCTTTCACCCACGGAGAACGACCAGCTCGTCGCCCTCTTCGCAAAGCATTGGCAGATCAGCCCCGACGAGGCAGCGGGCCGCTCTGGCCTCGTCCAGTCCCTCTTCCTCCACGGTGCGAGGAGCACCTACGATCCCAGCGCGAGCACTTGAGGACTCTCACGGCGGAAACGAACCTTTCGGGCCTTTCGCTGGGGCTCCGAACCCAAGGATGGACATCAAGCCCCGGCGCACGCCATCGGTGATGGCCGAAGGCTCGGACAATGGCTACCGTCGTCCGCCACTGAACTCGCAGCTGAAGTCATCCGGGATGATCACCAAGTTGCACGGTGGCGACACCTGGCAGGTCTGGAAGATTCAGATCTTCAACCTGATCCAGACGGCTCCGAACGCCGAGGAGATCCTCACTGGCGAGATCCAGGAGTCGGATCCGGATTACTCTTTGGCAATAGATATTGCCCTTGGATCACTGATCGGTCAGACGGTCCAAGTGGACGCCCTCGGCTCGCTCGCTCTCTCGATCAATGGCCCAAAACGAGAGAAGAGAGGCTCGGCTCTCTACGCGATCTTGCGGTCTCCACACGAACGCACGGATGAAGCCACCCAGCGTCAGATGCTGGGAACGCTCGCAACCCTCAGGCAAAACGGAATCTCCCTCGATTTTCTGTTTCAATTGCTGAATGTCACCTTCAGCAAGGCTTTCAGTGCCGGAATCGAGCTCACGGAAGGAATGCGACGGTCGTATCTCATGTCGTCGCTCGATCCCAGGTACAGCGTCTTTGTCAGTGGCCAAAACTCTATAGGGGTATTCAGAAATCCAGAACTAGTGCTTTTCGAGAGGTCTAAAAGTGGAAGTTCTGGAGCTCTATTAGTAAAACCCTCCAGACTTCTTCCTCGGCCAAAATCGTGCGAGTAGAAACCTCTTCTGTCCAGAACTCTTCCTTTCCACCGAGCGGGAAAAAATGACCCCTCTCACCCAAACCGACACAGCTCAATGGGATCTCAACCATTTCTCTTCAATCAAAGCGCACTTTCTTCTTCGCGGAAAGCTCTACCCAGACTGTCTTTGCTCTGAGTATGGTTTACTGACACGCTTTCGTGGTATCTCTCGTGGAAGAGCTCGAAGATCTTTTTTCGTATGGTTTCGTCGATTTTTGTTGATTCTACCAGACTTTTTTTCACTTCTCGCACCATGGCACCAAATCATACATAACGAACAGCACTAAAATTTCAATGGAGAGACGGTGCTGCGTTCAGGTATCCACTGCAGGTCCAAGTACAACGATTGGTGATGTTATTGGTCAGTTATCGTGTTGGAAGTGACCTCTTTTCAGGCGATGCGCTATATTGGCTGACTTAAACCATTGAAAACCTGCCTTGATCCGGCGATGGCCAAAGCACGAGTTCTGACTGCGAAGGAGTTCTGGACGAGTGTGAGATTTGGAGGGTGTTCAAAATATACCCGAAAAAGCACAAACTCTGGACGTGTCCAAAATCATTTCTGAATACCCCTTATGAGTACGGCTGGCATCAACGCCTCATACGACGCAACCGTGCGGGCACTGCTTGTGGAAGAAGACCGACTTCGTCTTGCGGAGACCGAGGCTGCCCACGCTAATGCGGCGAAAGCTCTCGCCGCTTTCAATGCAAACGGAAGCCAATCATCTCGTAACAGGAGCAAGGACAAGTCAGGAAAGTCATCCGTCTCCAAGGCCAAAGGAGGCGGAGAGTCTTCTTCGAAGACCGGCGGCGAAAAGAAGCCAAGGAGCCTTCCCAACGACGGGAAGTGCTTCCGATGCGATCAGATGGGACATCTAGCATCGGCTTACCCGTTCCCGCCGGCGACAGGATCGAAATAGGAAGAGGTGAGGGTAGCCCGTGCCCATTGCATCGGCCCAACCCTCACAAACGGAGAACGAACGTGGGTCCTCGACTCTGGCGCAAGCCACCACATGACTTCGGATGAGTCGATCCTTGTGGACGTAGTTCGACCGGAGGCAGTTTCATTCGTCCAAGTGGCGGACGGATCACTGCTCGACGTCCTCGGCAGCGGGTCGGTCAACCTCGCTGTCAAGTACGGAAATTCTATTGATACGGCGCAGCTCAGCAACGTTCTGCTGGTGCCCGGGCTCAGGGTTTGCCTCCTCTCGGTCCCAGCATTGCAGCGCCTCGGACTCACGATTAATTTTCATGAGACGGGCGCCACAATCAAGGACAAGGCGGGAAATGAGCTGCACGCAACAATGGATCTGGAGGCGGGCGTTTCGACAATGGTGTTGAGCGCGAATAACCGAAGTCCAATTGCGATGGCCTTACGGACTGGTGTGAACGATGGATCGCGCCCTATTCACACTGATGAGTTGATTGGCACGGCAAGGAATGGCTCGCAACCTACCGCCAGTCAACGAGTGACCAACCAGGAACAACAGACCGCACAGGGTGTGGGAACGCCTCCTGCTGGGTTGGGCATAGACCAGAGACTCAAAGCCGGAGCAATTGGCGGCACATACGGTCTCATCCTCCTCTGGCATAGGCGCCTCGGCCATCCCGCCACGCATGCTATGAGGTACTTTGCGAAGGTCGCGAGCGTCGGGATCACAGCGGACAAGGTCTCGGCATTCTTCAGGGACGTTCAGGTGTGCGACACCTGTATGGAAGCCAAGATGGCTCGTCTCTCCTTCAGCAGCTCCAGGACTACTACGGAGCACGTCCTGGCGCTTGTGCATGCGGATCTCATTGGCCCGGTACGGTCGATCGCAGCAGCACTACTCCCGGCGAACTCTTCTCTCTACGTCCTTACCTTGGTTGACGACTACTCCCGCAAATACTGGGCTATCCCAATCGTTCGCAAGTCGGACGCCTTCCCCCAGCTGCAGATGTGGGTAAAGCGCGAGTCTGTGCAACAGGAGCGGAACGTCAAAGTGTTGCGTACGGACGGAGGCGGAGAGTTTGGCTCGAAGGCATGCGAGACATGGTGTGCGGAATTGGGCATTGCTAGGCAGCTCACGGCACCGTACTCGAGCGTGCAGAATGGCGTTGTGGAGCGGGCGAACCGGACGCTACAGGATCGGACTCGGGCTATGCTTGGAGGCGCCCGAGCGGACCTGGCTTTGTGGCCATTGGCGGTCAAAGCAGCAGCGTATCAACTCAACCGCACTCCCAACACGGCCATACAAAACAAAATCCCGAAACAAATGTGGTCTGGTAAAGAACCGGACTTCAGCATGCTTCGGGTGTGGGGATGTGTCGCGTGGGTGAAGATTCATCCGGCACAACGAATCAACGGTAAAACACTGTCGGCGCGAGGTGCGCGCGGCATGTTCGTCGGTTACTCTGACCACCACAAGGCGTGGAACATTTGGACGCCGTCAAACCCCACCAAACCCTACCACATCTCTCGCGATGTCCGCTTCGACGAGAACAAGTCATATTGGGACGAGGTTCTCAGCAAGCAGGCAACGGCAGGATCGGAGATGGAGGCACCTATGGAAATCGATTGGGAGTTGGTATCCGAGAAGGAACCAGCACCAGAGGTCGCAGTCGAGGTAGGCACAGAGATCCGGGGATCGGTGGGAGCACAGGCAGCTGAACGAGGTTCTGTTCCTGCTACTCCAGTGCAAAAGGAGGCAACTATGCCAGCTCCCAATTAAGATCGGTAGGAATCAGTTGTGTCGGACGCCTTCGACAACGAGTCGCTCCTTAGTCTGGACGACATCCTTGCCGAGCCCTTACTGGATGAGAGACCTCCGGACGAGTTTCGTCTCATCCGGGACACACCGGAACCCATCCCCGACCTGCCCACGACTTCCCCCAGCCCGCAGACCACCTTTGCCGAACCCCCGGCGAGCACTGTCGCGTTTCAGGAGGATGCGCGTCAGCCAGCCCTCAGTGAACGAGCGCTGCGCGCGGAGAGCAGGCACATTGCTCGCTTCGGCACCTCAAACATTGCTCAGTGTCTCACGGCATTCGCCTTCTCCTCCACTGCGTCCAAGAAGTTGCGCACGAGCGCCGATGAAATCGAGCTCGAGCCGACTACTCGGAAGAAAGCACAGCGGCGGAGTGACTGGGAAAAGTGGGAAACGGCAGAGAAGGAGCAGCTCGCTGCCCTCAATGAGTTTGGGACATGGGAGCTCGCTAAGCTGCCGCAGGGCAGAAAGCCAATTGGGTGTCGGTGGGTTTACAAGCTGAAGTTGAATGAGGATGGAAATGCTGCTCAGCACAAGGCGAGATTGGTGGCACAAGGTTTTTCCCAGGTCCCCGGTGAAGACTATGTACACGGAGACTTATGCACCAACGGCCCGACTCGACACAGTGCGGATTCTGTTGTCGATTGCGGTGCAATACGGCCTCATCATTCATCAGCTCGACGTCGTCACAGCGTACTTGCAAGGAGAGCTCACGGAGGAACTCTACATGCGCCAGCCCCCAGGATACGACAACGGCAGCAATCTGGTGTTGCGGTTGCTCAAGCCCCTTTACGGATTGAAGCAGGCGGGGCGGGTGTGGAACAAGAAGCTGCACGATGCATTGGACAGTAAGGATGGGCGCGGAGTAAGCCCCGGAGTGGGTTTCCCGGAGTTCCCCGACTAGTCGGGGCCTCACTCCGGGGGAGTACGGAGTACGGAGTGCATTTTCGAGGATTTACTCCCGCTGATTGGATTCTGCAGGAGTACGGAGCGCAAGCCTGTCATGTCCCCGGAGTACGGAGTACGGCAAGGCCTGGAGCTAACTTTTCGCCGGAGTACGGAGTGACTAGCTCGAATGCCAGACGGAGTGCGGAGTTTCCCCGAAACTCCGGGGCGCTCCGGGGCCTTGCTTTTTCAAAAATCAGGTCGCAATTTTTGAAAAATTCAAGTCAGAAATGGGCATATTTTGCTCTGATTTTCAAAAAAATTTGGCAAAATTCTTTTTCAGATTTCTCATTTGGGGTTCATACTGTGTGTTCTTGAGCTCTACGACCGCCAACGATGATTCTGCCGAACAAAAACATGGATGGAAGAGCGGCAATCAATGTAAGGGTCCACATTTCTCAAGTTCTGTAGGACCTCTGCGAACTTTCCCCGGAGTACGGAGTTTCGGGGGAGTAGTCGCGCTCCGTCACCCCGGAGTACGGAGTGGACTTTGAAATTTTACTAAATTTAGCCGGAGTACGGAGCTAGCGCAATGAGATGGGGAGATCTTGTGCGGAGCGCGGAGTGGAGTTGGGATGACTGCCTAAAAATGAGCGGAGTACGGAGCGCGAAAAAGCATCTCAAAATCAGCCGGAGTCAGCCGGAGTAGGAGCCCCGGAGTACGGAGCACTCCGGGGCCCTCCGCGCCCATCCTTATTGGACAGCAGAGGTTACAGCAAGTGTCTCTCGGAGAATCGTGTGTACGTTCGGAAGGTCGCGGCGGACAAGATTGTGATCGCCCTCATCTATGTGGACGATATTCTGTTGTTCGCACACGACCTGGACACGATGGCCAAGGAGAAGGAATATCTCAAGTCAAAATTCGCGCTCACCGATGGAGGAGAAGTTCGTCACTTTCTTGGAATCAAGATTGAAAGGGATCACAAGGCCATGACAACGACACTCTCTCAAACGGCGTACATCGAAGCGGCTCTCAAGCGCTTTGGTTTGGACAAAGAGACCGGCAGTAAAATGCCTACGCCCGCGAAGTTACCTCTCCGTTCCACCATGGGCAAGGATGTGGATCCGGATCGCTCTCGGGCATACGCACAGCGTGTGGGTTGCTTAAAGTGGGTCGCGGCAACCACAAGGTCGGACCTGATATTCTCGGCAAACGCGCTCGGTCGATATCAGTCTGCCCCGACAGAGGAACACTTTGATCTCACCACCCAAGCATTCCGATACCTTCGCAAGACGGCCGACCACAAGCTCACATATCGCATCGGACAACGACCCGATGCTCCCCTTGTTGGTTACTGTGACGCCGACTATGCGAACGACGTGGATACGAGGCGTAGTACGACGGGGTTCGTTTACTACCTCTTCGGAAATCCAGTCACTTGGTCCTCCCGCCTTCAGCCCACAGTTGCTTTAAGCACTACGGAGGCGGAATACATGGCCCTCTGCGAAGGCATGCGCGAGGGCATGTGGATTAAGACCCTTCTCGGTGAACTCGGTCTCTGGCCCGGCGGCCCAGTTCGGCTTTTCACCGATAATGAGGGCTGCCGTTCGTTGGCGACCAACCCCTACGACCACCGACGGACGAAACACATCAGCGTGATGTATCGTGCCGTGACGGAATCGGTCGAGCAGGGGCGCCTTACCGTGGAGAGAGTGGACACTAAGGAGAATCCTTCAGATGTCTGCACGAAGCCGTTCACCGGCGTACGACTTCATGACGCACGATTACGATTACAGATCGAGCCACCACCTTCGGACTCGCCCCCAACACACACTCACGGACACTGAGAGGTGGGAGAGTTGAACTATGGGTCTCGGTCGGCCACCTTCCTTTGGGTAGACCTCCCTTTACCAGTTTCTAGGAGTCTCAGAAGCCCTCTCATGATGAAGAATCTTCCAGTAGTTTTGATGCGCACCACATTCTTTCTTTGTTCTTACTTCTATCTCTTCACTGAATCCAACGCTGCATCTACTGGACCATACCCTGTCTGCATAGCAAGAAGCTCAAGAAACCTCCCGTACAAACGGTGAGTGATGTAGACTGCTCAGCGGGTCACATCAGGGGTTGCGCTGACCATGGCGCCCTCGTTTCTCAACTAAGCGCCCATGCTTCTGTGGATCTATCGGCCGTTATACTTTTCAAATCTTCCACTCCTTGATCTTTCTCGTTCTTCTCCAATCCTTCTTCCTGACGTCCACACGCGCTTTCTCTCAAGCTAACTGTGGTCGTCAGCTTGTTGCCTGCGTACGCGTCCACCCTAGAAAGGTCACCAGACTACGGCTGGTTCAGTTGGTAGCTCCGCTTCTCAAGGTCGCCCAGAAGTCTCCTCGCTGTTGCGTAGGAGTAGGCAATCTTGAACGATGTCGTTGCCAGTCTCAGGTGACCCGCAGGCTTCCTAGGACGGCGGAATAACACAGCAAGACCCCGTAGTTATCGCCGCGCAGAGCATGAACACGGACGGAGTGGTGACCGGAGAGCAGATGCAAGAGCTGCTCGTATCACTCGGTCAAGACTCAAGAACGGCAGGGAAGACAGGCAGCCGAAGAGCGGTTGGCCGTACTCGAGGATCGGTTCACCCGCCTTCTCGCTGCGACCGAAGCCAACCTGCCCCAGACTCCTATGGAGGCCTCCTCGTCGTCCTCTCTTCCGGCTCCCATGCAAGCAGCAAGGCGTACAACCATCGCTGCAAGTTCCGCCCAACCTGGTACGCGGCTACGCCACGACGGAACGTCCCGTCCGACCGGAATGGTCCACCCCTCGACTAAGGAAAGGCGCGGAGGAACTCCGCGCCTCCGCGCCTCCGCCCGCCTACCTCCGCCAAAACTCCGCGCTCATTTTTGGGCGGATCATTCCGTCCGCCCAAGACAGTGGTGTCAGCAAGGCAGGTATCATTCCGTCCGCCGTAGCAGGGTGGTCCTCACCGAGGCCGCATCCTCCGTCCGCGGTGGGTAGCCGGAGTTTTTCAAGGAGGGGACCTCCGTCCGCCTTCCTCCGGCGGAGTTCCGCGCCTCCGCGATCCCAACTTGCCGACCCAAGTCATGGTCTCAGACTTTGGAGTTACTTGCTTAACTCGGCGAAAAAAATCATTTGAAGAGGGGTCTCAAGTCTTGAGACCCCGGCGTCACTAGCGATCACGTGATATGAAACCCGAGACTCCGTCTTCTGAGACCCCTTCAATAGGAGAGACCCTGTGTAACCCCTGGGTTTTCAGTCTCAGAGCGGAGTAAGCGCGGAGGCGCGGAGTTCCGCCGGAACTCCGCCGAAGTTGGGGCCGTCGACACCTCCGTCCGCGCTCAAGTCCAGGAACCTCCAACTCCTCCGCCCTCCGTCCGCGTTCAAGTCGTTGGCGGTACTTCTCCGTCCGCCCCTCCGCTGTCAGCCACCGCGGTACGGAGGACGTCCCCCGGCGGAGGAAAATCGGCGGAGTTTTGCGGTACGGAGGCGCGGAGGACGCGGAACTCCGCCGAGAGCGCGGAGGTGACGCCTTTCCTTACCCTCGACCTGCGCCTGTAACGGGGATTGATCCTTCGGGTGTCCCCGTGGCCGAAGGGTCGAGTTGGACACTTGGACCGCGGTCGGCGGGTCGGAACGTTCGTCGCTGAAGCTGCATGTCCCTTCCCAATACGGAGGCAGCCCTGGATCCGACCCGCGCGGTTGGGTAAACGAAGTGCGCGACTACATCGGCTTCCACACCCTCGACAACAACGTAAGGATGCACACGGAGATCTCCGCGGAGATTATCTCCTTTCCGCTATCTCCGCCGCGTCTCCGCGGCCTTTCCGGAGACGGAGATCTCCTTTCCGCTGTTCTGGCGGAGATATGGCGGAGCTCCCCCGCATCTCCGCCTGACAGCACATTCTCTCGGCGCGTCTCCGTCTCCGTTTATGCTGGCAAGAGTGATAAGTAATGACTGCAAAAGGAAAGAAAGGCTTGATGTGTATATGAATGCGTGTGGAAGTTAAGTACACAGAGTAGAAGGAAGGCGAAAGTGATGAGGAGAGCGATAGACTTTCGGCCGAGAGAGGAGTGAGTGATGAGAAAAGTGGGAGAGGAAGATAATAGATAAGATAAGGAAAAAGCCACATGGCGGTGTCACGTGTAGTTGGCCACTGCCAGCACATCCCCACCCACAAAAGACGACTGTCCCTAGTCGTGCGCGGCTGAAGAGTGACAGTGTAAGCAAGGCTGGGAGAGAAAGAAAAGGAACGCGGATGACGAGAAGGGGTGCGGATGCGGATGCGGGAAGGATAATGCGGATGCGGATGCGGGAAGGATAATGCGGAGGATGAGATGCTACCGAGGAATGCGAGTGCGAGTGCGGAAGCGGTATTGGGAGGTGTGAGGAGGCGGATGTGAACTTGGGGATGAAATGCGAACCAGAACGAAGACCGAGAAGGAATGGTCGCAGCCGAGGAGAAGGAGGGGTAGAAGAGCAAGGAATTGAACAGCGTGGAACGGACCGACAATGGCGACTCCATGATGCCGTTCGGCAAGCTTGATTCTCCTCAACACCGATCGTGTCTCCCAGCAATACACAAAGGCGCGTCTTCGAGTTGCCCGCAGGCCACAGCCGTTGGCGGAGATTGTGCTGAGATTTGCATTGCCGATTATAGTGCGCGAGTTGTGGGTGCAGACGGCAAACATCCTGGGGCCCAGCAAGGGCAGCTGCAGTGTGACAAGCTTGAGTGCCACTGAAGCGCACGGACGCACACGGAGGGAGCAACTCAACCTCAACGCGGTGGTCATCGTGCGGGGAGCTGACCGCGGTAACCAATGCGGTGGCATTCAAGTATGCGTGCCCTGTGGTGACGTTGAAAGGAGTGAAGGTGGCGACAATACGAGCCTTGGTGAAATCGATCTCGACGCGGATGGGTCGGGACTGCACCGATGCCCTCGATCACGCGCCGGCAGGAGGCTGAACGCCATGCTGAGTCTGCATTGAGGACGGGAACATTGGCAGTCGGTCGCTTCGAGCTGATGGCAATTGGCATAGCGTGGGCCGCGTCGAACGTCCAAGTGGTATGCGCGTGCACGGCGCGTCATCCCGACCGTGCCCGTGTCTAGTCCGCCCGCGGAGGAGGAGAGAGCGCGAGAGAAGGGCCTCTGCCGCTGGTGCATGCGCAGACCTGGGTGCCGACGATCCTCGAACGCTGCCCAAATCGAAGATGAGGACGGTCCTCTTGCTCACGTTCTTCTTGACGAGACCGTAATCAATGGCAGCAGCAGTGAACGCTTTGATGATGCGCATGCCGCGGAGACCAAAGTGGAAACACGCGTGTTGGGGGAGGCCTGTTGTATAGGGACGAGATCCATCTCAACGAACAGCGAGCGTGTGACCCGCCTGAATTTCATTGTAGTAGTCCCCGTCGAGCGTCTCAGACGGGTGTGAGTCGCATTTGTCCGTCGTTGCTGACACTGAACATCCACGCGGCGAAGAGCTGCTTGTTTCTGCCACTGCTGGTCGCGAGCGAGGTGGCGGAACGAATGCTGCTGCCGTTGCCGATCATGCTGAGCTCGCCATCCTGACTCGACCTGCGGAAGACGGCGTTTCGCCGCAGTGAGTGGAGGGAGGGTCCTCAACCTCGACACTAGCACTTGATCGAACGAGTAGGTGGCTTGTTGAACGTGCCGTTGTAAGGATTATGGTCGAGTGTGCTGATCACTCGCAGCCACTCTTCCATATCCTACAGTTATACAAGATTACTACTTCTCACATATCCTATTAGTCTCCCTCAATGTTCATATTAGTGCGGGCATCAATGCTGAATTGTTGTTGCGCCTTCACTTAGTGAATAGTCGGTTTGAGCATGGTGGTGTATAATAACCAACTGGTTATTGTTTCCAACTTATGACTGCATAGTCTAGTTGGTATTATGGTTGATTAAAATTTTTGTCGACAAAAGGTCGTGTGTTCGAATCCTTTTGTCGGAGACTTTTTGGTTATCAATTCTTTTTGCCTCACGTTTATTTCCTCACTCAACACCCACTAGCCGCTATTTCCGGCGACGCGCGTCGAGCGTCTGTGCACCACCCGCACGTAACCTGCAGGGCGCAATGCCGCAATCACCGTTTCATCTTCTTTCACTAACTTGCCCCTATCTCTGTCTTTCTCCCCCGCGCACCACCCGCACGGTAGCCGTAGGCGGTAGGGCGCAATCACCATTCACCGCTTCATCCTCTCTCACTCTCTTTCTGCCAAGGTTCGGCAACTATCTTCACTATGTAACTATGATAACTATATAGTTATAACTTATAGTGATAACTTAACTATACTTTGGGC
Organism: Tilletia caries; assembly: GCA_032718865.1. Lineage (NCBI taxonomy): Eukaryota > Fungi > Basidiomycota > Exobasidiomycetes > Tilletiales > Tilletiaceae > Tilletia > Tilletia caries. Next base: position 624,939 of record JALUTQ010000020.1, on the reverse strand, counting down.
GGCGAAGCCGTCTAGAAAAAATAGTAGCTATAACTTTTTCAGATCGGCGCGGAGTAACTAGTAGTTGAAATAGTTATGAAAAATCCCATTTGGCTGATATAGCCACTAGATAGTCACTATGTAGTAGCTCCAGCTACTCCTAGTCACATATAGTCGCTATCTCAGTGACTCATAGCCACATATAGTGACTATTTCAACCAAATGTAACTTTTGTGTTGGACAGGGGCTGGCCGAGACAGCTGCTGGATAGTTACTATATAGTAGCTCCAGTCACTTATAGCCACATATAGTGACTATGTCGATCTCATTTTGTACTGAACTAGTCACAGGTAGCTACTGGAAGTGACTATAGTGGCTATTTCAGCGAAAAAGGCAACGAAAATTTTCGCATGGCTGAAATAGTAACTATTAGTTTTTTTTATAGTAGCTATATCTCACTTGACTATACTATTTCCCGCCGAGGTGACCACTCACTATAACTTGACTATACTATTTCGCAGAAAAGTGGTAACTCTAGTAGCTTGCCGAGCCTTGCTTTCTGCCCACTCTGACTCTCTCTCTCCCCCTTCGGCCCTTCCCCTTTTTCCTCTATCGACACTCGCTCTGCCTGTCCCCCCTTTTTTTACTATCGAGCATCGACTACCCCCCGACCCCCGTTCCTAAGTCACTCCTTTTTGACTGTGTCTGTACTTAAATAAGGTTGTGCCGATAGAGTGACTGGCGCAGTGGCACCACACAGTGTGCTGCGCACTGCTGCGCATTACTGCGCATTGCTGCGCACCAGGGAAGCCTGAAAGGTATAAAAGGAGCGCCCCTCTCGCCCTTCCCTCCCTTTCTGTGTAATGGATAGACTATGTACCTGTGCTCTGGTTGTATCTGGATTAGTGTTTCTTGTTCTTGTGTTGTAATGTGTGTGTAGGCTGAATCTATTTCATCTAAGTACAAATGAGATCGCGCCTTTTATAGCCGAGCTGCAAGTACGGAAAAAGGTGCGTGAAGAAAAGGAAGGGAAAAGTGGCAACGTTGCGCAACGATTGTGAGGCGTTGTGCGGAAGAGGAAGAGAGAAGAAGAGAAAGGGAACCGAGAAAGGAACCGAGAAAGAGAGAGAACGAGTATACCGCGTATATACCGTTCAGCACATCCCCACCGCAAAAAGCTGACCGTCCCTGGTCAGGATTCTGAACCAGAGGCTGGCGGCAGGCGCGAGAGAGCATCAGCGTTGGTGTGCAGCGCCCCGGGACGGTAGACGAACCGCAAGTTGGGGAGATGTGGCATCACCACAGCCCGGCAGCGCGAAATGGTCGGACCATACGGGATCGAGTTGGAGGAGACCAGCATGCGCTCCATTGGGGCGTGGTCCGTGACGACAGTGACCAGAACCCCCTCGAACAAGTGCGCCAGCTTGTGGTAAGCCCACGTGAAGCACACCAGCTCGAGCTCCGACGCGACGAGCTTGCTTTCCGCCGGCGAGGTTAGCCGGGACAAGAAAGCCACAGGTCGCTCCTGTAGCACCCTCTCGCGCCCATCCACCACGAGGCGACGAGGACGCCCGATGGGCCCGGCCAACGCATCCGACCCGACCGGCGGAGGGGCTGCGGCCGAGACCGTCCCAAGGTCGAACTCCCGCAAAGTGCGTGGCGCCCGTCGAACGCGAGGAACGACAGCGAGGCCCAGCCCGTCGTCCGGGGCGGAGGAGAGAAGAGGATCATCCAACAGGGCAGCGTCAGAAGGCTGACCCAAGACCGACGAAGGAGCAGCACCACCCGGATCCGCCACACGTGTACGCTCAGCGGCGAAAGGATCGACGTCGGTCGGCGCGAAATCCAGCTGCTCGACGTTCAGCACGGGATCGATCTGCAGGTGATCGGGCAGGCGAAGACGAACACGGTGCGGACTGATGACCTCCTCAACGAGGAAGGGCCCAAGCTTCTTGGCGGCGAGTTTGTCCTGGCCGGTGCCAGCGACGGGTCGATCGGACAAGCGGATCCAAGCGCGCATCCCGATGGCCAAGGGCGGAACCGGCGCGCGCTTCCCGTCGTAGCGCTGCTTCTGGACCTCCCGCGCCGCGGCGATGTGCCGACGAGCATCCTCAAGTCGTTCGCGGGCCGCCGCCAGACGTTCCGGGAAAGAGCCGACACCAAGGTGCTCGCCAGCGTCAAAGACCGCGTGGACGACGTCGGGGTGCGACAAGAAGATGAGGTCGAATGGCCGGTACCCGGTAGTCAGAGCCGGGGAGCTATTCATGGCGAGCTCGACAGACGGCAGGACACGGCGATCCCAGTGGGCACGGGAGTCCAGGGCCATGGAGGCCAAGACGCGTTGGATGGTCTGGACGGCGCGCTCAACACTGTTGGCCTGTTGATGGTACGGGCTAGAGGGCGCAGTTTCGGCACCTAGGGACGACGCCACGGCGGTCATCACGGCCCCACTGACGCGCGCCTCCGAGTCGGTGACGATGCGACGTGGGCGCCAGCCGTACCTCAAGACGCGATCGCTGAACACCGCCGCAACGCCTTCCGCCGAGATGTCCTTGGCACAAGGATGAAGGAGAACCATGCGGGAGAACTGGTCCTGGATCACCAAGGCGGTGTCGTTGCCGGCCTGGGATCGAGGGAATCCGTAGACCAGATCGAACGACACGGACTCAAACGGCAGAGATGGATCGTTCTGGATGCTCAATGAACCGGTCTTCGGAGCCTGTTTGGTCGCTTGGCAAGTTCCGCAGTGCTTTACCCAGGACCGGACGACCGTAGACAGTCCAGGTCGCCAGAACTGGCGCGTGACCGACAGGAAGGTCTTCATGAATCCAAAATGACCTTGGTCATCGTGCAAGGCTCGCAGGATGGTGGGCACCGCGGCCAACGGCAACGCAACGCGATCGTCCAGTCGTCGAACCAAGATCCCCCCCGACATCGCCCAATCAGGATCAGGAGCAGAGTTCTGAAGCCGGGACAGAATCGGGCCGAAGAAACGATCCTCGGCAAGCCATGCATGCCAACGCTCCCGGGCGACCGTCGTGGGCAACTGAGAGAGACCCAGATGATTCAACTGAGCAGCCGAAGAAGCGGGGACCTCGGAGTCATGGACCTGATGCACGATCGCGGCCAGAGCATGCTTGCTCGCGTCGACATATAGCACGTATGGTCGGGAGGAGTTGGGATGGGCCAAGATGGGTGGTAAGGATGGGCGCGGAGGGCCCCGGAGTGCTCCGTACTCCGGGGCTCCTACTCCGGCTGACTCCGGCTGATTTTGAGATGCTTTTTCGCGCTCCGTACTCCGCTCATTTTTAGGCAGTCATCCCAACTCCACTCCGCGCTCCGCACAAAATCTCCCCATCTCATTGCGCTAGCTCCGTACTCCGGCTAAATTTAGTAAAATTTCAAAGTCCACTCCGTACTCCGGGGTGACGGAGCGCGACTACTCCCCCGAAACTCCGTACTCCGGCGAAAAGTTAGCTCCAGGCCTTGCCGTACTCCGTACTCCGGGGACATGACAGGCTTGCGCTCCGTACTCCTGCAGAATCCAATCAGCGGGAGTAAATCCTCGAAAATGCACTCCGTACTCCGTACTCCCCCGGAGTGAGGCCCCGACTAGTCGGGGAACTCCGGGAAACCCACTCCGGGGCTTACTCCGCGCCCATCCTTAATGGGTGGGTTGGCGACAGCCTGTCGAAGTGTGTCGAAGGCGTGTTGTTGCTCGGCTTCCCATTGAAGAGGGACCTTGCTCGCCGTGACCGCCTTCCCCTCGGTGTTCACCAACCGAGTTTGGCCGTCGGCCGATTCGTAGCGCCATCCCCGCAAGAGCTTGGTGAGGGGGGACGCCAACTCGGCAAACTTGCGGATGAAGGACCGATAGTAGCCGAACAGTCCCAAGGTGTGGTAAAGCTCCTGAAGGGTCGTCGGCCGGCGGAGGTCCTCAACTGCCTTCGCCCGTTCCTCCCAAACAGCCACGCCCGCGCCGGAGACCTTTCGTCCCAACAGGACCAGAGAGGGGACCGCGAACGTGCACTTGGCGGGGCTAAACTTCAAGCCAGTGCTCGTCGCCGAACGGAGGAGTGTCTCCAGAGCCCGCAGGTGTTCGGCCATCGAGTCCGTTGCAACGACGGCGTCATCGATGTATACGACGGCCTGGCTCCACCGTAGAGGCCCAAGAACCTGGTCCATAAGGCGCTGGAAAACCGCTGGCGCATTCCGAAGTCCAAAAGGCACACGCTTGTACTGAAATAGACCTCGATGGCATATGAGTGCCGTCTTCCAGCGATCCGATTCCTTGACGCCGAGCTGATGATAGCCTCGGATCGCATCCAGAGAGCTGAACACCTTCTTTCCCGCGAGCGTCTGAAAGATCGAGTCGATAGTAGGCAGGGGATATCGATAAGGAAAGGCGCGGAGGAACTCCGCGCCTCCGCGCCTCCGCCCGCCTACCTCCGCCAAAACTCCGCGCTCATTTTTGGGCGGATCATTCCGTCCGCCCAAGACAGTGGTGTCAGCAAGGCCGGTATCATTCCGTCCGCCGTAGCAGGGTGGTCCTCACCGAGGCCGCATCCTCCGTCCGCGGTGGGTAGCCGGAGTTTTTCAAGGAGGGGACCTCCGTCCGCCTTCCTCCGGCGGAGTTCCGCGCCTCCGCGATCCCAACTTGCCGACCCAAGTCATGGTCTCAGACTTTGGAGTTACTTGCTTAACTCGGCGAAAAAAATCATTTGAAGAGGGGTCTCAAGTCTTGAGACCCCGGCGTCACTAGCGATCACGTGATATGAAACCCGAGACTCCGTCTTCTGAGACCCCTTCAATAGGAGAGACCCTGTGTAACCCCTGGGTTTTCAGTCTCAGAGCGGAGTAAGCGCGGAGGCGCGGAGTTCCGCCGGAACTCCGCCGAAGTTGGGGCCGTCGACACCTCCGTCCGCGCTCAAGTCCAGGAACCTCCAACTCCTCCGCCCTCCGTCCGCGTTCAAGTCGTTGGCGGTACTTCTCCGTCCGCCCCTCCGCTGTCAGCCACCGCGGTACGGAGGACGTCCCCCGGCGGAGGAAAATCGGCGGAGTTTTGCGGTACGGAGGCGCGGAGGACGCGGAACTTCGCCGAGAGCGCGGAGGTGACGCCTTTCCTTAGATATCGATCGGGGATAGTGCTGGTGTTGAGCGTCCGATAATCGACGCAAAAACGCCATTTCCCATTCTGTCGAACCATCACGACAGGAAATGAAACCGGGCTGGAAGACGGTTCGATCACGTCCCAGGACAGAAGTTGGTCGATGGTCGTGTCCATAGCGGCGCGCTTCTCTGGACTGGCCCGGCGGGGAGCGTCGGAGCGAAGAATGGCCGCGGGCAGCAAGTTAATCTCCATGTCGTGGTCGTCAACGCGACCCGGACGGCCATCCAGCGCAAAAGCCTCAGTGTGCCGACGGAGCAGAGCCACGATGTCGGGATGCGGAGCACCCGATGTGTCGATGCCGACGCGGAACTGGTCATCGACCAGGGACACGGCGGCGTCAGCAGTGAGACTGGACCCGGTGGCATCTGCCAGCTCGAAAGCGTCCAGCGGCAAGGCAAGCTCAACATCGGACGGGGGAAACTCCGGAGAGTAGGAGCCGGCCGTAGCGACGGACGACCGCGCGGGTGTCAGGGCGAATAGTTCGCCAGCGTCCGCCGTAACATCCCCAACTCGGGCCGCGTAAGCATCCGCGACGATCGTTCCCTTCCGAAGGTGGAACGTGCAAGAGCCGTAGTTCCCCAGCAGAACGTGACCGACGGGAGCATGGCGCAGCAAGCCAGCGGGACCAAACAGGCGCACCGACTCATCCGGTGCGGTCGACAGGCGAGGAATCACAGCGTAATCGACGTCCGGGGCCAAGCAATGAGCACCGACCGGAACCCAGCGCTGCTCGCCCGCAAAAAGATCGACATCGGACGTCGTGATGAGCTCCGGCTCCTGACCGTATGGCCCCGGAAGACGCTCGTTGACCTGGAAGGTGTAACGACCGATCCGGCCTCGGCCGCGAACCGGGGAGACCGAAAGGTCCTGAGCGTCGATGAAATCACGTCCCAGACAAAGGCCAGGCGCGAACGACGGCAGGACGTGGAAGTCCTGGGAGAAGGAGAGATGGGTGGCCGCGCCGTGAGGATCCTGAGCGTGGAGGAAAACAGGAATGGTGACCCATCCTAGCGTCATCACGTTCCCGAGTCCGTGTATTCGCATGGGTGCTCCCGAAGGGACGCCGCCCAATCGTCTGAGCAGACCCGCATCGATCACTGACAGGGACGCGCCCGTGTCGAGGAGGGAAGAGAGCGCGCGGCCGTCGGTGTCGTTGAGTCGGACCTGTACCGTGAGGGGAACATGGGACCGATAGCCACGTCCAGACCCGGAGGCGGGGTTGACGGGCAAGGGAACGATGTTACCAAACGCTCTCGTCGGCTGGGACAGCGGGGGGTTCTCGTCGTTCGGGTTCAGACGACGCGCGGTGTGGAAGACAGACTTGTCCGCAATGAACAACCGCGGACTGTCAAGCGAGGTATTTGGATCATCGGTGGAATCATCTTGAGATTTCACGAGGGTTTCGTACACGGTGGGCGCTGGGCCTTCCCCGTGGGTCTACAACAGTAAGGGAAGGGATGCGTATGAGAATCGGAAAGAACAAACAGGGGAAAGGATCATCGAAGCGAGAGGTGATTAGAAACTCACGGAAGGGGGAGTAGGAGAAGGGGGATACCAAGTCTCTTCCACCCAATTCATCTCTGGAGCTGTAGTCGCGGACGGCTCGCCGGTGCCATCAAGAGGCAGAGGAGTCGTCGGTGACGGTGGTGGTGCATCTAGTTTATCGTCATTGCGGACGAGGTGAAATGCTGCGGGTCAACGCCATGCTCCGGATCATCGTACCAGGAGACGGTGTTGACCGACCCGTGCGTGTCGGTAGGACCCTCGATGCTTCGGACTTGAGCGCCGGTGACGTTGTCGTGCTCGAAGTTGAAATGATCTCCTTGGCAACGAGTGCACGGGTGTCGAAGCTCGATTGTCTGACCGTTCGCGCGAGTGTACTTGCGTCGCTCTCCGTTCTTGGCAGGAGTGATGCGAGCGGGGTCGTATCGAGCAGCAGCAGCATTCACTGCACCAGCAGTTCCTTGAGATGGAGCGGGGGCCGCCGGCAAAACCGGGGCAGAGGCCGAGCGAACCATGGACGGGTTTGCGGCGAACAGCAGGAGATGTCGCGACCGCAGGCGCCGATGGAGTCGAAGTCGAAGCCGAGGTGGGGATGGCAAGCTGGATGCCGGTGAGAGCTCTCCACTCGGGCTCGGCTTCCCCCATCTCCTTGCGCAACTGCTTCAGCGTCGGATCGGTCCGAGGGATGCGCAGCAAGGTGACGAACGAGGTGGGGAACCCGTCCTTGATGTCCGTCACGAGAGCCGAGTCGGACTGATCGTGGCCGTATGCGGTCCGAAGAGCCAACAGCTTCCGGAAGTAATAGCCGATGGAGGTCTCCTGGTCGGGCTTCCACTCGAGGGCGCGGGCCTCGCGTCGTTGGGTGGTGGTATTCACCGGGAACGCCTCGCGCATGGCTTCAGCCCAAGCCTCGTAGGTCGTGAGGGACTCCGCTTCCTCGAGGGTGATGCCCTCATGCCAGGCGGCGGCGTCGTCCTTCAGCACGATCGGAATGGTCGCCATGACGGCGGCGTTCCACCCCGGAGCCTTGTTCGAGCGGACCATGTCCCGAACGCGGCTCAAGAAGGCCTCCAGCCGAGATGGGTCGCCCTTGAACTGCCCGAGAACCTCCGGGCGGCATATGAGCGGTCGAGTCGGCGGAGGTGTGATGACGACGGAAGCAGGAGGGGCCGAGGCGACAACAGTGGAAGGCGGATTGGACGGTGGAAGCGGTTCCTCCTCAGACCGGTCCGGCGTCGAGGTGAGTGCCGGTATCGAGATGGCAGCAGGAGCGACGGTGTTCGGAACTGACGTGGCGGTGCCCTCAGCAGCAGGGCTGTCCTCGTTGATGCCGAAGTCGGATCCATCGGGGAGAAGGGGTTGAGGGGTGGTGGTGCCGAGCTGAACAGCTATGCGCTGAAGGGCGTCCGGCGGCAGCTGGGAGGGTGAGACCGTCTGGAGGAAGTCACGGGTCGTCGTGCCCATGGCCCCCATGATCCGGCGGAACGTCTCCTTATCTTCTCGGGGCAGCGCTCGGAAGACCTGGAGAGGGGTGACGCCGTCGACGTCGTCCGGCGAGGCAGTGGCCGAGGCAGTGTCCGGAACTGCGTGGCTCTCTGGAGCTGGACGGATCGAAGGCGTGGCGTTGGTGCCGGAGGGACGCCAAGGGGTGGAAGCAGCTTGGCCCCATGGACCACCGGATGCCTGCCAAACGGGCCGGTTCGGAAGCGTTGGAGGCGTGGATGGCGGCAGATGGGGAAGGGCAACTCGACGACCTTGACGACGAGTGGTCACGAACGGGTGAGGAGACGGGGGAGAGGGTGAAGACGGTCCTGGACCGGACGCGAACGAAGTGGTTGCCGGGCCTGGGCCGAGAGCAGAGGAGATGGTGGTCGGGCCTGGGCCGAGAGCAGAGGAGATGTTGGTTGTCGGTCCTGGGCCGAGAGGTGTGTGGGAGATGGGGGCGGCATGTTCCACCTGGCCGAGGCGCTGATTGAACCCATCTTGGCGCTCGAGGATGATCTCCAGGGTTTGTGTGATGCGTGCAAGAGAGGTGTTGAGGTCGTCGACGCCTGGGGCCGGAGTGGAGGATGAGGCAAATTGCTGTGCCAGACTAGTGGATGTCTCGGACATATCTGTGCCGGCGGGGGTATCGAGTTCCGTCAGTCGGTCGCTCAAAGAGGAATCCCTCTCATCACCATGTAATGGATAGACTATGTACCTGTGCTCTGGTTGTATCTGGATTAGTGTTTCTTGTTCTTGTGTTGTAATGTGTGTGTAGGCTGAATCTATTTCATCTAAGTACAAATGAGATCGCGCCTTTTATAGCCGAGCTGCAAGTACGGAAAAAGGTGCGTGAAGAAAAGGAAGGGAAAAGTGGCAACGTTGCGCAACGATTGTGAGGCGTTGTGCGGAAGAGGAAGAGAGAAGAAGAGAAAGGGAACCGAGAAAGGAACCGAGAAAGGAACCGAGAAAGAGAGAGAACGAGTATACCGCGTATATACCGTTCAGCACATTCTGTCCCCCCAGCCCTATACTTTCACACACCTTGACACCTAACTTGGCAATCACATAACATTGCAGAGTTAAGTCAAACGTGTGAAGTCTGAGTCTCATTAAGTTTCAACAAATAGTCTCATACACTTTATTACCTTTTATACACCACACCTCCTGTAGGACTACTAACATCTAGATCAGTGATCAACCCAGTAGACATAGGCCAAAGTTCTAGCAGCGTGTCACTTCTGTCTCCATACAACGAGCGGTACTACACGTGGACTGTCCAACACCGAATCTACTAGGTCGATTGCTCTCTTGTAGTTGGGAAACCTTACAGCCGTAGGATCAAGGATGTGAAGATATGAGCGATGTGAGTGTGATATGGGGTGGGCGGAAAGAAGGACACGATGATGTCGAGTGAAAAGAGGTGATGGAGAAGTAGACGGCGTCGCCGGAAATTGGTCCACCTCTTGGAGTCGGCAGCATGCAAGTCGTCGTACGGAGCCACCAGCACCTGTGATCTGTAGGATGACCGAAAGCTACTGGGAGACGGTGAAACCGAGAAGGTATGGCGAAGAACCATTCGAAGCGGAGGGGAAGCTCAACCTCGACGCTCGTTGCTGAGGGCTCGGAAGGCCAGATGAAGGTAGGGCGAAGCTAAGGGTGAACCATGTGTTGGCAAAGTAGAAAGAGCTACTGAGTCCGTCATGGGTGATGCTACAAGCCAATAGGAAGCTGCGAACAGCCGAAGGGAGAGCTGATGAAAGCCGGAGAGCGGCTACGGAGAGCCAAGTTGGGGCTTCTGAGAGCCGAGGTGGGCTGCTGGGAGCCCGAGTAGGCTGTTGGGAGCCCGAGTAGGCATCTGAGAGCCGAAGGTGGGCTGCTGAGAGCCGATTGGAGGCCGTGGAGAGCCGCGGTGTGCGGCTGGGAGCCGGATTGAGGGAAGGAGGCTGCTGCGAGCCGGAGTGGGCTTCGGAGAGCCAGGGTGGGCGATTGAAAGCCGGAGGTAGGTCACTGGGAACCTGATGGGTACATCGACCGAAAATTGGCTAAAGAGCCGAGAGAAGCTGGCGAGGAGCTGTTGTGGGTACGGGGACCGGAGATGCTCAACGAAGAGCTGATGTGGGTACTGCGACCGGAGTGGGTTCGACGATCGGGGTGGTACTGCGACCGGAGTGGGTTCGACGACCGGGGTGGGTGCAGAGACCGAGTAGGTTCGACGACCTTGGGTGGGTGCAGAGACCGGAGTGGTGAGGCTGAGCTCGGGGTGGGAACTGTGAGTCCGTCGGTCGGGTATCAACAGAGAATCCCTCTCATCACCATATGCTGGCAAGAGTGATATGTAATGACTGCAAAAGGAAAGAAAGGCTTGATGTGTATATGAATGCGTGTGGAAGTTAAGTACACAGAGTAGAAGGAAGGCGAAAGTGATGAGGAGAGCGAGAGACTTTCGGCCGAGAGAGGAGTGAGTGATGAGAAAAGTGGGAGAGGAAGATAATAGATAAGATAAGGAAAAAGCCACATGGCGGTGTCACGTGTAGTTGGCCACTGCCAGCACATCCCCACCCACAAATGACGACTGTCCCTAGTCGTGCGCGGCTGAAGAGTGACAGTGTAAGCAAGGCTGGGAGAGAAAGAGAAGGAACGCGGATGACGAGAAGGGGTGCGGATGCGGATGCGGGAAGGATAATGCGGAGGATGAGATGCTACCGAGCATGGCTCGGCACGACTATGGGATTTTACGACTATTACGACTATAGCCTCATGCGACTATGAGCGACTATAGCCATAGCCGCTGATAGTCGCACTTACGACTATGACTATGACTATGCTCCAGAAAATGTAAGACAATAGTCGCCATAGTCGTCAAAAATCTGGTCTAAAATTGATTTTGCGACTATAGTCGGACAATAGCTGGATCCTGGATGTCAAGGCTATAGTCGCAGCAAAAAATTCGGCTATAGTCCGACTATAGTATGTTATGGTCTGACTATAGCTTGGAGTTGCGACTATAGCCGCAGGCCCGACCGCCACCGCTATAGTCAGACTATGACATCTATTGCCCATGAAACACTATAGCCAGTCATAGTGCGACTATTATTGTTGGATAGTCGAACCATAGCCTGACTATATCCGATTTCAGACAATCAAAAGCGACCTACACTATAACTATTTATAGTCTGAAATTTGACGTGCAACTATAGTGCGAAAATTGTTGTCCCAAAGTCCGACTATAGTGGCGCACTGGCGTTCCAAATTTGGCTATAGTCACACTATAGTGCAAAATTTGGCTGCGCAAAATCCTGCGACTATAGTCGACTATGGCACTATAGTCAGACTTACGACTATGACTATTTCGGATCTTCAAAAAACGCCTACGACTACGACTATGACTATGCCAAAAAACGTGCGACTATAGTCGGAGCCGAGCCCTGCTACCGAGGAATGCGAGTGCGAGTGCGGAAGCGGTATTGGGAGGTGTGAGGAGGCGGATGTGAACTTGGGGAGGAAATGCGAACCAGAACGAAGACCGAGAAGGAATGGTCGCAGCCGAGGAGAAGGAGGGGTAGAAGAGCAAGGAATTGAACAGCGTGGAACGAACCGACAGTGGCGACTCCATGATGCCGTTCGGCAAGCTTGATTCTCCTCAACACCGATCGTGTCTCCCAGAGAATATTTCGGGGCATTCATTTCGGCTTACTGCCTCAGCCTTTTCATTGCAGTACCTCATCTACTGCCTAGAACTGGCGAATACCCCTATTCTCACCGAGAGCACTGCTGCATGACACGCTACACCACGCGGACGCGTCCAGCTCCATCCTCACGTTGCAACCTCATTCCGTCCCGCGACCTGTACTTTCTCTGCAGAGTGTATACACCTCACGCTCCATGGCAAGAACATCAGCAAACCAACATCTGATCCGGAACACGGGCGCGACCCTCACCAAGGCATTCGTGCTTCGTCGGCAGGTACGAGAGTGGCTGGACAATTGCGACGAATTGGAGGACGATGTCGATTCGGGCACCGACACAGGCCGCAGCCGTTGCTCCTCCGTCGACTCTTTCTTGTCCTTCGACGCCCTCAGCAGCACGGATTCGGCTTCTACTGGCGTCTCCGATGGCTCCATCGGATCCACGAGCAGCGATATCGACATGAGCTCTTCGGAGAGCAGCGAATCCTCTTTTGCCGCGTCGGATTCGTCATCGATACGCGACATCGGCACGATCCGATCCATTCTCGCGACAATGCAGCAGACGAGGGTTCTCCTCGATCGACGTGCGCCTCGAGACACTCCTCGTTTGATCGACCGGTTGGACCGACTCACCGACACGTACCGGGAGACCGTTCCGCCATCTCGTTCGTATGCTCCCTGAAGCCTTCGACGCCATCGCCTCGTTGATCGCCACGCATGAGGCGTTCCTCGTAAAGCCCAGGCATCCTGGCGCACCGGTCCGCGAGCAGCTGGCCGTTGCTCTCTACTGGTTAGGACGAAGCGGAAATGGTGCCAGCGCCGCGACCGTCGCTTTTGCCTGTGGCTGTTCCGAAGGATCGGTCATTGCGTATACTGGCCGAGTCGTGGACGCGCTTTTCGATCACCGACGGCGCATATTGTGCTGGGCTAGTCAGCGCGAAAAGGAGGACGCGCAAGCATGGGTTGCGCAGCGGGCAAAATGCACGGAGTTCGGCAACGGGTGGTCAATGGTCGACGGTAGCCTCATCCCTCTAGCCTTCAAGCCCGGAGGTAACGCCTTTCATCGCGAATATTTCGATCGTAAAGGGCAGTACTCCCTCAATTTGCAGCTCGTCGTTCTACCAACAACTCTTCGGATCATCGACTTTGTCGCGGGCTACAAGGGTTCAACACAAGACTCACGCGCGTTTGCCGCAAGTGACATTGTCAAGCGACCGCGCAGATATATGGATGAGGGAGAGTTCGTCTGGACGGATAGTGGGTATGGTCTCTCGGAATTTACGTGCGGACCATACGATCATGTTGTTGCTGCGAAGTCGGGGGACTTCCGAAGGTTCAATTACGCGGTCAGTAACGTTAGAGTCAGGAGTGAACATGCTTTTGGCTACTTCAAAGGTCGATTTCAGTCAATGACGGGGATTAGGGTTCAAATCAAGGACGAGCAAGAACATCATCGCGCGGTCAAGATCGTGGTTGCAGCACTTGTGGCGCACAATATTGCGTTGCGCTGGGACGGACAAGAAGAACGAGAATGCTTCATCGACTTGTCCGATGTGTCTGCTCCAGCCCGTGATGCGTGGCACCAGATGCAGGTGCCGAGTCGTGTCGAGGAGGAGAAGGAGGTCGAGGCCTGGAAGCGCAGGATGCAAGCCCAGCGCCGATATGACGCCGCGGAACGGGCGAGACGTGCCCAACCCTCGCAATACAGGCTCGATCTTGACCGGCGGGACAGGGCAAAAGAGCTGAGGGAGTCTCTCCACACCGCCCTCTTCGACGCACATCGCCGGGTATTCGCCGACACCACGCCCGAATCTCGTAAGGAGAACAAGACGGAGGCCGAGTACCAGGAGATGCTGCGACGCCGAGCCGCACAAAAGCAAGCACGACGTCAGGCGAGAGGATCGCAGAGGGGCCGTGGGAGAGGTCGAGGAGCAGGACGGAGACGGGGATCAAGTCGTGGAGCAGGGCGTGGAGGAGGGCGCGGGGCAGGTCGTGGAGGAGGGCGCGGAGTGGAAGGTGGACGCGGTCTTGAGGATGGCGAGCACACTAACGATCCAGCAACCGAAGACCGAGGAGAAGGACCGTCTAACGTGCCAATGTAACCTGTCGATGATGCATCTGAACACTCTCGTTTCTTGATCGTTCATGAGTGATGGGTCTGTAGATTTGGACGCAAACTGATGGGCAGAAAGTGAAACTGGATTGCTTGGTTTCGAGAGAAGGGAAAGGCGGAGGACATGGCTGACTTAGAAGTCTTTTGTTTGGAGACGGATCGCGCCGAGCGTTTGGAGCGGGGTTAGTGCATGGGGCGACAAGTGGTAATGGAGCGATTGCGTGGCAAGGAACCTGAATGGCTGTCAAGGAGCATAGTAGCCGCCGAGCTTCATGAGAATAGTGTCGAGCTTGGCATTGGTGGCTGTCAAAAGTGCGTGCAGTGCTTCAACCTTGGACTCCAGCATAGTGAAGTGAGCCTCATGAACCTCATGCTCGCGATCTCGCTGCTGTGTCTTGACCGCGAGCTCTTGAGAGCGAAGCTCAAGCTTGCGACGCTTGGTCTGCTCGCGCTCGGCAATGATGGTGGCACGATCCTCGGATGCTCGTTGCTGGAAACCGATCAATGCGTCGTCGATGATGGAAGAGGCCCGTCCTTTTCCCGTTTCCTTCTTCTTGTCTCTGGAGCTGGACGCGATGGAAGAAGCATCATTCTCCTTGTGGCTCTCACTCTTCATGCTGATATTGCCGATGCTGGTGCGTTTGAGACCACGACTGGGAGTCTCAGAGTGGGCGGAGACTGCGTGAGCGCGCATGCTGTCGGCGGAGACTTGACTGGCGAGCCGATCGAGATCAGGAAGAGCAGCATCGCGCCCAGGAATCCGCAGACCGTTGACCGAGCGCCGACTAGCAGTGGGTGTGCGGAACGGGAGGGAGGCCTCCGACGACGCACGGGGCTCCGATGCTCGAACAGAGACGCTGTCGAGCAGCTCGTCGTCGTCCATATCGTCATCGTCATCATCAACATCGTAATTGAAGCGCTTCGTTCCGTGAGTACGAGTATAAGGTGACTCTCCTCCATCGTTGCCGTCGTCGCCATCGTTGCCTCCGTCGTCTTGGCCATCGTTGTCCGAAACATCGTCTCCCACCTCCGTTGTACTGAGTGTTGATGTCGGTAAGCCCCCGTGACAACGATGTCGGGGTCGGAGCTGTATCGATCGCGCATCATCTCCTGCATCATTTCCCACCAGGGGATGCGCTTGAGGAGATGTTCACGCTGGGTCTTCATCTGGCCGTCATAAATCTCCTCCAACAGAAGTCCCTGCGCCGTCTTGCTCATATTGTCTCGCTCGCGGAAGTACGTCTTGCACAGCCCTTTGATCTTCTGGCGCATCTGATCGGGGGTTTTCTGCTCGTCTGCGGGGAAGATTTCGCGGGACATGCCTCGAAGCATTGGATTGCCTTGCATCTTGAGCTTGTCCGGGATCGCTTCGTTGTGGCCGGGAAGGAACATCGTCTGGAAGTCTTGCTTGTCTTTGATGAGCCGAACAAGATGCGTCTGCTGATGCGACGTCCAAAATTGACGGGAACGCTGAGCGCTGACGCTGGAGGACTGCTGAGATGGCTGGGATGGCTGAGTGGACGTATTCGTGCTCTGGGAAGACAGAAACTCGATCGGGTTTCCTCTGGAACCCGCCGAGAGAGCGTTTGAGGGCGGGTTCATGATGCCGATTGCTGTAAGCCGATGGGAGGCTGAGAACGGCAACGGGGAGAGAGATTTTGGCGAGAAAATCAATGGAGAGAAAGTGAAGAGAGAGAAGGAGGGAGAAAGGAGGGATAAGAATTGAAACGGTCACGGGCATTATCAAGGCAAAAGCTGAATTGCCTTGCCGTAACCCTCAACGGCGGTTTGCGAAACTCCCCTAATGTGAGTTGTGCATGGTGGGAGAAACAGTGAGAGTTTTGAAAAGTGGGGGGAAATTGAGGGAAAATATTTATTTGGGGAGAAAGTTATTCTGCGGTCGGAAGGGGAGTGGAGAAACGCTACGATTACCTCGGCCCCTCTTGCGGCAGGAAAAAACTCTACCTTTGCTGTATCCTTGAATCGTAGTGCGGGCAGTTGGAGGGTCGGTCGCCTGGGTGCTCGAACGATCTTGGTCCCCACTTCCTGAGTCCGGTCCATGTTTCGCTTTCGTGAGGCAAGGTCCTTGTCTTGAGGCGACATCTTCCTGATGGATGTGTCGAGCGAGTTGCTGGAGGGAAGAGGCGACCGCGTTGGCTATGTCGCTGCCGCTGCATCCATGCAGGTATCGAGCAAGGATGTCCAGCTGATGGTCGGAAATTCGATGCTTGCGGCTGCCGAGAGATAGATGATGCTTGAGGATCGCGAGTCGGACCCCTTCGGTGGGCAGGGGCACCTCGATTTGCTGCGGAAGGCGGCGAAGCAGGGCGCCATCGATCTCTGAAAGGCTATGGAAAAGGAGTAAGTCAGTAACATATGTGGAATGGAAAGGAAGTGCTGACTTACTAGTTGGTGGTCCCGATGACGACGTTCACGGGCGTTCTTGCTGTCGTCGAGCTCTGTAAGGAGCTGATAAAGCATAGCCTTGTGGGCCTCTGTCGCTGTGGACGCGACGCGGGAGGGAAAGACGCACTCCAGCTCGTCGATGAGGATGGCAGAGGGGGCATTGTCCCTCGCCTCCTTGAAGATGTTGGCTCGAACTCTGATGAGGAGAAGGAGGAGGAGGAGAAGGAGGAGGAGTTCAGCATGTGAAGGCAATAGAGTATGAATCCATTTACTGTGTACCGTGTTGGTCCTGAGAACAACAACGGGGACGCGAGCGGTGGCGGCGACGAGGCCGACAATCGAGGTCTTGCCGGTCCCGGGCGGACCAAAGAGGATCGCGCCGCCGGAGAGGGACACGTTCTTGAAGACACCCTTGTCCTTGAGCGGCTTGAACAAGCCATACTCGAGGTCGAGGAGCTGCGTCTCAACGCCGGCGGGGCGTATCTTCGGCCGCGGGAGGAGGTCGAAGGACGGGGGTGAAATCTTGGGTTGCGTTGGAAGATGACATTACTGGGAGGAGAAGGGATGAAGAAGAAAAGTCTTGGTTGCGTTGGAAGATGACATTACTGGGAGGATAAGGGATCAAGAAGAAAAGTGCTGTAGAGAATAGGGGTGACAGAGTGATTAGCCACTGTGGGAAGAAGAGATCAATTCCCTGTACTTATAGCCGGGCACAGATGATGATGACGGCAATATGATGACGTTGTTGTTAATGTCGAACGAAGTACAGAATCAAAGAGGGGCAAGGCTCAGCAACTTACCAACTTACCTAACTGCAATTGCGGTTAAGTTAACTTAATCTAGTTAAACTGTGACTAAAATGCGGGCGGCGGAGCCTCCGAAAAAAATAAGTCAACTTAAACTGTATGGGCCCGGACACGGTAACTTATAGCCACTAGAAGTTGCCGTTCGCAAGCCGAAGATTTGACCCAACTTACAGTTACTCACAGCTACTTACAGTGCGAACTTATAGCTACCTATAGTTACTTACAGTTACTTGAAGTTACTCACAGTGTGCACAGTAACCAATCACAACTATAGCAGTCAACTATTAATGACTGTATCCAGTAACTAACAATAACTGGAACAATTAACTATTAATAACTGTGCCCACAGTAGTCAGTAACTAATAATAACTTTAACAAGTAACTTCAAATAACTAAAAAGCATGAGTCTTTGGAGGTATTCAAGAGAGTAAACATGTACGAGCGAGCGCAAAGTACGTGCCTAAAGGCAAACTGGAATAGTACCAGACATCTTGAGGTAGATACCGCGTGAATTGAGTGGCTGAGACGCGATTAAGTTACTATAAATAACTGTAAGTAACATATAGTGACAGGCGCAAAATTAAGTTAACTGTACTGATAGTAAGTGGCTAGACTGTAATTAAACCAAACTGCGGGCGCCGGCGCCAGGTTCCAACTTAAATTAAACTTAACTGCGGACCAAAAATGGACAACTTATATAATAACTGGCCGAGCCTTGGAGATGGTCATGCATATTCTTCAGCTTTCAGATTGTGAATTGGTGTACTGGCTGACCATAGAGGTCGGTGAACAGTGATCTACCAAATGAGGTAATGGAGGGGGTCAGTGAGTGACAAACTTTCTGTCGTCAAAACTTGGTCACACTCGCTCGAGAAATTTTCAACCTTGCCACGTGGAAAATCGCGCGTCCAGGGACACGCGTCGCGGTATGGACTGCGGAGCCGCAATCGCTTTAGACTGAAATGCATCCACAACGACAGTCAAGATACCATCCTCAGACAGTGCAATGAGCGGCGCGTCAATTAGCGAAGGTGAGCAGCGGGTCCAGCAGGCGGTGCGCATGCACCAGAAGGGGGGGTTGAGCGTTCTAGCAGCAGCAAAATAGACAGGCGCCGTGCAGGCTACAGTCAACCGCCGGCTCAAAGGCACTGTTTACCAAAAAAAAAAAAAAAAAAAAAACAGATCACCGTGCTGAGATTGGGCTAAATGGACAGTAGCAGGGGCGATCTTGACGAGGTCATCAGGAACCACATGACTTGAACTAAGGTTTTTAACTCGTAGGTACAGCTACACCATCAGACCTGGGGGACTGACTGGGAGTGTCCCAGGGCGGGAGTGTCCCGGGATAAGACCACAGGGCTGACCGGGACTGTCCTAGCGCAAAAACCCCGGTATTGTCCCACGGGGACCGTCCCAGGACTGTCAATGTAAATAACAGGATAATCCACTCTTCTTTCCAAATGCCTATGCTCAGGGTGGTTCCCTGAGGTGTGATCCGAGACTTTTGGGCGAGTTTTCTTGACCAGCCTCGCGATAATGCCAATATGGAGTGTTTAAGTACTGATCAAAGAAACTAATGTTGTGCTAAAAATGCGCTCGTGGTTTAATGGAAGATATCGGTCCTTCTGGTTGTGCGGGTCGAGAGTTCGATCCCCACCAAGTTTGATTCTCTCTTTTTTATATTTTGAAAATTTCTCTCTTTCTCGGACAGTTCTGGGGCGGTCCCGGTGCCGGTCCCAGGTTTCGCTCTCAGTCAGTCCCGGGATAGTTTGGAAAACGCCGCCGGGACCGTCCTCCGCTGGCTGGGCCCATACGAATCTGGGACCGCCCCGGGAGATCCCGCGGGACCGCCACGAGCTGTCCCTATGGTCTGCTGGTGTAACAGGTGCATGAGTTACAATCGTTCGGCCACAGACTGGCTACGTCACTTTGCTCAGCAATCATGATTTCATGACATGGTTTCCAGATTTCTTCTGACCACAGCGCCTTTCACACAGCTCCTACTGGCAGTGATAGAGACTTCAATGATAGATTCTGTTCTCTTCTAAAAGTCTCTTGTTTTGGATCTGGCTTCCGCAAGGTGGTTGGTGGTTGACACCTAAGTGAAGTTTTGGCTAATGGTAAACCTGAGCGACGTCAAAAATTTTATGGGCGCCTAGGAAGATCGTAACTAGCCCTATAGCCACAGAATTTAGCCATGGTATGGCGATGCTGGATAACTTTGACTTCTGTACAAACAGTAGGAAGTGTTTGAGATGCCATGTCGAGCTTTTCAAGGAAAGAACGTTTACTCATTGCCCACCTTATATTTATTTTATACGGCGGCCATTTCAAGGCCCACACTAAAATTGCATTTCTTTAAAAGGCAATATCGAAGATAGTACAGACAGGGGACAGTGAGTAGGTCGTCAGACAGTGAGTGGGTCGGTCACCATAACTACCACACAACACAACAAAAGTAGCCGCAAACACGTGGACTGTGTTTCTCAGCCCACAACGACTCCGTTATGCAAATTTGAAGTGTTCTTTCCTTGCTCCCTCTCGAGGTATGGTGGTGAGAGTGACCTGAGGACATTCTCGAATTTCGACTTCAATTGGAAACAATCTGACACCAAATGACACTGAACAGAACAAGCTGGAGCAGAGAGAAGACTTGAGATGTTATCAAAGAAGAAGAGATAGAAAAAAAACCGGAGAAAAATTGGATCACTGGTTGCAAAGGAGAGCTGTTTGGGCGGTTAACGGGGTGGATGTTCGGGTCGACAGTTGGCGATTGTCAAATTTCGGAGCCATTTTAACGCTGTCTTTTTTTGGGCTTATTGGTTCCCATCGCCTCTTTCTCTGCCTTGCGCTTCGTCGCCTGCTCCTTCCTAGCCCTCTTCACCCTCTCCGCCTCTACCTTCTTCGCCAGCTGAGCCACCTGCCGTTCCTCCCGCGCTTTTTTCCGCTGCTCTTCCTCCTTTTCCTTTTCCTCCTTCCTCCACTGTCTCTCCTCTCGACTCTTCTCCAGTCGCCCTGCCTCCTCCTTTTTGTCCTGCCTGTCCTTCTCCATCACTGCAATGGATTCATCCAGCGTCCACAGCTTAGCCTGCCCAAACCCCTCTTCTGCCATCCTAAAGGGCTTTGGCTTGTTTTTGAGGCAGGCCGCATGCATTCGCATGCGTTCCAGCATGTCCTTGAAAAGAACCCTGGCACCAGACGCCTGACGGAGGCAATGAGCTGCCTCCCGCACGGTGTCTTTGGCACTCCGAGAACGAGTTTTATCACAGGATGGGTCAGTATTTTGCATTTAATCACAGGATGGGTCACCTGCAGAATTATATCACAGGATGGGGCGCGTAACAAATCAAAATTTTCCTTCACTTCATTTGTGCGTAAGATGCGTCAACCAAGTGCCCTATGTAATATGTTCCAGTATCTCGAGACGATCTGACCCCATCTGAGATCGAGGCTCCCAACCCTGCGAAGAAGCGTGGACGCCCACAGAAGAAACGCTTTGAAGCAGGTAAGGAAGGCAAAGCAGATCGAGTCTTCTGGCTCAGCAACTGCGTCTTCGTCCAACTCTGCTCCCTTTGTTCCTATCGAGATTTCGTTCTGCCGCACCTGCGGAGACCTTTCCCACACCACTAAGCAGTGCCGATCTGCTCACTAGATCACCTGTCTTTTTGTCACACTCTTGTTCTTATGCCTCCATGCACTCATCGTGCTCCTCACGCCAATTGCCAACGCGCGTCTCTACTCTATTGCGCACCTTCATGCTTTCGCCGCGAAAATTTGGATTTTTTACGCGCCCCATCCTGTGATATAATTTTGCAGGTGACCCATCCTGTGATTAAATGCAAAATACTGACCCATCCTGTTATAAACTCCTCCGAGAACGAAGCGCAGGCACTAGCTCGCCTAGTTCCTCTGCCAGGCTGTCCGATAGCCAAGCTTCGTTCTCGGCATCTTCCATCTGCGCCTCGCTGAGTGGCGTCTCCGAGAATATTGCCTCGGGTATGGCGCTAATGCCTCAGCGCTTTCCCTCGGGGACGGCTAAACTGCTGGGTAAATCTAAAAATGTGCCTTGATATCCACTAGCAGATTTTGCCGTCAGACCACTTCTAAACGATTAGAGCTCTTGCCGCAACGTCATTGAGGCGGCAAAATTTTATCGCCGTAGCCTGAGCTCGCGGACAAACTTTCGCCGCGGCGATTTGCGAAACTCCCCTATTACAGTTTGGGGTCAGTGAGTGAAATGGAAATCAACAAAATTTACACTTCACCCTTCGAATAACATGCACACCACACAACACAATCATACTTGACAACTTAGAAGGATCTGTGCAGGCTATAGCGACGCATACTCTCCAGCTTTCCGTTTGTGATTTGATTGCTGGTCGAGGGGCAGGATAAAAAGGGGGTAAGGGAGTGAAATAATTTTGGAGTAAAAACAATTCAAAATTCCGGTCGCAATCGCGTGGCACATTTTATACTCGCGCGTCGCGTCACGGCTCCTGCATCCAATCTGTTTCAGCTTTGCATCCACTCTGTTTCAGGCCCCATCCACGCGCACAATAAGGCAAGATGTCGGATTCAGAAGACTCGTCCGGACCGGTACTGAAAGCGAAGGTGAGCAGCGGGTGCAGCGCGCGCTGCGCCTGCATAAGCAGCAGAGACTAGCACTGGCTGCAGCAGCAGCAGAGGCAGGTGCTGCGCTTGCCACGACCTGGAGGAGGAGCAAAGGCATTGCCTACAAAAAAGGGTCAGCCCTCCAGAGAAGCGACTCTTCCTCGCCGAGGAGCGCGCGCTCGTCATGTTTGTGGAAGGAATGCATGGTGTAGGCTTGCCTCTTCGCAAAGGAGACGTGCAAGACATGGCATTGCTTCTCATTAAGCAGCGTACGGAAGGGGAGCCCAAGCCGCTCGGGAACAGGTGGTTCTGGAGATTCAGAAAACGTCACACGCAGTTGGACTTCAAGAAGATTGCTACTCTGTCTCGGGCTCGTTCGTCTGGGATGACAGGTCGCGAGCCGCAGGGTTCTTTGCTCTGGTGGGTAATTGGCAATATGGGGTTCACTCTATGTCGCATAGTGCCTAATACGTTGCCAGACTATACTGGCTGATCTTTTCCCTTAACACTGACAAACTGCTGCTTCTTTCTTTCCTCTTTCCCACCTTTTGCGCCGCAGATCGAAGCAGAAGACTTAGAATATGATCTCAAAGCATCAAGCATTTTCATGATGGACGAGACGGGTGTGCAGCTAGGTACCCCGTCCGTCAGTCAGCGGTTCTTGGTCTCGGCGGGGGCATCGAAGACCCTACGCCCTGCAATCATTGGTACGTGGCTCAAAGACTTGTGTTGAGTTTAAAGCGACTGCATACCCATGGCCCTGCGTAGTCTGATTCTCAAGCGGTTGAACCGTTGTTTCATGTTTATTCACAGATGGCTCGCAGGAGCTCACTACAGTTCTCGAATGCATCGCGGCGGACGGCAGCGTATTGCTCCCTCTGTATGCGGAATGCTAATTTTCCATTTTTGTCAATTTAGTCCTTTTAAGCAGGAAGCCGGAATTTCCTGGTACCGCTCAACCGGAATGCGGAATGGATTTTGCTTTGGTCGTAACTTTTCTTGCGGAATGCGGAATCTGTGGCCAAACAAGCTCATTCCCCCGAAATTCCGTCGGATTCCGGGAGGTTCCGGGGGTCACTTGATGTGGGGTCTCGTTCGGGGTTTCATCTGTAAATGAGACTCTATGGCGAGTTTCACATATGAGGAGACCCAGTCTTGTGGTCTCAACAGGACATATGAGGCTTAAAGAGGAGCAAATTGACGCGAGTGAGGCATCAAATGGCCAATGCAGAGCTTCAATGTAGACTATGGCCGAGTACAAAGCCGACTTAGAAGGGGTCGACTCGTTTTCATATGATCTTACGACTGCGGAGGAGAGTCCCGGAATCCGGCGAAATTCCGCATTCCGGGAGCTGCGGAATGCGGAATCGAAAATTGATTGAAGCCTAAATTTCGACGGAAGCCGGAATTCCAGATGCATGAATCTGAATCTTTCCCCGGAATACGGAGCTCTACGCCCGAGAGAAGAGTAATTTGACCGGAATGCGGAACGCCCTGAGAGGCCCCGGAATTGCTGCGGAGGTCCTCCCCGGAGTACGGAAATTCCGGGGCACTCCGTGCTCTTCCTTAAGACTCTTTTTCTCGCCAGGGGCTTTATTGACCTTGTGCTGAGCGCTCCGTTTCCTCGCAAAGGACTTCGCTGTCCTTATGCTGAGTACTTATCCATTCCTCGCCGAAGACCTCACAGTCTTCGTACCGAGCGTAATACATACCTCGCCAAGAACTTCATTGTTCTTGTGAAGGGTTTGAAAAACTTATTCTTACCCGTTTATTTCCTTCTGACTTATGATAGTTATGATTTGGGAGGGCAATGGGTACGATTTGGGAGGGCAATGGGTACGCTGTGTACAGTGTATCGTGAGTTTTGGGCGGGGTCGATAAGTAGGTTAGGTAGTATTTTTGGCGTTGGGGGAAATTGGCGCCTGCTGTCGGTCCGCCTTTCCGCACCTTATCTTATCTCTCGATCTCTCTTTCCATTCCGATTTCCGCTGCTCTCGGGTCTCATCTCTCCTCGTAATCCCCGCCCGGTCTCTTCCGTCCTCCGATCATCATCACTTCTTTTTCATTGAGAAGCCTTCACCAGAACGGCAGAACCCCACCCCATCTTCATTCTGCTTCTTCTTGTACCTGCTCTTTCCCTTCTTGAAATATTGATCACAACTCCATTACTCATCAGTTATCAGCAGCCTTCGACAGCTCAAGTGTCAACATGGCTGGCCGCTCGACAATCGCCATGGCATTGGCTGCGCAAACTAAGGAAGAGGCTATGGAACATCTGGGACGCGCCCAGAAGACGTGGACCGATTCTGAACAGCAATTTGACAGTGGTGAGTGCTATCTTGTCCAGACTCCACTCCAGCTGCACTAACGTTAGCCCACTTACACTTTGCTCCTTTCTGTGCATGCAGCGCTTACAGCACATCGACTGAGAAACCATTTCCTTGATAGATACTCTACGTACAGCAAGGCTTTTTACCATGATGTGGAGCCCTGCGCCCCCGATGGCGGCCTTGCTCGAAGACTGTGCAGATATCTCCAGGTATTTTTTGCCCATCGAGATTCCTAGCCACTCAGACACTAATGCTTATGTATTTCAAGACAGTTCCGACTGGAGCACTCGCGGGGAGGGGGGGGGGGGGGTGATGGCACAGACGCTGCGGTGATGGCAAGAGATGTTGGTCGGCGGGGTGATTCGCGAGATTAGAGACGCGGACACAGTTTTACCTCTGCTTCGTGGAAAACGTGCAGACCATCACGACGGCCTCGTACATCAGCTTCGAATGTTCGCGGTGAAACTTGCCGTCAGCAACAATCTCGAGCGGCACGGTAAAGACCGCAAGTTCTACGGTCGCTCCGAGCTGACTCTCATGCTTCTAGTGGTGAGTGTTTTCTTCAAGTTTCCCGAGCTGATTTGGATCTTGATTCTTACCGATCTGTTCGTTCTACAGCTTGAGGAGCGCATGAATCAGTCTCCTTTCACGGTGCCATCCTCCATGCAGACTCAAGTCCTCATTCTGCTAAGCTTTTACAGTGGCTTGCGCCCTTCTTCGCTTGTACAGGCTGAAGTAGGGCAGCGTAGCGTTCCTCGGATTCAAGACATCAAGATCGTCAAGCGAGGACATTTGCTTTTCACCGTCGAGATCACGATCAAGAACCTCAAGGGCTTCGCAGGCGCACTTG